>VDFB02252858.1:0-403043 GCA_007258455.2 Sequoia sempervirens | reverse complement strand
AGAGGCCATGGGAGGATATTAACATGGATTTTGTTCTTGGATTTCCAAGGACACGGAGAGGGAATGATTCCATATTTGTGGTGGTGGATAGATTTTCAAAGATGGCACATTTCATTCTGTGTCATAAGACTAGTGATGTTGTTCATGTTGCAGAGTTGTTTTTCAAAGAGGTGGTGAGATTACATGGTCTACCAAAGAGTATAGTTTTAGATAGAGATACCAAATTTGTTGGTTATTTCTGGAGGACATTATGGAAGAAGTTGAAGACAAATTTGAAGTTCAATTCTGCACACCATCCACAGACTGATGGACAAACAGAGGTGGTGAATAAGAGTTTGGGTAACCTGCTAAGATGCTTAGTAGGAGATAAGCCTAAGGGATGGGATTTGATTATACCACAGGAAGAATTTTCTTACAATAATTTTGTCAATAGGAGCACTAGTAAATCACCATTCCATATTGTATATGGAAGTAGTTCAAGAACTGCTTTTGAACTAAGAAAGATGGATAGGGGGGAGAAGAGTAGTGTTGAGACTGAAGATTTTGCTGAGCACCTAAAGAATTTGCATGAAGAAGTGAAGAAACACATCAACAAGATGAACTCACAATATAAGGCTCAGGCATATTAGAAAAGGAGGTATAAGGAGTTCCAAGTAGGAGATGAAGTCATGGTTCATTTGTGAAAGGAAAGGTTTCTAGTTGGTACATACAAAAAGTTAAAGATGAAGAAGTTTGGACCATGCAAGATCCTAAAGAAGCATGATTTAGGAAATGCTAATGAGGTAGAGTTTCTTAGTGGAATAAACATTTCTCCTGTGTTCAACATTGTTGATTTGATAGAGTATCATGAAGGTGATATAGAGGAGGGTCCGATAAATGAACAGTTGAAAATTCTAGCACCTACTTCAGAGAAGGAAGAGATAGAAGAAATCCTGGATAGCCGTGTGGGTAGAAGCACAAAAAATAGGCAATATGTAGAGTACTTGGTGAAATGGAGAGGAAGGTATGTTGAAGATTCATCATGGTTATTTGAGGATGAGGTTAACTGTCTTGGTTTCCCTCTAACTCCTTAGAAGTGATAGGGTCACTTTTCAAACTACCCTAGGTGTCTAATGCGGGAGCATCCAGTGGTGTAGGGAAATCTTGCATCACCCAAAAAATTATTATTTTCTTTAGTTGTTTTGAGTCCCATGATGGCACTTAAGGGGTTTAAGACTGTTAGGCGTTAGAAATAATGAAAAATGAGCACTTACTATTTTAGTAAGTCAACCAAAATGGGCTTGTATGAACGTGAAATTTTACCCTAAGGAGCAGAGCTGAAAAACATCCATGGTCATGAAAGAATCACCTCAATACCCTGCATAGTATGGGAGAAATTAAAGTTTTTTCGTCTCGGGAAACTTCTCCAATGCAACTTCAAATTCAAATATAAAACTTTAGAGGCCTTGAAACAACTCAAAAAGTGGTTGAACCAACCTATAGTGGGTTTGCACATTGTAGAGCTCCTTGAGAACTTTCCGATGATATGCAATAATAGCAAATTGGACACTCGGATCAAAAGTTATGGCCCCACAAAGTTGGTCCTCTTAAAAGTGAATTTCATTAAAAAATCTTCCTAGGCCAGAAATCATTCGGCGGGAATTTTTGTGCGAAAACAAAAGGGGAATTTTGATCTTTCTAGAACATTCTAGGGAAGTTAATGGGGAAAATTAAAAGGGTTAAGTGGGGGTTGTAGAAGGTGGCCCTAATAGTGCAGATTGTGGCTCCAAATAGTAGATTTTCTTTTCTGAGTTGATTTTGTTGTAATGAATCGAGCCCATGAGGTTGTAGCATGTAAGCTTTGAATCTGTAATTTCATTTTCTAAAAATAATTGAAAGTGAGTCAATTTTTTGTCTTGCATTTTCTATACTGATATTTGTTGTTGTGATTTTTGTGGGTTTTGGGTGGTGTGGCCCTCATCAAGTGGTATCAGAGTAGGAGTTCTTGAGGCTGTAACAAAGCACCGAACATGAGGTAGTTGCAGCAGGACCTATAAGCGTGGGTTGAGTTCAAGATGCCTCCATTACTTGCTCTGAATGGCAAAGGTAGAGGCCGAGGTGATGGAGGAAGAGGTCCACCTAGAGATGAAATCAGAGCCCTTAGAAGGCAATCAGAAACCTTGCAACAAGGGGTTCGAAGAAGAGATGTGCAACAAGACAGAGATGAGAGTGAAGATGAAATGAAATAGGAAATGGAATAGGAAGAGTGGAATCCAATGGATCTTGGAAAAAGAAGATTGTTGCAAGCGATCTCAAGCATTGGGAAGAGACCTAAAATGGAGGTTTCAACTTTTAGTGGAAATCTGAAACTTGAAGAATTGATTGATTGGATCAATGACATGGAGGAATTTTTTTAGTTTGAGGAGATTGAAGATCCTCACAGAGTGAGGTTTGCAAATACAAAATTGAAAATTCACGCTAGTATATGGTGGAAAGAGGTCTAGTTAGAAAGAGGAAGACAAGGGAAAGATAAAATTTCCAGATGGGACAAAATGGTGTCAAAATTGAAGAAACAATTTATTCCAGTTGATTACGAATTGGAGTTGCTCAAGAAGATGCAAAGCTTGAGGCAAGGAACATGGACAGTGAAAGAATACATAGAGGAATTTTACAAAGTCCTTATTTAGACAAGTCATTCTGACGTGAATAAGGAGAAAGTTATCTGTTATATTAACAGGTTGAAGCTAATCATACATGAATAATTGGCACTGGTAAGAATGACCACCATTGAGGATGCTTATTATTTTTTTCTAAAGGTTGAAGAATGGTTAAACAAGAGGTTTGAAAACAAACAATGAGGTGGAGGCCATGGACGAAAGACCGGTGGACGGTCATATGGAGGTTGAAATGAATATCAAAAGAAGGGTGAAGGCTCCAGTAGCAGCCAAAACCAGAAAGGAGATAACACCTACCGTCCTCGTGATCAAAATAATGGAGACCAAAGATGAAGGGGAAGATCTGGACAAGGACCGGGAAGAGGAGGCTTTCGTGGAACCTGTTTCCAGTGTGGGTAAGAAGGAAATAGAGCCTATGAATGTCCTCAACATTAAGGAAGGAAAAATAGAAGACCTGAGGGTAATGCACGAGTTGCACATATGATGAAGATGCTAAGTATTCACATTCTAAGGATGCAGAAAGAGGGGAGGTTCTTGTTACTAGAAGAGCCTTGCTGAATGAGGAGAATGATCCAACTCAAAGGAAGAACTTGTTTCACACCAGATGTAAGTGTGAAGGTACAGTTTGCAATGTTATTATTAATGGAGGTAGTACTGATAACCTCATTTCAAAAGAAATGGTTAGTAAGTTGTGGTTGGAGAGAAGAAGGCATCTAAACCCATACCAGATTGCTTGGTTGCAGAAGGACCATAAAGCCTTGGTAGATGAACAATGTCTGGTAAAGTTCAAGATTGGAAATTACCATGATGAGGCATTATGTGATATTATGCCTATGGATGTTTGTCATATGTTGCCAGGAAGACCGTGGTAGTTTGATCGACGAGCAATACATGATGGACATGCCAACACCTATTCTTTGACAAAGGATGGAGTTCGTCATAAGTTGAAGCCCTTGAAAGAGGCAGAGGAAAAGGTATGCAGTAATGCAAGAATTTGTTTGGTTGATGGAAGAAAGTTCCTAGAAGGTATGAAGCATGCACATATGTGTTTTGCATTGATTCCTAGAGTTGATAAAGTAGGTACTACTGAGGTACCTGTAGAGGTTTTAGATTTGTTGAATGAGTTTCAAGCTATTATTTCTGATAACATACCTGAAGGTTTGCTTCCTATAAGAAAGATTAGTCATCAGATGGACCTGATTCCTGGAGCTAGTTTTCCAAATAAGGCAACTCATTGTATGACTCCAACAGAGAGTGAAGAGTTGAACATACAAGTGCAAGAGTTGTTGCGGAAGGGTTTGATCAGCGAGAGTTTCAGTCCATGTGCAATACCTACAATACTAGCACCAAAGAAGGATGGGGAATGGCAGATGTGTACAGACTCTAGATCCATCAACAAGATCACCATCAAGTATGGATTTCCCTTGTTGAGAATGGATGAAATTATGGATTGTTTGAGTGGAGTTGAGTACTTCACGAAGATAGATCTGAAGAGTGGATATCACCAGATCCAGATTAGAGAAGGAGATGAATGGAAGACAACCTTCAAAACCAAGGAGGGTTTGTATGAGTGGTTATTCATGTCTTTTGGGCTAACCAATGCACCAAGCACCTTTATGTGGCTTATGAATGAGGTATTGAAATAATTTTTTAGGAAAATTTGTTATTGTTTATTTGGATGATATTTTGATTTTCAGTAAAACATTGGAGAAGCACTTGATGCATATCCAATTTTTTTTTGAGAAACTAAAGGAGGAGAAGTTGTTGATTAATTTGAAGAAATCTAGTTTTGTGAAAAGAGAGTTGGTGTATCTAGGATTTTTCGTCTCAATAGAGGGTCTTAAAATGGATCCAGAGAAGGTGAAAGTTATCATTGAATGGCCTACCCTGAGGAATGTTATAGAGGTAAGATTATTTCATGGTCTAGCAAGTTTTTACAGAAAGTTTATTTAAGAATTTTAGCAGTATTTGTGCACGTCTAACTGAAGCGATGAGAGGGGATATAAAAGAGTTTAAGTGGACTATAGGAGAAGCCAAAAGTTTTGACATGTTGAAGAAGAAATTTACAGAGCAACCTGTTTTGACACTTCCAGATTTCAATAAGGTCTTTCAGTTAGATTGTGATGCTAGTGGCACTGCCATAGGAGTTGTTTTGAGTCAAGAAGGTAAGCCCGTTGCCTATTTTAGTGAGAAGTTAAATGATGCCATGAAGAAATATTCTATCTATGATCAAGAGTTTTATGCTATAGTTTAGGCTTTGAAGAAATGGAGACACTATTTGTTGCCAAAAGAATTTGTTTTATATACTGATCACTAGGCTTTGCAGTATCTCAATAGTCACGGAAAGTTGAATCAAAGGTACTTAAAATGGGTTGAGTTTTTGCAGAATTATACTTTTGTTTTGAATCATAGGAGTGGAAGGTCAAACATAGTTGTAGATGCATTAAGTAGAAGGAAAAAATTGTTGATAGTGATGAATATAGAGGTTGTTGGGTTCAATGAACTCAAGAGTTTGTATCTAGAAGATCCAAACTTTGCAGAAGCTTGGAAGGCTTGTTTGGAACCTGTTACATTGGATAGGACAATATGGTTGTATTTCTTAATCCAAGATGGAATGTTTTTTAGAGGAAGCCAATTGTGCATTCCAAGGAGTTCTATGAGAGAGAATCTAATCAAGGAGAAGCATAGTGGAGGATTGGCTGGACATTTTTGTTGAGATAAGACCATTGCTCTTGTCAGTGAGAATTATTATTGATCACAGTTACAACAAGATGTGAAGAATTTTGTACAAAGTTGCAGAGTATTTTAGATGGCGAAAGGAACAAGTCAAAAGACTGGATTGTATCAGTCATTACCTGTACCTGAAAGGCCATGGGAGGATATTAGCATGGATTTTTTTCTTGGATTTCCAAGGACACAAAGAGGGCATGATTCCATATTTGTGGTGGTGGGTAGATTTTCAAAGATGGCACATTTTATTCCGTGTCATAAGACCAGTGATGATGTTCATGTTGCAGAGTTGTTTTTCAAAGAGGTGGTGATATTACATGGTCTGCCAAAGAGTATAGTTTTAGATAGTGATACCAAATTTGTTGGTTATTTCTGGAGGACATTATGGAAGAAGTTGAAGATAGATTTGAAGTTCAGTTCTGCACACCATCCACAAACTGATGGAAAAATAGAGGTGGTGAATAGGAGTTTGGGTAACCTGCTAAGATGCTTAGTAGGAGATAAGCCTAAGGGATGGGATATTATTATACTACAAGAAAAATTTGCTTACAACAATTTTTTCATTAGGAGCACTGGTAAATCACCATTCCATATTGTATGAATTGCTTCTGAACTGAGAAAGATGGATAAGGGGGAGAAGATTAGTGTTGAGGTTGAAGATTTTGCTGAGCACCTAAAGAATTTGCATGAAGAAGTGAAGAAACACATCAACAAGATGAACTCATAATATAAGGCTCGGGAAGATTAGAAAAGGAGGTATAAGGAGTTCCAAATAGGAGATGAAGTCATGGTTCATTTGCGAAAGGAAAGGTTTCCAGTTGTTACATACAAAATGTTAAAGATGAAGAAGTTTGGACCATGTAAGATCCTGAAGAAGCATGATTCAAGAAATGCTTATGAGGTAGAGTTTCCTAGTGGAATAAACATTTCTCATGTGTTCAACATTGCTGATTTGATAGAGTATCATGAAGGTGATATAGAAGAGGGTCCGATAAATGAACAGTTGAAAATTCTAGCACCTACTTCAGAGAAGGAAGAGATAGAAAAAATCTTGGATAGCCATGTGGGTAGAAGCACAAGAAACAGGCAATATGTAGAGTACTTGGTGAAATGGAGAGGAAGGTCTGTTGAAGATTCATCATGGTTATCTGAAGCTGAGGTTAACCGTCTTGGTTTCCCTCTAACTCTTGAGAAGTGACAAGGTCACTTTTCAAATTACCCTGGGTGTCTGATGCAGGAGCATCCAGCGGTATAGGGAAATCTTGCATCACCCAAAAAAAAAGTGTTTTCTTTATTTTCTTTAGTTGTTTTGAGTCCCATGATGGCACTTAAGGGGTTTAAAACTGTTAGGCATCAAAAATAGCAAAAAATGGGTACTTACTATTTTTAGTAAGTCAACCAAAATGGGCTCGTATGAACATGAAATTTTACCCCAAGGAGCAAAGCTGAAAAACATCCCCAGTAGTGAAAGAATCACCTCAATACCCTGCACAATTTGGGAGAAATTAAAGTTTTTGTCTTGGGAAATTTTTCCAATGTGGCTTCAAATTTAGATATAAAACTTTAGATTCCCCGAAACATTTCAAAAAGTGGTTGAATGGAGCTACAATAGGTTTGCATGTTGTAGAGATCGTCGAGAGCTTTCTGACGATATGCAATAATAGCGAATCGAATGATCATATCAAAATTTATGACCCTGTGAAGTTGGTCCTCTAAAAAGTGAATTTCATAAAAAATTCTTCCTAGGCTAGAAATCATTCGGTGGGAATTTTGGTGCCAAAACAAAAGGGGAAATTTGATCTTTCTATAACATTCTAGGGCGGTTATTTTTGAAAATAAAAAAGGTTATGTGGGGGTTGTAGAAGGTGGCCTTGATAGTGCAGATTGTGGCTTCGAATAGTAGATTTTATTTTCTAAGTTGATTTTGTTGTAATTAATCAAGCCCATGAGGCTGTAGCATGTAAGCTTTGAATCTGTAATTTCATTTTCTAAAAATAATTGAAAGTGAGTCATTTTTTTTCTTGCATTTTCTGTGTTGATATCTGTTGTTGTGATTTCTGTGGGTTTTGGGCACTGTGGCTCTCATCAGAAATAAAGAGGTATGTGGTTGAGAAATTTTGCAAGGTTATATGGGAAAAGGCGGTAGGGAGAAAGAAAAAGTATTACCTTGAAGAATTTAACCCTAAAATGGACCATTAGCAAAAGGCATATACATAGAGGCCAATATCCCTTGAAGGTCAAATATTCTCATTGCCAATATTTCATCTTAGATTGCAAGGCATATAGTGACATCAGAGACAACCACATGAGTGATTTGGCAGCAATTACTTTTCAAGGTTTATTTAGCGTGGAATGGATCTAGCGAGAATGGGAGAGCTCATTATCAAACTAAATTGTAGGAGATCAACAAGTCACAATGCTAAAATAGCAGGTCTATTGTCCCACATACTTTCTTTGGCTTCATGGATGTTAAAAGCTTTCTATTTCATTCTATTCTATTAGAATGTTATGTGTAGGGTATAAAAGAATAAGTTGCCTCCAAAAACAAACAAAAAAGAATTCTGTAAGGGTTAAACTCTTATGCAGCTTAATAGCAATGTAATGGAATGGTTAGATGGATATAGTTACTTAAATAAAAGAAAATTTTAAGATAGTGATACAATTATTTTAGATCATAATTTTGATTATGGGAAATTATTTGAATTGATTTTTGGATAATTTAAATTAATTAATTAGGAATTAAAAAATTAATGAATTGATGAATTTTATTTGAGTATCAGAATTAATTTCATTAATCTAATAAAATTCTTAATATTTAATAGCAATAAAACATATATATGTAATCATATAAATAGGTAAGATCAATATTATTCCTTAATTTATGAAACATTTTTTAGAGAAGGATACCTCCAAGTTTTCATCTTTTATAAATATTAAACATCCTAAATGAATATCTATGTTAATTGTCACGATGTTCAACAATATCTACCTTAAACTTGTACACCATCCTTGTAAAACATTTTACTCTCTATTGAAAATTATCTCCATTTCAAGGGTAAGTGTATTATATTGGTTTAAAAAAAAAACTTGTTATATTTGATTGTTGTTTCGAGCAATTCTTCTTTTCGGCATTACAATAAACATCCCTATTAGTTGTAAGATATTTTTTGATTATAAATTAAATTAATTTTTGTACATAATGATGGTGTATGGTTGCAAAACCATTTTATTAGAGGAATTTAATATTTATTGTGTTTTTTATAGGGAAAAGTAGGTTTTGAAGGGATCCTGAAACCCTTTATATCAAGAGAAGGCTACCCAAGATTAAGCAATAAGTACCAATAGCCCCAAAAAACCAAAATAGATAAAAAAAGATAGACCTAGACAAATCGATAGCTAAACCAACAACAAAAACATCAGCACAAAAGCCGACCAAAAATAGGCTAAAGCATTTTGTCTAAAACCTTAGTTGACTCCAGATTACTGGAGATGACATTATCACGCATCTCCATAACATCCTCGAGCTCCTAGAAAGAGATAGCAACACTCTTTTTAGTCCTACTCCTAGTACACAAACATGGGCCTTCATCCTGTAATAACCTATTCCTAATTATTACTTATTTATTATTATTGTAAATGACTCATGAATATACTCCAAATTGAAGAGACATAACTAGTGGCTAAAGTCAATTATAGCTACACATATCCATTTAAAAAGAGTCAAAGATTCTTATATTCTCTTCAAAAGTCAAATTACAATATCATGTTCACTTGGCACCAAAGGCCATAATATCATTTCAAGGTACATTTCTCATCAAGTACTTAAATGATAATTACATCAAGTTACAATATAGACTATATTAATCTAGTGAACATTAAGGTTCTTCTTCATCGCTTGCCTCCACTGGTGGACGAGAACATGGTTGAAGCACTTTATTGCCCAACCACAAAGCTTACACTTCCCCAGTATTCTTCTAACTTGAAGAATGCCTGAACCTACATGGAGAGTTTAGCAAGAGAACAACCTACAAGGTGGAATCTGGTGCGTGCCCAACATCAACATGCAAATTCTATCTTGTATGCTAGAAAAAGAAAGTGCAAGATCTATGCTAGGAATGACAGAGAGTGAAATCACAGAGTTCATTCATGCATACATAATGAACAATATTTCTTGGCCAAGCATAAAAGTGTGTTGCAACAACAACAAATGATAGGTTTTGATAAAGCAAACCTATACTCTCTAACCCATTTCAGCACCCGTCCTGAAAGGTAACTTTCTACTAAATAACTATCTACCCTCCAACAACAACTACCCATAGATTCTCTAGTCAACTAAGGTATCACTGTTCATTTCTATATTCAAATTACTTCTTCATAAATGTCTATCAAAATGTAAAGTAAGCTTAATCTGAAAAAATAGATTTATGACTTATGAAGTAATTCATCATTTAGTCACTTCATTCTTATGACTAATTTCTACTTATCATCTCGAGCATTTTACCATTAAAATGAAAGTACTAAAAGAAGAAAACAAAAGAAGTTATGTCACAAGTATGTGTATGTACATAGACGAAGTCTATGTGCATACACATATATGCGCACCTACTTATGTTTGAGTTTGTGCATACATTTTGAATAAAAAATACATTAATTCAGATTGTGAACTTAGATAGTATTCTATTTGACCTTTCATTATCAAGTGACCAATACAAGCCTTACAGTTTCATACATACTGTTTGAGCATACATTTACTGTTTCCTTCTAAACAGTTGCAAAACTAGCTATTTGCTTAAGTACATTATTGGCTTAAATAGAAAAATTATTGTTCCTACTATACAGTTATAAGCAAGATGCTCACATATGCACATTTATCATTTAACACTTATAGATCGAACATAGTTGTAATGCAACAGAACATTCATATTCTCTTTTCTACAATTCAGTTTTAAGAAAAATCAATAATATCACTACTCTGTTACAAATATCTAGTTGTTCTTATAAGAAATGATCACTTTTACAAGCATATGATTCAATATCAATTAGAAGAAATAGTATGATTCTTTCACATTGTACATAAAATATTGAAGTAAAAATCTGCCCCATATCAAGCATAAGGATAGTATGACATTATTCAAAAGAAAATATTGTTGCCCAAAAAACCATAATATCAAGCTATTAACCATCTCCTAATGGTCAAGATCATCATAATTATATTAAAATTTTTGCCTGTACCTTACTATCTATTTCCATGCATGCAAGGATATTCTACATGTTGTCCTTGTTTTCTTTTCAATATGGCTTTTCTATCCACTGCCCTCATCAAATGGGGTCGGCTTCATAGCAAGACAACCTACATTCATTCAATGCTTAAAAACAAAAAACACAACCCTTCCCATTTGATGTTATCGTCCCATTTTAATATTAGGGTTCGATATGAAATACAAGAAAATACAACATTCAGAGGGGTCTTTTATTTCCCCTGGATCATAATCAATCCCAAATATGTATAGGAGGAATCACTTATATTGTCATTGGATTAATTCTGATAGGCCTATGGGCTTAACATTTAAAATATAACATGAGTTTATGATCGGCTCTTGAAGCATTATGAGCCTTGACAATCACTAGGGTGGTGAACAATCTTACGAAAGAAATCTACAAGGTTACAAACCCTCTTCTAAGGGAATCCTTGATCGATCCCCGTCACTGTTTATTCACAGTCAGTTATAATAAAATGGTGCAAAGTATACGAATGTCATCGTATGGCATGCTCATGCGAGCAACTTCAAGGAAGAATCACTTGTGCTTAACACTCAAAGGCTTAGCTTAGCTCATAGAGCTAGCCGCATGATTTCCTAAAGAAATATCTCATACACATAATGCAAACAAGCGACCCACAGAGGTCAACATTATGCCATTCAGCCTAAGGCCATGGATTCTATTAAATGTACTTACAAAAAAATGAAAGGAATCATGATATAGAAAGAAATTCACCATTGTTTGATAATAAAGAATGAAAGAATGGAAATAAGAACAAGTTTATATTTCTTGCATGGTTCAGATTACCTCAAAATCGAATTGATTAAGCTATCCCAACTTTTTCCTTTGAGCTTCTTTGCTTTTTCCTTCCTACGACCCACCTTTTTTTGTGATTTTCTTTGCCACACTGCCTGTGTGTTATTAAAAAATGGAAACAACAATCTATATTTTGCATGCCCAGGGTGGAGGTAGCATGGCCTTGCCGCCGACCACTATACAATTCAAATATAGTCATTAAATGTGTGGCAAGCGTTACTACCATCATCACATTTGTTTCAATTATCAACCCAATATTAGTATGGTATTGATTATCATTTGAATTCAACACATATACATTTGAATAAGCATTCAAATATACTATATTTATATATATGTATGTATGTATGTATGTATGTATGTATGTATGTATGTATGTATATATATGTATGTATGTATGTATGTATGTATGTATGTATGTATATATATGTATGTATGTATGTATGTATGTATGTATGTATATACATACATACATATATATAAATATATATATATGTATGTATGTATATACATACATATATATAAATATATATATATGTATGTATGTATATACATACATATATATAAATATATATAAATATATGTACATAGATACATACATACATACATACATACATACATACATACATACATACATACATACATATGTATATATATATTTGAATCTTATGTACATACATGTATATATGCATATGTATACATATATATTTATATATACATATTTACTTCCATGTGTAATTGTTTTTTATGGCTTAGGAGTTCCATACAATATTACTTTCAATAGATAACTTAAATTCAAATTTGAGCATCTCTATATATATAAAGAAATTTTATTTTTGTTTCATCAAACACAAAGTTTTAAATGGACAATTTTTATATCAACAAGCCATATATTTTCAAACACGAAATTAGTTCAAGTCAAGAAATTATCATTCTCAGACATATGCAATTTGATTTAAATGCAAGTCATCATGCCCTTCTGTGGTGTGTGCACCCAGATTCCAATTGGCTTACCGTTTGATCCAGCTAAACAATCCCACTTCAACTATGTTATTGTCCTTCATCCTATCACACTGCTATTGCACACACTTGCAAATTGATCAATAACGTTCAATCCTTGATGTCATATATAAAAATAGTTTTCAAAATTTCATAAAGTCAACATTAGTCAATTCCTCATATTCAACATACGAATATTCCAAAATCTCCATTTAATATTTAATTGAATTTCATCAACAATTCAATTTTCTATATTTAAATAAATATGTAATAAAATTGGGTTATGACATCCTTCCCCTCTTGGAAGAGACGTCGTCCTGATGTCTAGTAAGTCAAAATGAATGACATCATATCACTTTTGAATCATTTATGTCTATTTCAACATCACATAAAATATATGTCTATTTCAACATCATTTCAAAATATATGTCTATTTCAACATCATTTCAAACATATGTCTATTTCAACATCTCATGAATTATAGGTCTATTTCAACATCATTTCAAAATATATGTCTATTTCAACATCTCATGAAATGTATGTCTATTTCAACATCAAATTTTTAAAGCATGAAATACCATAGTATCACAAGCCAAAAAGAAATATCAAACAAGATTATTGAGTTTCTCTTTCAAGAAAGCAGATGTGGAAAGGAGCATTCTATTTCTTCCGCATCCTCCCATGTAGCACTGTCCTCAGAATATTGGTCCCATTGGACCTTAAATTATGCAATATCTTTGTTCCGCAACTTAACATTGCGCCTATCTAGGATTCTAATGGGCTCCACTAGCACCACTCCTGGATCTTGCACCTGCAAGGATTGCCAATCAAGTACATGAGTCACATCAGGATGATATGGCTTAAGCAAAGAAACATGAAACACATTATGAAGTCGAGCCAGAGTAGGTGGTAGAGCTAGTCTATAAGCAACTGGGTTAATCACTTCCAGGTCTTTAAACGGTCCCACATATATTGGGGCCAACTTGGAAGACTTTTCAAAAGAAATAGAGCTTTTATGAGGTTTAACCCTCAAGAAAACCTTGTCCCTTGTTGCAAACTGCCTCTGAGTTTGGTTCTTGTCGGCATAACTCTTTTGTTGGTCTACCGCCTCTTTCAATCTTCTCTTAGTGACTTGCATTTTCTCTTCTATTTCCTTAAGCATTTCTGGTCCTACTATGATTTTTTCCTCCAGTTTATTTTCCCATACAAGGCCTCAAATGGTGCCATGCCTAAGGAGGTATGATAAGATTTATTGTAGGAAAACTCTACCAAAGGAAAATATTATTCCCACCTATACTGTTGGTCCATACAATACATTCAGAGGAGGTCTTCAACTACTTGGTTCACCCTCTCTGTCTACCCGTTAGTCTGAGAATGATAAGCCAAGCTAAAATTCAATTTAGTCCCCAATGTTGCATTCAAGGTCATCCAAAACCTTGAGGTCATCTATGTGTCCCTATCAGAAATGATAGTCTCTGGCACTCCATGCAAATGAAAGATCTCCTACACAAATTTCTTTGCTAGGGTCAACGATCCATCCTTAAGGTTTCCCAAAATGAAATGTGCAACCTTGGTCAACGTATCAATCACAACCAAGATGACATCATGCTTATTCTTCCTCAAAGGTAACCCCCGTATGAAGTCCATACTGATCACCTACCATTTATACTTAGGTATGTCATGGGGATACAATAACCCGACTGGGTGTGCATGCTCAGCCTTGACTCACTGGCACTCCAAGAATCTGTGTATGTACTCCACTACATCGTTCTTGGGTTTAGGCCAAAAATATATTCTTCAACTCTGCGATCATCTTAGATACACCAAGGTGTCTTGAATAAGGTGCATTGTGAACTTCTTCCAAAACCAATTTTCTCAGCTCTCCAAAGTTTGGAATATAGATTCTCCTCTGGTACCTCAAAATACTGTTCGGTTTGATCTCGTACCCATCAAATCGATGATCAAAAGGATTTTCTCCTAGGGCATTCTTCACTCTTTCATAGTGCTTATCCCTGGGTAATTTCTAAATTACCTATTGCCTCAAATTAGACCTTTTTGAGATCATGGTTGTCATATGTCTTCATCTACTAAGAGCATCAACCACTCTTTTCTCTTTCCCTTTTCTGTATTCAATTCCAAAGTCGTATTCACTAAGGAATTCTAGCCACCTTCTCTATCGTGCATTAAGGTTTGGTTGGGTAAATATATATCTCAACCCCAAGTGGTCTGTCTTGAGTTCAAATGGCTTTCCCAAAAGGTAATGCCTCCAAATTTGTAAGGCATGAACTATGGCTGCCAATTCCAAATCATGAGGTGCATAGTTCACTCTGTGTTGCTTGAGCTTCCTTGATTCATTTGCCACCACTTGTCCATCTCGCATTAACACTGCTCCCAATCCCTCTCCGGAGGCATCTGTGATCACTGTGAATCTCCCATTAGGGTCAGGGATAGTTAACACTGGTGATGTTGTGAGCCTCTCCTTTAGGAGTTGGAATGACTACTCGCATTTCTCAGTCCATTCAAACAATGTTCCCTTCCTTTGGAGTGAGGTGATAGGAGATGCAATCTTGGATAACCCTTGCACAAACTTCCTATAGTACCCTACAAGGCCCATGAAGCTATGAACTTCTTACACATTTTGTGGCACTAGCCATTCCACTATTGCCTTGATCTTTTTAGGGTCCATGGAGACTCCTTCAGCTGAAATTATATGGCCCAAATAGTGTACTCAGTCCCGATAAAAGGAACACTTGGACAACTTACCAAAGAGTTTCCTTTCTCTTAGTCGTTGAAAAAATATTCTCAAATGTCTATCATGCTCTTCGAAAATCTTAGAGTAGACTAAGATGTCGTCAATGAATATCAAGACAAAGTCATCCAAGCAGTCCCTAAACACACTATTCATAAGGTTCATGAAGGTTGTTGGTGCATTAGTTAAGCCAAAAGGTACCACTGTGAACTCATAATGTCCATACTGAGTTATGAATGTAGTATTCAGAATATCTTCTTCCTTAGTCCTCAATTGATGGAATCCTGACCTAAGATCAATTTTGGAGAACATCGTTGCTCCCTTCATTTGATAAAACAATTCATCAATCCTTAGAAGTGGACACCAGTTCTTGATGGTAACCTTGTTCAACATCCAATAATCTATACATAGTCACAAAGTTCCATTCTTCTTCTTCACAAATATTACCGACACTCCCCAAGGAGACACACTAGGTCTTATGAGTCCCTTATTAAAGTTGGGACTTCAACTCATATAGTTATGTAGTGGTCATTCGGTAAGGTGCCTTGGATTGAGGTTCGACTCTTGGGACTAAGTTGATAGAAAAATTGAATTCTCGCTTCAGAGGCAATTTCGTAAGTTCCTCAAGGAATACATCCCGAAACTCCTTAAGAATAGGATAGTCATCTAAATATGGCTCCTTGCTGTCAAGATTACTAACATGCACTACATAAATTGCACATCCCTATCAATGAGCCTTCTTGATCTGCATTGCAGAAATCTGTCTAAGCTCTAAGGGTCTCTATATTCCACAAACCTCTACTAGGTTTCCAAGATCATCCAGATAGTTGACCACCTTATCCTCACAATTCACTAAAGCTTTATGATTGGATAACCAATTTATTCCCAAAATCACATCATATGAGCCTAAGGGTGCCACCTACAAGTTGACCTAGGTTTGAAAGGTTGAAATTTCTAACTCACTACAAAAGAGACAAGTATCTACCCTCCGCTCTACTCGATTTCCATATTGGACTATCCATGAATTTTCCATGTAACTCGGTCTAATGGGTATCTTATATATTATTATAGGATCTACAAAACATTCAGTAGCTCCAGTATTAATTAAGATAGAGACAGTTTGGCCATAGAGCTTACTTGTTAGCTGAATTGGTGAAGCTTGGTATTTTTCTTGCCTGTTGTCCATTGTGGCATGGATCTGGTGAGTCTGATGATAGCTTCCTCCCCTTTGGGTCTTTGACCACTGAGGAAAATTCGAGGCATAATGATTTCCCCCACAAGTATAAAATCCATCACAAGGCCCTTTGCGACCTCCTGGCTTGTCCTCCCTAACACCTTTTTGTGCATGGTCATCCTTGGCCTTACCCTTGTTTTCTTTCTTATTCCACCCACCATTACCATCATTTCCCTTCTCTTTTGATTCACTTCCCCTCTTGAGGTTACAAATCTGATGGATTTTGTTCCCCTTATGAAATATTTTCTTTCCATACCGAGACTTATAACTTGAATCACTACGAAGATTGGACAACTACTGCAACTTTTGTTCTTGCTTGGTGGATTTTTGAAAGACTTCATACATGGTTTAAGGTTCGTGCATATCCACCTCAGATCCTATGTAAGGTCTGAGTCCCATTATAAATTTTTGGATACGGAACCGTTCATCCCCTTGATACTGAGGCACTTGCTTCAACAAATTCCTGAACTTTTCCCAATACTGAGTCACATTCATATTTCCCTGGGTTAAGTTCTGAAATTTTATCATTTTCTTGTCAAAGAAAAGTTGTGGTAGCCATCTCTTCCTAAAAGACTAGAGGAATAGTCCCCAAGTGATCTTAGCAGGCTATAGGTTTTGTTCTAACTTCTCATTATCCCACCAAGTCACTGCTTCACCTGAGAGTTGATATGTAGCCCATTTCGCCTTAGTCTATTTAAAAAGGTTACAAAGCCCAAAGTATTTTTCCATTTCTATATCCAAGCCTCAACTCCTGTTCTAATTTCCTTGCCATCAAACTTGGGTGGTGCTACTCTTTTGAGGTATTTCCCGAGCTTTTCCTGAATTCACCCTCGCAGACCTGCCCCTGGACCACTGTTTCCTTGATTGCCTTTTACATTCTTGCGGTTTCGGTCCTCGTGTGCCACTCAGACTTCTTGCTCAATAAGATCCATGCGAGACTCTTGTCAGTTTAGAACTTCCTGAATTTGTTCCAACCTCTTGTTTGGTCCATTATTAGAACCACTACCACCCTTGTCTTACCTAGTGGTCACCATGACATCCCACACTTATCTTGCAACACAGTCACATTCATCGCATCTCAACACAAGGTTCTACGAGTAAACGTTCTTATGTTATATCATAAAATTTTCATATGCATGCATCCTTTAACACAGTAGACATACACATTCATGCAAGGTACACACATTTATTTTTAGTCTTCTATTGAACACACCAAAAATTTAAATTTTATTTATATTTAGGGTGAGTCAATAGACCCTTATTTACAATATGCTTCAAGTTACATCATTCTGATTTCTCGGTGTCAATTAAAGGACATTCCTCTAGGTAATCATATGAGTTTACTTCAGATATTACAAATGAGGATGGTTGAGCACATAGGCCCTCCTTTTCCTCTTTAGTCAACAAGGGTGCATTGGGTCCACACCCTAAAGGCTAGTCCCAGATTGTGGAAATATTTTTGATTTTAGGTGTTTGCTTCTCCTCAATCTTCATGCCTCTCTTTGGCTTGAGTCATGTAAGGTCTTGTGCTAGAGTTTCATCATCATTAGGAATTTCTGATGGAACCTCTTCCTTGGTTTTTCCTTCCTTTACGTCATTCTTGTGTGAGGTTCTCATAGTTTTCCCTTTCCTTCATCCTGCCTTTGACCTTCCCATTCCTGCATTCAATTCAGGTTCGATCAATTCTCAGGACTTCCAATTTGAGGTCAAGGGTCAACTACCCTAATCAACTATGGTAGACTCAAAAAGGCCTAGAGCTAAACCCTAAGCTTTGATACCAAATGTAATAACTTATTCCTAATTATTACTTATTTATTATTATTGTAAATGACACATGAATATTCTCCAAATTGAAGAGACATAACTAGTGGCTAAAGTCAATTATAGTTACACATTTCCATTTAAAAAGAGTCAAAGATTCTTATATTCTCTTCAAAAGTCAATTAAAATATCATGTTCACTTGGCACCAAAGGCCATAATATCATTTCAAGGTACATTTCTCATCAAGTACTTAAATGATAGTTACATCAAGTTACAACATATACTATATTAGTTTGGTGAACACTAAGGTTCTTCTTCATCACTCGCCTCCACTAGTGGACGAGAACATGGTTGAAGCACTTTATTGCCCAACCACGAAGCTTACGCTTCTCCGGTATTCTTCTGACTTGAAGAATGCCTGACCCTGCATGGAGAGATTAGCAAGAGAACAACTTGCAAGGTGGAATCTGGTGCATGCCCAACATCAACATGCAAATTCTATCTTGTATGCTAGAAAAAGAAAGTGCAAGATCTATGCTAGGAATGACAAAGAGTGAAATAACAGAGTTCATTCATGCATACATAATGAACAATATTGTTTGGCCAAGCATAAAAGTGTGTTGCAACAACAACAAACAATAGGTTCTAATAAAGCAAATCTATACTCTCTGACCCATTTCAGCAACCATCCTGGAAGGTAACTTTCTACTAAAAAACTATCTACCCTCTAGCAACAACTACCCATAGATGCTCTAGTCAACTAAGGTATCACTATTATGTTTCTATATTCAGATTACTTCATAAATGTCTATCAAAATGTAAAGTAAGCTTAATATGAAAAAATAGATTTATGACTTACAGAGTAATTCATCATTTAGTCACTTCATTCTTATGACTAATTTCTACTTATCATCTCAAGCACTTTTCCATTAAAATGAAAGTACTAAAAGAAGAAAACAAAAGAAGGTATGCCACAAGTATGTGTATGTACATAGAAGAAGTCTATGTGCATACACATATATGCGCCTACTTATGTTTGAGTTTGTGCATACATTTTGAATAAAAAAATACATTAATTCAGATTGTGAACTTAGATAGTATTCTATTTGATCTTTCATTTTCAAGTGAATAGTACAAGCTTTACAGTTTCATACATACTATTTGAGCATACATTTAATGTTTCCTTCTAAACAATTGCAAAACTAGTTGTTTGCTTAAGTACATTATTGGCTTAAACAAAAAAAGTATTGTTCCTACTATATAGTTATAAGCAAGTTGCTCACATATGCACATTTATCATTTAACACTTATAAATCAAACAAAGTTGTAATGCAATATAGCATTCATATTATCTTTTCTACAATTTAGTTTTAAGAAAAATCAATATTATCACTGCTTTGTTACAGATCTCTAGTTGTTCTTATAAGAAATTATCACTTTTACAAGCATATGATCCACTATCAATTAGAAGAAACAGTACGATTCTTTCACATTGTACAAAAAATATTGAAGTAAAAATATGCCCTGTATCAAGCATAAGGATAGTATGACATTATTCAAAAAAAATATTGTTGCCTAACAGACCATAATATCAAGCTATTAACCATTTCCTAATGGTCAAGATCATCATAATTATATTCAAAATTTATGCCTATGTACCTTACTGTCTATTTCCATGCATGCAAGGATATTCTACATGTTGTCCTTGTTTTCTTTTCAACGTGGTTTTTCTATCCACCGTCCTCGTCAAAAGAGGTTGACTTCATAGCAAGATATCCTACATTCATTCAAGGCTTAAAAACAATAAACACAACCCTTCCCATTTGATGTTATCGTCTCATTTTAATATTAGGGTTTGGTATGAAATACAAGAAAATACAACATTCATAGGGGTCTTTTATTTCCCTTGGATCATAATTGATCCCAAATATGTATAGGAGGAATCGCTTATATTGTCATCGAATTAATTCCGATAGCCCTACGGGCTTAACATTTAAAATATAACACAAGTTTATGACCGAATTGAAGCATTACAAGCCTCAACAACTGCTAGGGTGGTGAACAATCTTATGAAAGAAATCTACAGGGTTACAAACCCTCTTCTAAGGGAATCCTTGATCGATCCCAATCACTATTTATTCATAGTGAGCTATAATAAAATGGTGCAAAGTATACGAATGCCATTGTATGGCATGCTCATGCGAGTGGCTTCAAGGAAGAACCACCTGTGCTTAACACTCAAAGGCTCGGCTTAGCTCATAGAGCTAACCACATGGTTTCCTAAAGAAAGATCTCATACACATAATGCAAACAAGTGACCCATAAAGGTCGACATTATGCCATTCGGCGTAAGGCCATGGCTTCTATCAAATGTACTCACAAAAAATTAAAGGAATTGTGATACAAAAAGAAATTCGCTATCGTTTGATAATAAAGAAGGAAATAATGGAAATAAGAACGAGTTTATATTTCTTGCATGGTTCAAATTACCTCAAAATTGAATCGATTAAGCTATCCCTGGATTTTTCCTTCGAGCTTCTCTGCTTTTTCCTTCCTATGACCCACCTTTTCTCGTGATTTTCTTCGCGACACTGCCTATGTGTTATTCAAAAATGAAAACAACAATCTATATTTTGCATGCCCAGGGCAGAGGCATTATGGCCTTCCTGTCAGCCACTACACAATTCAAATATAGTCATTAAATGCATGGCAGGCCTTACTACCATCATTGCATTTGTTTTAATTATCAACCCAATATTAGTATGCTATCGGCTATCATTTGAATTCAACACATATACACTTGAATAAGCATTCAAATATACATATATTTATATATATGTATGTATGTATGTATATATATATATATATACATATGCATAGATATACATACATATATATATATATATGTATATATATATGTATATATGTATATATATATATGTATTCATATTTTTGTGTTTATTTAAATGATTCCCATTCTCATTTATCATACTCTCTACATTTGCATATACACACACATATATACATTTATATATATAAATATATGTATGTATTTGAATCTTATGTACATACATGTATATATGTATATGTATATGTATACATATGTATTTATATATACATATTTACTTCCATGTGTAATTGTTTGTTATATCTTACGAGTTCCATACAATATTACTTTCAATAGATAACTTAAATTCAAATTCAAGCATGTCTCTATATATAAAGAAAATTTATTTTTGTTTCATCAAACACAGAGTT
Source organism: Sequoia sempervirens (assembly GCA_007258455.2). Classification (NCBI taxonomy): domain Eukaryota; kingdom Viridiplantae; phylum Streptophyta; class Pinopsida; order Cupressales; family Cupressaceae; genus Sequoia; species Sequoia sempervirens. Next base: position 381,582 of record VDFB02252858.1, on the reverse strand, counting down.
TTAAATGGACAATTTTTATATCAACAAGCCATATATTTTCAAACACAAAATTAGTTCAAGTCAAGAAATTTTCATTCTCAGACATATGCAATTTGATTTAAATGTAAGTCATAATGCCCTTTTTACGGTGTGTGCACCTAGATTCCAACTAGCTTACTGTTCGATCTAGCTAAACAATCCTACTTCAACCGTGTTCTCGTCCTTCATCCTGTCACCCTACTACTGCACATACTTACAAATTGATTAGTAACGTTCAATCCTTGATGATATGTATAAAAATAGTTTTCAAAATTTCATAAATTCAACATTAGTCAACTCCTCATATTCAACATGTGAATATTCCAGAATCTCCATTTAATATTTAATTGAATTTCATCAACAATTAAATTTTTTGTATTTAATTAAATATGTAATAAAATTGGGTTATGACACATCCACACTCTTCTCCACCTAGTTTATGTGATTAACATCAATAATTGCCTCATGCTCACCAAGATCAAGTTATTTACCCATCCATTTGAGAGCTTTTTCATTCAACAAAGTCAGACCCTGCGCACTAGAATTAAGAGACTAGTTATTTATTTTCACCACTGACTGCAAATCACTACAAATATTATTCACTTTCTCCTCCAAAGAGTCAAGATTCTCCTCATGAAAGCTACAAATAATATCCTCCAGAGAAGCCAACCTCTCCTGATGGTCCCTGTCCATCTTTTCAGTGTCCACCACCACCTTATCAAGCACTACATTCATCATTTTGAATTTTCTTTTCAACATCCATTCCTTCTTATTATAGTTAACCAACACCACACAAACACTCTGCCTTTCATTCAACTTAACACTGAGATCTTTGACCTTTGAAAAAAGCCACTTAAAAAGTGACAAAAGATTTTTGGTCCCATCCTCCGCCATATGACAAAAAATATCCAGATCAATTTTATCCTAGTTCAAAGGCACGACAAAAGGGTTAGTAGCATTCTCAGGACGACACTTCAAGCCCACACCTTCACCCTCCAAAGCCTCCTTATCACCCTTGAAAGCATCCTCGGTAGGAGAATCCTCCACATCAACAACTTCAACCTCCACTCATGGCTAACTAGAATTGATAGCCGAATTTGCAAGAAGCTCCAAAAGCCCTTTCTTATCCTCAACCTGCTCAAAATCCTTACCATCAAGAAACATGAACCTACTCTACAAAGGGGAAGCCGCCCCAAAATCCTTAACACCATCTCCCTCAAGAAATTTATCAACCACACGCTGCTTCTTATCAATGTTAACACTCCCCTATTTCCCCTTATCAGTAAAAACAAGGGACACACCCAAACCTTTCACCCTTTCCTCAACTAGGTTTAAAAATCACTTCTCCACCCTTTTCCCACCTTTCTTCCTCTTAGAACCCTTCTTCGCACCAAAAGAAATAACATCTTTCATTTCAGTGTTAATCTCATAACATTTCATCCAAGAATTAGAGACCTCTGAATCCTTCTCGAACTTACCCTCATTTTCCAAAGACTCCAATTCATCCAAGCCCTCCTCCTCATAATCACCATCCCATTCCTCAGCCGACTCCCCCATATCATAACCAGGCACAAGCTCCTTTCCTTTTCGACTAGTGGAAATCTTAATTAGGAATCTCAAGAATAAACTTAACTTTGATATAGTCAATGATAAGCTTGATAAGACCCTCATGTAGGATAGCCTTACTAGGATTTTTCCTATGATATTCTATGCTAGTTTCCATAGAGAGGAGCAAGTAATAAGGAAATGACACCAAACCGTTGTGTCTGAAATGGTTTAACAACATAAAGTGATAACCATAAATAATAGAGTACTTTCCATCAAGCATGAAATATTTCATGATAGTCAACACCACATCTCTCCACAACAGCTTAATGGAAGACCTGTCATACCCACCACTTCCCACACACCTAAGCTTATCTCATTCCTTGCCCTTAAATAAACTGGCCAGAGTGCACTTAAAGGCTCCCCGATCTCTATAAAACTTCTTGCCCTTCATGGATAAACCCATGATTTCGACAATTAGGCATTTCATGAAATTCACCTCCACCCCTTGGTAAAGTAACATTCGATTTTTCCATCCCTTCACAAAAGCCTCAGTAACCTTAGATTCAGGTCCATGCAATTTAAACAAATAAGGGAAAACTCCACCTTTTTCCAGATGCTCCCAAACAACTGCATTCCCACTAAACTCTTCACAAGAGAGTGGCTCCAACCTACAACAATCGCCACCCATTGCAACCACATACAACCTCACCGCAACCTTCACCTTGTTCTAATGGGCAAAAGAAACTAAGAGAATAATCCAGAAACAGGGCCAAAATGCACCCATAATCTGTGTTGACCTGAAAGCACAAGTACAACTAAGAATAATAACCAATTCCATGAGCTCATTTTCATAATATATGTAATAATTAATCGGATAGGCTCTAAACTCTAAGTTCTTAAACCAAATAAAGAGGAGAAAAATTAAACACTTATCTCCCAATGTTGCGGCCACCATGACAAGACAATTGATCATGATTAATGTTACTTTGGAGATTAATGGGAATGGCATTGTAGGAATACCAACAACTATGAGACATGACACCCACATTAGCAAACCTATCATTAGGGATATTATCCTCATAGAATACATGTGATATTTTATAATCATCAAAGGAACCAAGAATTGAGAGGGAATCCTCTATGATATGTGAAATAGACCATGGTAGAGGGTTCACCTTCAAAAGACAATTAATTATATTAATGGAATCCCCTTCCAACCACAACTTAGTCACCCCCAAACTCTTTAGAAAGAAGGAGGCCATGATAGGCTGTTGATGCCTCTACAAAGTGGTTTTTCTGGGTTCCCAAAGGGAGCATCACCATAGAGACAAACCTACCATTCTCATCACGTAACACTCCCCCACAACTAGTAGGTCCTGGATTCCCCTTTGTAACACCGTCAAAATTAACTTTGAACCAACCCTAAGAGGGAGCTTTCCACTAAACCCCCTCCCTAGAAGATTTAGGTTTCTTCAACGAAATAGAAATATCACAAGATAGATTCCATCTAATACCAATCATTAAACCATAATCAGAGACCACAACCCTTAGACCATGGGAGTGTAGACACTTCAAAAAGAAAAATTTCTCTTATCGTCTCACAGATTTTGAGAGCAAGCCTTAGGGGAGGTAGCTCTAGCTGACAAAAGATATGATTATTCCATTCCTTCCAAACTCCCCACGCCACATGTGGAACAATAAGAGACCATAACAAAAAAAGAGCCAAATTCAGAGAAGGATCCACCCATTGCGATGAAAGATCTAGGATAGATGCAAGGAAAACTCAAGATAAATTCCACCATTGAAGAACATGGGCCCAAACTTCTGAAGAGAAATTGAAACCAACAAGAAGATGATTAATGTCCTTAGCAACCTCCTTACACAAAAAACATCTATTGGCCAAAGCGTAGCCCATTTTCGAGAGATTGTTAAGAGTCAAGATTTTATCTTGACAAAGAAGCCAAAAGAAAATGCTAACTTTAGGCAGGAGCTTCAGATTCCATAGGAGACCCCATAAAGGAGGAGGACCAAAGATACAAGTTTGATTAAAAAAAATAGAAGACATCGAAAATAGACTGTTCGAAGAAAACCGCCACACCACTCTATTAGCAGGGGTCGAAGCTAGAATATGAATCAGGGATAAGAACTGATAAAGAGGTTCAAGATCCCTATTAACTAGATCAATCCTTATCCACTTACCATTAACAATATGATCTGACACTAAAGGACCCCATGACCCAATTAAAAGTCTTTGAAGATGTCGCCCAAAGTTCATCCTTTAAGGGTCCATGATCAATCCACCAGTCATCCTAGAAGAGGATACTCCTACCATTCTCAAACACCCATCGCAAACCATCAACCACGATAGAGAAGGCTTTAACCATGAAGTTCCATAAGGCCGAACCTAAAGGAGGAACAAAGCCACCCCTCAAAATGTCTCTAAACTTATCAATACCCCTTAAGTACTTCAAAGAGTAAATAGAGGTCCATTCCTTACCATCCAAAAGAAAATTCCATAACTATTTCACAAGGAGAGCAAGATTAAACTCCTTCAACTTCCAAAGATCCAAACCACCCTAATTTTCAGCCCCAAAAATTTCCTCCCATGGGAGCAAGTGCATCTGATTCTTGTCCTCCACCCTAGACTAGAGAAAGAATTTTTGAATACTCTATATCTTCTCCCATAACCTCCTTGGAATCTAAAAAAGACTCAAAGCATAAATCAAAAGATTCTGCAAAGTGGAATTGATCAACTAGATTTTCCCAGCTTGGCTCATAAGAGCCCCCTCCCAACCAGCTAGTTTCGAATTAAACTTATCAATAATCCCTTTCCAAAAGGATTCTAACACCACATTAGAGCATAGAGGGAGCCCCAAATAGGAAGAAGGGAGCTCCCCAATACCACACTCCAAAATCCTAGCAATCCTTTGTTGGTGACACTCTAGAGTATTAAGAAAAATGATAGTACTCTTAGGCAAACTCACCTTCTGACTAGAAGCAGCTTCATACTGCTGTAAGATGAAACAGATCAACTTGGCCCCAAATAACCGATGCTTTAGCAAGAATCACAGTATCATCAAAAAATTGTTGATGCGAGCAAGATTGTTGTCACAAAGAATGATAAAGACCTCTGAAAACACCATTAGACACTGCATGAAAAATAAATCTTCCCAGCGATTCCACCATGATAATAAAAAGGAAAGGAGAGATAGGATGCCCTACATTATCCCATGAGAGCTCCTAAAAAACATGGAAGGAGAACCATTCACCAACACTAAAAAAGAAGGAGAAGAGATAAGTTGGCCAACCAACTGCAGAACTTGATCAGAGAAACCAAATGCCTTCAAGATTTTCAATAAGAACTGCCAATTAAAACGATTGTAGGTCTTCACAAGATCCAACTTCAGAATAAGACCAGGTTTCTTGTTAACTGTAAGGGAGTGGATATTATCATGCACCGTAATCACAAACTCTAAAATCTGCCTTCTTGGCACAAAACCATTCTGCTGAGGACAAATAATATGAGGAAGGACCAGCTGCAACCTTGAAGCCAAAACTTTAGAGATTTTTTTTAAATAGAATTACACAAATTGATAGGCCTAAAATCATCAAAAGATGAGGCCCTAGGCTTCTTGGGAATAAGCACAACAAAGGTAGAATTCAACTCCTTCAAGAGCTTCCTACTTCCAAAAAATTATTTAGTACCATTAATAACATCCTTAGCAACAATGTCCCAATAAGTTTGAAAGAAAATCATAGGAAAACCATTCGGCCCAGGGGACTTATTACCTTCAAAAGAGAACACAACCTTCTTAACTTCCTCATTAGATGGGATGCACGATAAACCTTTGTTCAACTCCTCAAACACTAGATTAGGAATGATATTCAAGAAGTTGTGCTAACTAACAAGGTTAGGAGGACGATCCTCATAAAGAAAGTCCGAGGAGAAAGAGCAAGCCGCAATTATAATCTCATCACCCCCCTCCAAAGACTGATCATTAACAACAATTTTGGAAATTCTATTAGAAGATCTATGCTTCAAAGTAGTGAGATGGAAAAAACAGGTGTTTTTATCCCCACTTTGAAGCCAAATAGCCCTAGATATTTGCTTCTATAACTCCTCTTCCTTAGCCACAATATTATGTAGTTTAGCCAAAAGAATACTTTCCTCCTAGAGGGTAGCATGATCATTCCCAACAACCTAAATTCTCTATTGTAGGACGTCCAATTTGGCTTTAGTCTCATATTTTTCCTTGAAAATATTACCAAAAGATAATTTATTCCATTGAATTATGTTCTACTTAACAAATGCTAGCTTCTTAGCAACCTTATACATAGTAGACCCATCCACATTAATACTCCACCATGCTACAATTCTATCTTTTAAGTTCGGGTGGCTCACCCACATCTTCTCAAATCTAAAGGGGAATGACTTCCTTTGACCCAACAGCTTCGCATTCAAGGAGATAGGAAAATGATTTGAGTCGAGTATAATAAGGGCCAATAGAGAATAAGAAAAGGAGAGTAGCTAATCCAAGGAAAGGAGAACATAATCCAACTTCACCTGAATAAGAGCACCCCCCACCTGCCTAGTGGACTAGGTATAAGAAACTCCACAAAGATCCAAGTATAGTAAGGAATTACCATTAATAAAGTTCATAAGATCAAATCTTCTATCCTCTGCCACTTGGGAACCACCAAACTTATCATTCATTCAATGGGGTATTGAAATCCCCCATAACCAACCAATTATGGAAAGGGAACTGAGATTTAAATCAATGCAAACTATCCCAAAAATGTTTCCTAGCACTTTTCAAGTTCAGAGCATAAATATTAGAAATAACCCATGAGAACTTATCTCTAGGACTCGAAAAGGAAGTAGCCACGTGATTTTCTTCCCCAAACAAAGCAGACCTAGTAACCATTCCAAAAAGTAGCCACACCTCTCAAAGCACCATTAGAGTCAAAAGCCTGGTAACCACAATCCTTAAACAACCCATTCTTGATTTTATCCACCTTATCCACCCCCATTTTTGTCTCCTGAATCAAAATGATATTAGGTCGGTGATCTCTTACTAAATTAGCAAGAAGATCCTATTTATGAGGGTTATTCAATCCTTGAATATTCTAGGAGAGGATCTTCATAGAAAATTTTGTGAAGAGCCTTTTAGGCCCATCTCAAGCAGAGTCCTTTGCGAGCCATTAGCAATATTAAGTTTGCTTTCCTTATCCTGAAGTTGCTACAACGCAGGTCTTCCCCTACCTCTAGGCTCAAAACCATAGTCCAATTTCAAACAATTTCTAGTAGCCATACCCGACATGTAATACCCCTCATGTTGTTGTTTGGACTTGACATTTTCTGTGGTTTTGCTTGATACTTTGAGACTTTGATTGTTACTATTGTTGGTTGGATTGGTGGATTGGATAGTTTAGACTGGTTGATGACTACACTACTTTATGTGATGACATGGATATTGTGATATGACATTATGGTTACATTTGATTTGGTAATGTTTAATTTGATGCAGTAGTATATTGTGATGCAATAGATTAGTAATTATTTTATGATGATACAGTGTGATCAGTTTAGTTTAGCAATGTTACTTTATACTTGATGTTGTTGTTGTTATTATAGCTTTGGTGAGGGGATAGTGTAGCACCACTCGTTTGCGAGTGCCCTGCTACATTGTGATTCCTTCTCATGATGTGATGATTTGATTATATATACATGTTGTACACAACCTTGTTTGTATGCAGGAATTGCAGGAATAGAGTCTCGATTCCACCTGCTTCGGCAGGACAGGGCGAGCATCAAATTTACCCAACGGGCATGAAGTTGAAACAGATATGACAAGGAAATCACCCCGTCCCAAGTTGTCAACCCGTTTTGTGTCTAGTGGTATTGTGCGTCTTTGACCTTAGTCATTTTTGCATTTTATGATGGTTGCTTTGGGTGAATGCATTTATGTTATTTATTTTACGTTGGGTGTTGTAGTATGATGGAATTTAAATAATTAAATGATTAAAATAAATGATTGAATAGTTTTATTAAAATATAAAAAATAATGAATTAAAAGTCATGTAATTTATTAAAGATAAATAAATATTGAAAGGTGGAAATTAAATTATTTAAAATTGGTATTTAGATAATTTAATGAAAATATCATGTTGAGGATAATTAATGGAATAATATAATTAAATAAGTTAAATTGTGTGAATTGCAAGTATAAATTAGTAAAATTGAAATTAAAACAAAAAAGTATTGTTCGAATAGAAAAAGAAGAAGAAAGAAAAGAATAAAAGGACCAATGAATGTTGAGATTTTTGGGCTGAAAAGCTGGTGAAGAAATAGAAAACTTCTTTTAATTCTGATTTTTGAGTTTTTGAAAATAGAAGAAGATATGCTTTTATTTAATAGGAAAATTGAGAGGTTTTCATTCAGGGGAAAATTGACAGAAGCTTCAAAATATGGAGTTTTGATAAAATTTTCATCTTTTCTTGTTTTCTCTATAAAAATTGTTTCCATTTCATTGTTCTGGGGGAAAGGCTCTTCTGAATAGAAAAATAGATTAAAAGTTGGATAGAAGAATTTGGTGGAGACATTCTGTAGAAGGAAAGGGAGCTCTTCGAAAAGGCTAGTTCGAATCAAAGGAAAGCTTCATCAACTTCTCAGCAAGCACAAGACTCCAGGTTCCTTTATTGATCTTTATTGCTTGTTAAATTTGAAATGGCAATCATATTGTTCTGTAAAAGGAAAGATCTTCTAGGGTTTTGGGTAATCTTTTGGGTAACAAATAATTGGGAGAAATTTATTGTTGAATCTCTAAAAATATTCTAGAATTTTATAATTTGTTATGGGAAAATTATTGCCTCTCTAAAATGAATGGATTTATGTGTTTTTATATATATATATAATATATATATACACAGATTCGTGGATATACATATATGCATGTATTATATATATATAAACAAATATGATTTCCAATTTCCACAATACTATGTTCCTGGTGATATACACACACATATATATATTTATATATATAAATACACACAACTGTGTACATACATATATAAATATATATATATATATACTAAATTTATTTGTGAATTAAATTTTGTCTGAGGCCGAAGTACTCTGTCGACGGTGGAATGTACCTTGCCTATTGGGTGGGGCTCGGCCTTGGTCGTACCCCTACCCAGCCATTGTTGCTTTGGGCTGCGCCCGCAGTCAAAGAGACTGCCACAACAGTCCATCAGACTGTTGTACGCAGCAGTCCTTTGGACCGCTGTGAGTAGTCCCTTGGATTGCGTGCGACAACGGCCATTGAATGGCTAACCTTTATTTTTAAATGAATTTTTTATTATTATTCTCAATTGGTTTATATATATATATATATATATATTAATATACCCTGTCTGTAATTAAAGTTTTCTCTCCCAGATTTGATACCAGAATAAAACAGATTTATCAGAATTGTATATAGGGTTGTTTTATTTAATAAAATAAAAATATATAGATATATAGTTCCTTTATGATTATGTAGATTATTATTATGATTGGAATTTATTCAGGAAAACTGGCAAAATCACATACATCAGAATTATTATTTTTGTTTTATTTCAAAACTATTGTATTGAAAGAGGAAATTTAATCTATTTAATTAATTGTGACTATAATAGAATGAATTGTTGAATCTAGGAGTCTGATTTCGTTATAGCAATGGGTGAAAATTATGGTGTTGTTTTGTATTTTGGAATCTTATAAATTAGCTTTGGCTTCTTGATTATCTTTTTGGATTTTTCGATGTGGGAACCCAGTTTGCTTTAGGAACCCGCTTAGGGATATTGTGAACCTTAGGCTTCTAGAGGCTTGAGCTTATTGTTAATCGTTGTATCTCTCTTTATGTACTTTTGATGTGGCAAGTTAGTGAGTATCATTATTTTGAAAGGGTTGTACGAGAATTGTTGAGACTTTGATTATGTGTTTTTAGCGAGATGGGTAATGCCTCTCATGTTTTTCTGTTGTGATTTAATGTTCATTTTATGTTGCACAACCCTTGGTTTTTGTACATGTTTTGGGGTCTCTGGGGAGAGTGGCTCTTCGTGGGGGCCGACGCCTCAAAATGAGGAAGGGCCAGGATAACCCACGTAAGATTTAGATTAAAAAGTGAAAACCTAATAAAAAAATTAGGGGGATGGGTAGTAATAACATAATAAGATAATTTTGGATACCTCGTCTATCCACTAGGGATTTCAAAGACTAATGGTAGAATGAGAAGGCCGTGGTTGGCAAGGTCGTTACCTCATCCTCACGAGAGGTTAACGGCTCCACATGAGTCACCCTATGGGGCTGGTGCCTCAGTTAGGAGGAAGGGTCAGGATAACCATAGATGGGGGCCAACGCCTCATATAGGAGGAAGGGCTAGGATAACCCATGTAGGACTATGCGATGACACTCTCCACTAGTTGCCCTTATGCTTTGTGTTCTTGCTTGCCTCTGGAAGTGGATTATGATTGTTGTCTTTGATTTATTTATGATGTGTTTAAAGGTTTTGTGTTATTATGTTTGGTTCTTGGTTGTTGTTCATTTACGATCTATATTCTCACATGTTATTGCCATTGGAGTTATTGTTACTATGTTACTGTTATGGGAGTCTAGTCTTGTAGGCATCCTTGGTCGTGGTCATTTCCTTGTCACCTCTGAGCACGGGGGTGGGCTTTTTTCTAAAACTCACGTGGCCAGGTGGAACGTGCTCCACACCTATTGTGTTCCCCATCAACGTCCGTTCCACACAGTATCCTTCAGATGGAGCTTGTACCCGATATTCATCTTGTATTTCAGATATTCTTTGTGTGATGTATCTATCCCACATGTATGGGAGATTTTGATGTAACTCATGCATGTAATCTATTAAAAGATGATGTAATGTAATGGCACCCTTGTAATCATTCATGCTTTATGAGATTTATGATGGTTTGGTATCATGTGATGTATTTAGATTTATGCTTATGAATGCATGGATGTTATCTCTTACAAATGGTTATTTTAATGATTATGATGGATGTAAAGTTAGTTAAGTTATTTAGGTTTATATGAAACTTTCGTATTGGGTTACTTTTGTGAAATGTGACCTCGCGTGCCCCAAAGGACTTAGATGTTTATGATGTTATCGTGTAATGTAATAATGTATAATGGTTCTTTATATGTTTACTTGGTATTATATATTAAAAAAAATGTGTGCATAGTTGTTGTCCTTTGGGGTTTGCATGATGGGCGTTACACGATGAAGGGGAAATGGGTTTCTTCTTGTTACAAGGTTTAGAGGTTGAGGGAGGGAAATCCCCAGCTTCCACCTCCAATGAGCAAGAAGAACTGCTATCCTTGAAAAAAGAGGTGAGCACCTTATCTTTAACCAACACTTTTGAAACAACTTCATCACCCATCTTCAACTCCCCAGAGGCTACCACCCCTGGAGAAGCATCCAAGTTCTCCTCTAAAGATCCCTTTGATGATAGGGAAACATTAGTAACCTCCTCCAAGGGAGACACCTCCACCTTAGAAGGGGCTTCCACCTCTAGAATAGGGGTCTTCTCAACCAAAATAGCTTCCACATCCACCACAAGACCCAACTCATCAGACCTAGAGGCAGCCAACACCACCTTCAAGGACTCCAAATACATAGCAAGGGCTCCAATCTGAACATTAGCAACAAACCTCCCCACAATCCACTTTGAAGTGATACAAAACTCACCAACATTTCTCTCAACAGCCATAGAGAAATCACCAGGAGCCACAACCCCCACAGCCTTAGCCGAACCATGAAAAACACCGAAATTGGAACACCTCCCCACCTCCCTCCACACCTTAGAAAAAGGAATGGGATCCTTTGAAGGATTTGAGACCTTTTGTAGAGGATTCTTAGGCTTCAGTGGAAATTTTTTCACCCAGTGACCCACCTTCTTATAGTGAAAACATGCAAAATGAATAGATTCAAACTCAACCACCTGGTCCCACACTCCCAACTTTGAATTAATCTTGATGGAAGCTGGAAGATTAGTAGATTGGTCCATATTCACACAAAACTAGGTATACACCAAAAGTTTCCTCAAAGTAGTCAAATGATCAATTGATAACATACGTCCAAAGGTGCTAGCAATACCTTTGAAGACTTGTTCATCCCAAAATTCAAGCAGAAGACTAGGAAAACACACCCACATAGGTGCTAAGTCAAAAGAGCAAGAGCTCAGGTTGAAAGTAGCCTCCCATTTCTTTAGGACCAAAGTAGATTTTCCAATCAGTTATGGACCCCCCACAAGAACCTTCAAAAGGTCTTCCTCACAAGTAAAATAAAACAAGAAGAAACCTTTAGCAAGAGAAACCACCTCAACTTGCCCCTTCAAATTCCAAGGATTCAAGGAAAGGTTGCGAACCAGGTCAATATTTGGGTGAGCGTCCAAAAACTTACCAACTAGCGACAAATCCATTGACTGAACCCCATTCTCAATAATGCAATTAGAAATAGAGATAGAATACTCACTAGCTAAGGGATTAGCAAAGAAGTCCATTGGAGGAGAAGAAATCTTGTCCTTTAGCTTTGAACGAAAAATATTTGACCAAATTTTCTCGTCCAAAGATACATAATCACCCCTCCAACCATCTATAGCATCCCAAAAAATGAGAACCTTGGGGGCCACAGAAAGAGACCTCACCTTACCCAGGGAAGTACCATTAAGAACCAGACAAGAAGAGACGAGAATCTCCTTCGAAGAATCCAATGGAAAGGACCCACAAGTTGTCCCATTTGTCAGAAATTCATCCGAAAAACCCTTAATGTCACCCAAACCATCACCATTAACAACATCCAGAGAAACAAGAATTCCTACCTTCATCGGATTTGAAAAAACCCCACCACCACCCAGAGAGTGCGCAACACCACCCGACGACAACTCCATTCTCTCTTAACATTTATTGTGTTATTTTTATTTATCTATTTAATTATTTATCCTAAATAAAATTTGATATACAATGAAGGTGTATGGTTGCAAAACCATCTTACTAGAAGAATCTAATATATATTGTGTTAGTTTTGTTTATTTATTTATTTACTTATCCTAAATAATATTTGATATAGATGTTAAAGGAATATTCCCACTTACTTTCTTAACAAAGGTCTTATGGAATGTGTTTCCTTAGACATAGGAGTACTACTTCATAGACAAAACTTCTATAATAATAATAAATGGAATAAAAAAATATGATCTAATATATATTGGTGTTAGTAGTATGAAGTTCCCATAGAGCTAACAATATTAGAAACACTATATTTCCATAATGTTTCTTGTATTGTCTCCTAGATGCTATTGTTCAAACCATGCAATTTCCCTAAGATTAGGTAAGACTTCAACATTCTTACTCCTAATTATATTTGCCAAGTGCCTCTTGATCTAGATGGAATAATTGCCTAAATAGTAGGGTTTTTCTTAGGTAGTTATTAATTTATTTTATAAAGAAACAAACCACCCATAAATATAATGGTGTATCAATTATAGTCTCTAGTTCCATTCTTGGAGTACTTTCTAGTTAAATATTATCACCTTAATAAAGAGAGATTATCATTTTTAATCACCTTTAAGGTTAGTAATAGGAAAATTCATAAACCTTTCCATTCATCAAACCCAACCACATGATGTCACTATGTTCCTTGACTGATCTTAGTGCCAATTACATGGATTAATGTGTTTCAAGTTGTTAGTGAAAGAAAATAAAAGAAAAAAAATCACTCTTTGGGTAGTTTCCCTTGAACAATTGTTGGGGTATTACACAATCTTTGTTGGACAACAAATTAATTATACCAAGATCTATATATACTTTATCAACACCCATGAGGGAATGTAGCAACTTATTGCATATATTTTGGAGTGTAGGATTGCTCTATTACTTGCTATTTACTCATTCTTATTATTAAAAAATTAACCCCTTCTATTGGAATATTATCTTGGAAAAAATTAGGAGAAACTTGTGGGATGGAAAGGGAATCTTCTTAGTCAAGCCAATAAATTTTTACTTATGAAGGCTTCCCTTCAAAGCATACCTATTTGTTATCTATCCTTGTTCAAGATAACTAATTATATGGACAAAAATAGAACAAATTCAAAAAATCATTTGAACATGGAGCATCGCAAATTGTCACCCTTGACAATTTCACACTAGATTTTTCTCCCTCATATGTGCATGGGCCTAATTGTGTTCCTAATTTCCTAAATCATGTATTCCATGACCCATTTAATCATTTAATCAAATGTATAAAATCAAAGTAGACATTTAATATTTTTCCCCTGATACTTAACACCCTAAAAAATAAGGCTTGGACAAGGACACCCTAGGCGGCCTTGTCCCCCTAATTTGGCTCCAAATTTTAATATGTTGGGTTGCCAATTTATTATTTGAATTTAAAATGTTAAATATTGAATATCGAGATTTAATTTGTGAGAAATTAGATTAATTACATATAAATACCTAGTCATTTCATCATTTTAAAAGTAATTGGAAATAATTGGAAATATTGGTGATCAAGCACTTTTGGAAGCAATTATTATCAAGTTAAGAGCAATAAAAAGTATAATTATTGCAACATTTCATTATCAAAGCACCATGTCAAGTTTTAATAGTTTGCTCATGTTTATGCATACATTTTGTTTGTGAGGACTAACACTTGTTGGTATTCAAAGCAATCCAAGCCAATTTGCAATCAAACCTTGAGGAGATGTGCATGATTCAGTCCTTCAAGGAAATTAGATTTGATTGGCAAGTTGCATCCAATTGTTGATTCATCATGCATTTATCCTTTAGCCTCTATCCCTCAAAAGGATAAGCTCTCTTTCGTCAAATTTTCTATTGTGGAGGTGGAAACACCAACACAAGGTTTGACCAAGGTAAGCCGCTATATGGCACAACCCTTCCTCTCTCTTTGAATGTGAAAGTTACATATTTGAAGATTGGAGGAAGATTGAAGATCATTTAATCAGTGTTGCATTGAAACCCTACAACTTGACAAGATACAAAAACTCAATTATCTTGGCAATTGACCACGATCTGACAGTGAGATTCAGAAGGAAGAAGCTATTGAGTGGGTACTCGAGCACTGTGAAGACATATTGCAATTTTAGTCATCCAGATAAGTGCACCTTGGGTGGCCCTGTCCAGTCAACTCAAGTCAAAATTAAAATAATAGGTGCTCACAAGTCTGCTTAGTCTGTTTCTAATCATAAAATTTGTCTGTCAATTCCAAATTGTCTGTTTTCATATCAAAGTAGTGCACTTTCATTGTTATCTAGTTGCATATTTGCATTTCATCAAAATTGCACCCAAATCCATTCCAAAACCACACACACATCCTTGTTGCAAATTAGTGTTCACATAGGTGTTAGAAATTAGAGTTTATGTGAATATTTAAATTAGTGTTATGAATAAGTGTCATAATATTAAGTTGTTGAGAAACAACTTAATATTATTATTAGTCACGTTGTTTTTTGAGTTGTTAAAAACAACTCAATATTAATAGGGAGGTTGTTTGGGTTGTTTCCTATAAAATAGGATGTGAAAAATCCTATAAATTATATGTAATGTATTTGAATGAAAATAGTGAAAAAAAGCACTTATTATTTTATGTTGAATTATTTGCAGCTTCATTGATCAAATTTTCTCTCATGGTATCAGAGCAAGGACAACCTTGACTCTCTCACAAGAGGGGCTGGAATATGATCTCATTATTATCCTCTTGGATGTAGGACTAGCATAGGTGTATGTAGATTTTTGTTTATTATCAGAAGATTTCATTAGTAGGCAGCCCGTTCTTTTTATCTCTTTGTTGAGGTTCTATCCGAGTTAAAACTAAATGTTCATGAGATTCATTCAAGAGAATATCTAGGGTTTTGAAAAGCAAAGAGAGAGACAAAGGAGATTGATCGAATAATGGCCGTAGTGGAGTTAGACTAGTGCTTTGGCCGGAAGAAGATGGTGGTGGTAGTGACACAATGTAAGTGCGAATGAGTATTAATAAAGATTAATGGGTGTCTGATAAAGTTGATGGAGTGAGAGATCCTGCACTATAAGGTGTTCGAGCCCATCCTACTACTAAGCCGCCAACCCTTTAGTGACATCGTCATGCGTATCCGAATGAAGGGTGGTGGTCACACCTACAAGATGAGATATAATAATTCTTCAGTGTTAGGTGATCTGGACAAGAGTCGTACCCCACTTCCTGGTAATGGCATCGATCCTGAGATTACATTTTGTGGGCTATTCTCTTCGAGGAGACTCTTTACCAGTCCACTACCGATGGAAAGAAGATTGTCGATGATGGTCAAGTGTGATCCACGACATGGAAAGCATATCGCATGTTGTCTCATGTATACGTGTGATATTGTCCCTAAAGACATGAATTCCTCAGTGGCCACTATCAAGAAAAAGAAAACCATCCAATTCATGGCCTCGTGCCACATTATCTTCAGGTACGAAATTACTTGTGAGCCTCCCACTATTGTTCCTTGTGGTTGCCTCACTAGAATGCAGAGTGTTGTCTACATGATCTCCAATTCCACCAGTGTTTCTAAGGTCTTCTTCCAAATCAATCACAACTTACATAGCCAAATTCCTATTGATGTATCATTCTTGCAAGAGTGTTCTCCTTAATTGCACAGGGCCACACATTTGATTGAGATATGTGCATTTCATGGTATATTTGCTATTGTTGTTGCATATATTGCATATACACATCATCTTGAGAATAAAATCACATTCTGAAGAAAAGAGCCTCTGATATCGGTTATTTGTGATAAAGAAGATCGATAGATATGCAAAAGAATGTGATTTGGGAGTCCATTTTGGTCATGCAAGGCTTGGCTTTATAGAAGCGCAAAGGAAGCATCACATTTTTCTCTAATCTAAAGATGGTTTCAAAGGATTTTGGAAAAGTTTGGTAGGTTTTATTGTTAGTATTTTATATAGAGATATTTTGTGACAAAGTTGTATTATAGGGTCCATTTTTATGAGTCATTAATTGGTGTGTCATCAGATATGTCTCTCAAAATTCAAAAGTGTCAAAATATTATAAAAATAAAATAGCCTCAATTGTAATTGGATGCACTATCTCTTGTATGCAACATCCATCTTGTGGGGGGATTCTAAAATTGAACTTCAAAACCAAATTTTCTAAGAAAGTAGTAAACCAATTGGAGGATGGAGGCAACAGAAGTTGGAGGATACTCAACGACCTCTCGTTATTCACTAGCAACAAGGCCACAAAATTGCATTAATGATAAAATTATTTGTGCCAAAATGACTAAAGCCAAGATCGGTTTCCAAGTGGCAACGACAACCATCTCATATCATTTGTGATCAGAGTGGCAATGATCTATAATGGTGTTTGCATACACGACAACGAGGGCTTGGTGTTCAAGCTTTTTATGCTATGGTTGGATGTGTATGTAACCAATCACATTTCTTGGTTGTTAGTGAATGGATGTGTTTGTCCCCATTCACAGGGTAGTGAAGTGACTGGAAGTGCTTATCCCTAGTCACACGAGTTGGTGATTATGATTGTATGTGTTTGTCCCCAATCGTAATTATTGTGAACAAATGTGTGTCCCTGTTCATAACCTTGATATTGGATAGATGTGTTTGTCCCTATCCAAACTTGATGTAATACCTTGGGTAGATGTGTTAGTCCCTATCCTCGGTGCCATGGGTAGAAGTGTTTGTCCCTATCCTTGGATGAAAGTATGCTAAGCATAGTGAGGTTAGCTCCACTACTAATTCTCATGAGTAGATGTGTATGTCCCTACTCTTATCTTATATTGTTTGGTGAGCTATTGTGTGTGGCCATCAAGTATTTTGATGTACTTTCACCCCATGTTCACACTAAGGGGGGTGGGGGTGTTGGAAATTAGTGTTCACATAGGTGTTAGAAATTAGAGTTTATGTGAGTATTTAAATTAGTATTTTTTTAGTGTCATAATATTAAGTTGTTGAGAAACAAATTAATATTATTATTAGTCATGTTGTTTGTTTGATTTGTTAAAAAAAAACTCAATATTAATAGGGAGGTTGTTTGGGTTGTTTCCTATAAAATAGGATGTGAGAAATCCTATAAATATGTAATGTATTTGCATGAAAATAGTGAAAAAGAAGCACTTATTATTTTATGTTGAATTATTTGCAGCTTCATTGATAAGATTTTCTCTCAATCCTAAGGTTCAAATCCCAGGGTTGATTGACTCATCTTCTAGGTTGTAAGTTAATCTAATGCCCTTGGTTGATTTGAACCCCAATGACTCGTGTTGGGAAAGCCATGAAATTTTGAGTGAAGTCTTAGGGTTTTTCTTTTCCAACATATCAAAAAAAAAAAAGGAGGAAAGAAAAATAATGGATCTATTCAATTGGGAAATAGTCTACAAACCAAAAGGAAGTGGAGGTCTTAGGTTTAGAAAAATCAAGAAGATCAATAAAGCCCTGATAAGAAAAATGGGATGAGCTTTCTTAATGATAACAAATAATAAATGACTATCATGAAAGCCAAATATCTTCAAGGCATGGATTATAGCCAATTTTTATGTGTCAATGGAGTCCCTAAAGGTTCTCTTAGTTAGAATAATCTAATAAAATTGAGTAGTCTCGTAGAAAAGGTATTTATTAGAAACTAGGAAGTGAAAATCAAAAAAGATTTTGGGAAGATAGATGGATTGATAATTAAAGCTCACTTAAATATGCCTATTTTTTGTAGGTGAAGGGATAAATTTATAGCAATTTAGGATGTCATGTTGAAGATTACTCAATTAGGAAAGGACTTATAACTAAATAAAGAAACCTATGAGATTGTGTTGATAGAGATTATGCTACTACTATTTTTCGATCTATATAATAGACTTAAAGCTTTTATATTCCCTATGTTTCAACAAAATTATGAAGTTTTTTGGGCCCTTGAACTAACACGAATCTACTATGTCTATTTCATTTATTCTACCTAGTTGGGTTCTATACTACTAGAAAAAAATGGAAGAAATTATGGAACAATGCATCTTATTAAAAATAAACTTCTTTTGGTAGAATTTTACACACAAAAAGATTCTTACTCAAGATAAATTATAGGTAAGGGTCTTCTTATTCCCTAATTGTTGCATATTGTGTTCATATAATGGTGAAAATGTTAATCAACACTCCTTTCATTATGATTTTATAAGGAAATTATAGGAGAGTTTGTTTAGAAAATTTGAGAAACTAGATTTTGCTAAAGATAATGGATGATTGCTTGGGAAAATGGACATCTCCTTTTTTCCACCTAGTCATCAAGAAAATTTGGAATATAGACCCCCAAACTTAATTTCAGGTGTGTGGAAAGAAAGAAATAACTAATTTTTCATAAAGTTATCTTAGAAATAATATATTATCTTTCATTTGATTTGTAGAGCCATAATAGAAAAAGTATATGTTGTTTTTTATAAAAAATCTCTATATTTTCCTTTTTCCCAAGAAACTACTTGATCATTAAAGATTGGGGAGTTAATAACTACCAAATGTTGATTTCAAAGTGTGTGAGGGGGAAATAATCCATCAAGAAAGATGTGAAAACAAGATCAAATGCAATATTGAAATAAGAAATCTATCTAATCCAAAACACTTAATCTATCTTATTCCATCACTCATTAAATGTACAAATCTAAGCTATTTGAATGAAATGAGATCCTAAGATATTCAAAACGAATTCAAACAAACAAAAGAAGAGTTTACCATCCCATGTAGGAGTGTATTTGCATGATGTTGGGTTGTTTGTATTACTGCAAAGCCTCCATTGCTTGTATGCAAAAGCTTGATGAATGATGCTTGTGTTTAAAGAAATGAGGAAGCTCTATCAATGGTGATCTTGATAGCACTTCGTTGCATAAGGTAAGTGTTATTCCTTGCATAACCACCCCATTTTATTCTGGAACAAAATGGGTCCCCCTTTCTCTTTTGATTACTCTGCTTCTGGTTTCTTGCTTTCCTCTTTGGAATTCTTGTGTTTTCCTCCTGTTTTATCTTTTGTTCTATCTGATCTAAGTTTGGTCTGCCTCAGTCAGAATTCGGGTTTTCTCCTGGATTCAATATTTTCCACCCAATCTGGATTTTCCTGGATCTCACTCGAGCTCCGGCCAAATGCTGTTGTTCGGGGATTTTGGTCTTCGCGGAATTTCATGTGGACCGGATTTTCCCGAAATCCCCGAGGCCTCCAAAAAATGTCTCCTTCTTCGCAGATTTCTCTCCCCTGGATTTTCTCAAAATCCGTTGTTCCCTGTTTGTTCCGGGTTTTCCGGAATGTCTTCTCCTTCGCGAAAATCCATCCCACGTGGATTTCCCCAGAATCTGGTGGAATGTGAAGAAGTATGGAGTAGTGAGGCTAGTTAATAAGTGATGATGCACTTTATGATTCATTTATGCTATTTTGAGATCTCGCATGTTGTTCCTTGATTGATAATGATCGGATTAAGTTTCTAGTGGGCGTTTTCATGTTTATTCCGCTGGAATCCACCTGACTCAGAATTCTCTGAAATTCCTCCCTGGCTTGGATTCCACGGGTCAACCTGAAACCCGAACTGTTTGTATGATCATTTTGTTCAAAGATTTAACGGTACCCTACTGACATAGGATTTAGTTTTAATAATTGTTTTTGATTAATTAACTTTTGTTGGTGTGATCTTTACTATGGTTTTCTTTGTTGAATGCTAGATTAACTCACATATAGGATGATTTTTGCTAAGGGAGTTCAGCTCGAATGCATTCCCCAGTCCAGTTGGTCGTGAAAATCCGCTAAGGCAAAGGTCGGAAAGACTTTCCTAACCTCTTGCCGACTGGTGGCTCGGCTCTAACTGTTTAAAATTCAAGGAATCAAAATACTCCCCATTATGGATCTTATCGGCGTAAGGTTGTCACGATCTCCCCGACCCATGGTTTTTTTTGTTCAAATCTGCGTTTATGTTTCCTATCAGCAAGACTTTAGGGATGTCGTGGTGAGTGGAAGTTACATACAAGCATCTATTGGCAGGACCAAGGTCTTCGTCTTAGCGACTTAGGGGTTTCATTTATTAGCATAAGCTTGTCTTTGGGGGACTATCTTGGCGAGGTCTCCATGTCTTGCCGACCGCAATCAAAGGATTCATATATCGGCATAAGGTTTACTCCCCGCCAGGAGGTCTTGGCGAGTGCACGAAGTCTCACCGACTAGTAAAAAGGGGTCTAACACTTCAGCGGGAGTCATCTCCATCGATGTATGGTCTTGGCGAGGTCTTTTGGTCTCGCCAACCCGCAGTAGGGAGAAGGTGTATCGGTGGGAGATATTGAGTTCGAGATAGAGTCTTGGTGAAAGCCTAGTGTCTCACCGACTAGCGAGAACAAACAGATCCTTTCAGTGAGAGACTTTGCTTCAGAGAGAAGTCTCGGCGAGGAAGGAAAGTCACACCAACACAGCACTAGGGGATTCCATCGGTGGTCTTCGGCGAGAAAATCAGTATGCCACAGTGACAACAGGATGAATTAATAAGGCTTTCGCCGAGACATGAGGTATCTATAGGACGTCTTCCCGACAAGTGGATGCTACAACGAACCTCCTACAAAGATTTCATTTTGGTATGACTACATCAATGTCTCTCCGAAATGGAAAATCTCCAAAGGATGATGCCTTCAGTGGGATGTTTTTCCGACAGTTGATCTCTTGCCGATAACAGAGGAGGGTCCCACCGAAACTCTGAGCCCAACGATAATTTTTTCCTTTGGAAGGAGGTCTGCCAAAAATGAAAAGGTCTTACTGAAGGGTCAGTCTTCGATATGACATAGGGAACTTGATCAAAGGTCTCAGCAAAACGTAGGAGTCTCGGCGACACATGTGGAGCGAGAGAAAACACTTCGGTATGACTACAGGGAGGTCTTGGTGACGATATAGCCCGCCAAAGGATCATGTCTTCGCCATATGGTCTTGGTGAAGAAAGAAAGTCACACTAAAGCTAAAGGACCCAAACTCAGGGAGAATCTGAGTAGATGAAACGGGTTCAGTAAAATGTCTTGCCAACCTGATGGTGTCTCAGTGACGGGAGATGCTACCAAAGGAAGCTCGCCCAAAGATTTGGCTTTCGGCAAAATGTCCTGTTGACTTACCGGTGTCACATCGAAAGAACAAAGTAAGCCCAACGAGAATAAAAGGAACTCAGGGAGACTCCAAGCGAAAGGAGGGGCTTCGCCATGAGGTCATGGTGACAAACGATGGTCTCCCCGACATTGAAGATGAGTTCCCCAGGTGAAGAAGGATATTGGTATGACCGATAGGGGCTTGCCACACCCTCTGACCGAACAAGTGAAGTCTTTCCGATAGGCGCTGGGGGATGAAATCGCATTAGGGAGACACCAAGGGTGTCTCACCGACGTGCGATCCCAAATGAACTACCTTTTGACCGCCCGAGATCCTGCATGGCCTCTGTTCCTCCAATTCGAGAAAGTTGACCAATTGATCGCCCCTGTGTAAAAAGACCGACAAAATACAAACCAGATGGATTCATTCTGAGATCACTAGGGGATGAAACTGCTCAGATAAAATGTTCAAATCTACAAGGAGGCCCGATGGCATTTCTAAAGGAATGGTCAACGTACAGAGAAGTCCAGAACAGGAAAGAAGCCGAAAAGAAGAAGGAACTATGACTCATAGGGGACAGCTGTAGTAGCCATCAACGAAGATTGATCATTATTAATGGTAAAGTGCCCTGGAGCATTCAAGGTGTCCTCAATAGAGTTCAAGGTGGAAACAAAGACAACAAAGTTAATGCTGTAGATGCAAAAGATCCAAGGTGATCCCCGAAACAACCATCCAGCAATATGGACAACAGGGCTTCACAATGAATGCAGTTTTGACTTTCCTCATAAAGATCTGAGAGCTGACTCTCCTAGAAGAAGATATTTTGTAAAACCCTAATGTAGGGGGACAACACATTCTTTGGGATGCATTTTGTATATAAGGCATTCTTGCCTCTTTGTAAAGGTTAGAACTTTTAGTATTAGCACTTCTAGATTAGAACTTCTAGGTTAGAAGCACAAAGTAGAAGTAGAATAAAACTGGTAGCTAGGAGTTAGATTCAGTAGAAGACCAATGTATCTTTTAGTTTTCTTAGTGTAAATGGAAACAATTTGAAATCACAGATTTCCTGTACACTGGTGATTGTGCCAGCTTTGTAATTGTTGTTTATCTGTTTTATGAACAGTAGAAGCAACCGGATTTTAATCTACTTCATGTTATGTTCCAAAATGGTGTTTGTCTTGAATTAATCATCTGATTTAGGAAGCTTTCAAGGAATGAAGTTTGGTTTTATGTTTTACTTGAATGGTAATTTGCAATCTGCTATTGAAATCAACACTGTGAATGAATGGAACTGTGTGTTAGTCACAAGTTTGTTTCATTCTGTAGTTTTAGTTAAGAATTCCTTGGAAGGTGACAGGTCTGGTTAATTCAAATGAAGTGTCATTCTTTTCTGTCTCAAAGCCCTGATCCGTCTTTTTCTGTTTATTTAAAACCCCGGTTAGAATAGGTTTTAAGTTTATGTTTGATCTCATAGCAATCCATAAGCTCGACACTAGCAGGCCCCTTGAACATTACTGTTACATTGACCACTGAGGGACATCAGCACAGTTGAGACCCAACTACAAAGACCTTGGGAGCTGAGGCATCCATGTGTTGCCTTTCTCTTTCAGGAGAAGCAAAATAGCAATATTTTGCTTGCATTGTTGTGGTGCCAAAATCGCCATCAACAGTAAGTTGAAATTTTGATCCTTATTTGTGAGGAGAGGAGTTTGCTATATAGGAAATAATATTTTGAATCAATAGTCAAGATCGCGTTGGAGAATATCCAGATCAATAGTCAACATGTGTTGAGAGGATTTCGACATGAGAATATCGACATGAGAATATTGTGTAAAGTTGATTGGAAAATTAGGGTGATTGAAGAATAGATTGGCTAGTTAGGGTTTTAGATTGATCAGTTAGCAATTGATTGAGCAGTTAGGGTTTAGTTAGGAATTAGATGGTTGAGTTAGGAAAATTAGATTGCTTAGTTAGCAATCCATGATTTTCTCAATCAAAAAGTGGGTGAGGAATATTAATTAATTAATTTAATTAATTAATTCCTTTTTGTGTTGAACATGCAAATCAACTTTGACTTTTGCAAATAGAGTTGCATTAGTTTGATTTGATTTTTGATAATTGATTTGAATAGTTTGATTTGATTATTCAAATTTTGGAGGGAAAGTGTGATAATTAAATTATTATGATTTAATAATTTAATCAATTTTGAGGAATAAGGTGAATTAGTGACATAATCAAATAATTAACGTTGTTTGACTAATCAGGATGAAGTAAGATTAGATTAGAACTTTATTAAATAAATGTAATTTATTTAATTGGTCGAAATGATGAAACGCGAATTAATCAAATAACATTGTATTATTCGATTAATAGTAGAATTAGGGTTTTCAAGACTATTAAATAAACGATATTTATTTAATTTGTCAAGAATGATGAAAAAGTGAGTTAAATAATGTTGTATTATTCAATTAATAGAGGAAATCGGGGTTTCAAATGTTGTTTGATGATCATGGGATGATTTCGAGATGTTTCAAAGTTGTTCTGAGACATTTCGAGTTGATTCAGAGTCATTCTGAGAAGTTTCAAGTTGATTCAAAGTCGTTCTGATTTGATTTGGGTTGATTCAGAGTTGTTCCAAGTTGATTCAGAGTCATTTTGAGATGTTCCAAGTTGATTTAGAGTCGTTCTGAGTTGATTCAGAGTCGTTCTGAGTTGATTCAGAGTCGTTCTGAGTTGATTCAGAGTCGTTTTGAGTTGATTCAAAGTCGTTCTAAGTTGATTTAGAGTCATTTCGAGATGTTCTAAGTTGATTCAGAGTCATTCCGAGACGTTCCGAGTTGTGATAGGTGTTAAGTCAATTTTACATATCTACACAAAGTAGTATTTTAAGGAAGGCTACTTCTTGGAAGCCCCCAAAAGGATGGATGAAACTTAATGTTGATGTGGCATCAAAAGGGAACCTGGGTGCTGGTGGTGGGGGAATAATTAAAAGTGATAAGGGTGGGTTAATTGTTGCTTATGTAGGTAGCCTTGGAATAAAAACCAATAATGAATCATAAGATGATGTTGTGTGTTGGGTATTCACCTTGCTTTGTCTATTGGTGTTCATAATGGAAGGGGGAAAGGCCCCTAGTTGAGATGGATTTCCTCCAATCTTCTTCCATAAATGTTGGTCCTTTATTGAGAAATATTATTACCTCAAATATTTCTTAGGAAATTTAGAAGGGGGAGAAAGCTCACTTTTGGCATGAATCATAGAATGGATATGAAATTTCAAACAATTGGTTTGACATTGAAGCTAGGAATTTCCTTTTAAATGAACATGGGAATGAAGTTGAAAACTATTTTGAGATTTTATAGTCCAATAATATCCCAACTGTGGCTTGGGAAGATTTCTCCATTCATTGTCAAAAATCCAAAAAATTATTTTAAAGGAAATTCTTTTGAATAGGAAGATATTCTATTCAAATTGTGAAATATGAATTAAAGTAATGGGCTCTATCTCAGATTCTTATTATGTTAAATTTGCATATTTGAGTCTAGTAGAAAATAATAAAAATAAAAAGTGGACTTTAAGACTTTGTTGGGATAAAAATTTCCCTCTAAAAATAAGTTCCTTTGCATGGCTAGTAGATCAAAGCAAGATCCTTTCCATGGATAAATTTCAAAAGGTTTTCCTTATTTGCATATTTAAAGAGTTCATTATGTAACAAGGAAGTTGAAATAATTTATCATTTATTTTTACATTGTGATTTTGCTTCCAAATGTTGGTTTTGGATTTGGGGTCATCTTCATTGGAAATGTGTCTTCCCAATGTCTATACGTCAATTATTCTCAAGTTGGCCGAACCTTTATCGAAATTCCACTTTTTCTTATCTATGGATGATTGCTCCCTCTTTGCCAATCTAACACATTTGGAGAGAAATAAACTCCAATTTTTCTAAAATAAAATAAACTCCTAGGATTATGTGATTCTTAAATTAGAGCTTGCAAATTTTGAGATTGTGATGTTTACTTTCACTCTTTCTTTCCAACTTGACATATATTTTTCATCTTGGTATTCAATAGTTCTTAAAAATTGGTCCTTTATAAAATGTCCTCCTTCTCATGGTGCCATTAAAATGAAGAAAATGAAAGATATTAGATAAAATATAAGTTGGTTGAATCCATTATCTTCTTTAGTAAAAATTAACTTCAATGATGCTTCTAGGGGTAATTCGAGGACTTCAAGTACTAGATGATTTCTTCAAGATTCTAAAGGTATTGTGCTTAGGGTACCTTATGGATCAAAAAATGAGGTAAAATTCCATGCTCTTTCTTTGGGTTTGGGGCTCGCTCTTTGAAAAAATAATCAAGGATTATCTTAGAAGGAAATTCAATTTTTGTGATTAATGCTATCAGATAGAGGCAATTTAATTTCTAGAAGCTTTCAAATATGATGTAGCTTGTTTAGAATCTACTAAGCAAGCATATTTATTTTGAATATCAACATTAATTTTGTGAGGCAAATTAGCTAGCCTATCAAATTGTCTAGCTGACAAGCTAGCTTATTAGGTAATTGACAAGCAAATTTTATTTCTTTGAAAGCTTTAATGTAGCTAAAATTATTTGAAAGAAAAGGGTATCTCAAGGTGACAAGGATTGTATGAATCACTTCCCAATTCATCAATGTTGAGTAAGGGTTTGCAAATTTTGTTTAAGTTGTATGATTGGGGATTTCATATTTTTGGAGATATGCCCTTATCATTTTTTACCTTTTAACTTCTCATCAATAGTGATGGAAGATGTTTGGGTGGTTTGACATGTTCTATCTTGCTTGATCTTGTCATGACACTCTATTTTTATTGGAATGTGTGTGATTCTGTGCAAATTTGATACTTGATGGAGGCTAATTGTTGAGGTAATCTTGTTCTAGTGGAGGATTCATCACTCTCTAGTGGATTCATTGTGTTGTTATTCTCTTATCGCTTCAATGTTGTACTATTTTCTAGTTGTTTTAAGGAATTCTAGCTTGTGTGATCCTGAAATTTGAAATTGGTTCATATATGATCACTTAGAAGGTGGTGGTCCTCATGGTGATATATTTAGATGTAGCATTTTTTAAGGCTACAATTTCTAATGGTAAAGTACTCCATAAATGATAGAGTATGTATTCCAAAGTGTTTTTCAGAGAGAAATGGATAATAATCCCTTTGATAAGGAAAATTCTAAAAGGGTCTTTATTCTTTTATGTGATATGGTAGAAGATGTTATTTACATGATTGTGGGTAAATATATTCTAAACAACTCCTTCAATTCACTCTCTTCTCATATGTTGAATCAACTTTCCTCTCCAATGTTTTTGATTAAAGGAAAAATATGTTTTGAAGGGGCCTCAAAACCCTTTACAATGAGAACAAGTTGCAAAAGATAAACACAAGGACAATAGGCAGCCACAAAAACAAAATTAGTTGTTAAATAATCAACATTTCCAAACCAACGGCTAAACCATTAGAAAAAAAATAGCCAAAAAAGCTAATAGCAGAGACTAGTGTAACTTTTCTAGAATCCTAGTAGCTTCTAAATTACTGGAGATGACATTCTCATGCATCTCCACCACATCATCTAGATCCTGAATAGGAATGGAAACCCTCTTCTTGGTCTTGCTTCTAATTCTAACACACGACCCCACATCCTTTCTCTTCTCCATCAAATTTTTCTGACCCTCTTCAACAAACTCCTGCATGTTCTCACCAATATCAAGGGGTTTTCCAGTCCACATGCAAGCTTTTTTGTTTAGAATAGTGAGCCCCTAGGCACTAGTATGGAGAGACTAACTACTGACTTGCACAATAGTACTCATGTCTTCACAAATTTTATTGACTAATTAATTTCCTCTCCAATGATATTGACATGTTTTTTGCTATTCAAACTATGATTTTTCTTGCTACTAATTTCCTATAACCTACTTTTTACTCCCTTGTTGGTTTGGAGGAGGTTATTTAGTCATATGATGCACCAAGAGGCATTACTAATATTGGTGGTATTTTATCACATGCCCTACTTTTGGAGTTCCCCTATGCTTCAATATGCTATAGTTTCCATGAGATTTGATCTTTAGGATGGTGATGAACAATTTGCTTTCTTTATCTTGAACTTATTTCATTATCATATTAATGATGATTTGTTCCACAAGGTGATGAACTTTAGTGTTCTATATTTTTTTATCATATATTTTGTAGAGAAGATCCATAACAATTTTTTTCCATTACAATTTGTGGCCCTTGATGAGGTCAAATTCAGTGGTAAGGGGTTGGTCTAGGTTGTATTTTCTTATTTTTGTTTGAGTAAAAGATCAATTTTCTTGGAATATTTGTCCTTGATGTTTGAACTCCTTTTTTGATGATGACTTCATTTCTCTATTTTTGTTGTAAAATCTATAATTATTAATATATTATATAAGTGGTTCTTTCTTCTTTTTTATTGAGTAAAAAATATTACGAATTAACAAACACAATGGAAACTAATCTGTATGAAAGAGTGGTATGCAAGCTTTAAAGAAGATAAATCTATGGTCCCATGGAGGGAGGCTTCCTAAAATATATGAGCAAATGTTGTTGAAATTTTTAGAAGCTTTTATAAGCATGGGGTCCCATAATTTTTTTAGTAATGGAAAAACTTAAAAGTTCAAGCTCCAAAAATTCAAGAAGTTGGTGGTCTGATGATTATTTTTCAACTAAATCTAAAAAATATTGAAAATAATTTAAAAATGGATGAATAATATCTGGGGGAAATTTATTAGAAAGCAAGTGATGGAAACTTTTGATATCACCCTAAAGACAATCGCTTAAGTTTAAATCTAAAAAGTAGGGACTACTATTTCTTTGAACAAGATTCTATTTTATGTTGTAGCATAATTTTTTCCTTCTTACAAAACCCCCTACTCCACAAAAATAGTTCTTGTAGCGATTCCATGGGACCCCTTCCTAAGGGTAAGGTCCCATGAGAGGGCTTCAGGATCTATTTTGAAGGAGAAAGGGGTCCCATAAAGCAAAAAAAATGCTATATATCAAATATAATATTTCATCAACAATAGAAATCCCTATTTTTTAGTTCAAAAATTTAAGAGGATGTAATTAGAGTGGGGCTACAAATTTCCCCATTAGCTTAGGCTCTTTATTTGCCACTTGTCAATCATATGAAGTTTTTAACTACCAATTATTATTTTTTTAATTATTTTTTTGTGTAAAATTGAATATGCAAAATAATAAAATTAATGAGACCACTAACTTGCATAAATTTAGAAGCTTAAACTACACTACAAAATTGATGATACCAATCGCTTTAAATATTCCTAGAAACTCCCTCAATGGGACCCCATCCTAAGTGGCCAATAAGTGCCCAAGGATAAAACAATGGCATTGGGCAGTTTGAATCATTTCAAAAGTGATGTAGAAACTTCTTTAGATCTAGATATAGGTTGAATTGTGTAGTAAAGGAATCAAAATGCTCTTGCATTGAGGATTATAACAAGGCTTTATACTCATTCTAGATGCACAAACTTGTGTTTCTCACTCCATAAAATCAATTCCAAGTCTCCAATGCTTCCAACATTCAAATGAAAGTAATGAAGGCCTCATGTATTCTTGCTCATTAGGGCAGAGGAATTTGGATTATAAGGAAGTTGTACAAGGTCGTTAGAAGGCATCATGCCTTGATCACTACCACTTAAATCCTTGTGCTTTCCATGTGCTTGAGGGGGTGGGTTCAGGCTACTACTGTAGTTGAGTGACAAGACATGAATGTAGAGCCAAAGGGTGCTTTTGAACTAGCAACCATTCCTTTATAAATACCTTCTCATGCAATTGTGTGTCTCAAGGCATCCATGCCTCCTAAATTTCAATGTCTTCCAAAAAATATATATATTTGTTATGTATGGTCAATCCATTAACAAAACCAGTATAATTGGTTACTGTTGGAATTTATCTAGCCTAGAATTTAGTGGGTATAGTGAGATGCTTCCTCGAATGAGAATTTTGTTACACTTTAATGGATATTATTGAATATTTGTACTTTCACTAACAATACTGAAAGCAAGCTACAGTACTAGACCAATTAGTACTGTGATTCCCTTATAAAGGGAGGGTTCAATTGTGTTTCAAAAAAGTAGCTCCTACCCTTTGGTTTTATTCTTCAATTATATTGTTGATAACATATATTGTTAGTTTAGTATAAGTGATTAAATTTTTGAAGCTCTCAATTTCTTGATAAGTAGAAGGCATTTTTTTTAGGGTGTCAAATTATGATATTTATTGTAAGATCCAATTGCATAATTTTTTAGTCAAATTTACCAATCTATATTTTATGAGTAGTGTTTCACATGAACCCATCTCTCATGAGAATGAATGGTTCATATAGCATTCATTGCATCCATGTGATGCTCATAGTGGTGAAGCATTGGGACATTCTTGGAGTTCACCCATCCTAACACTACTCAAACTCAAATACACTTAACTATGGATTTTTCCCCAAGATCCAACCTACTTAACTTTCTACCCCATTTTCTCCCAAATTCTTTTGTTTTAATAATTAATGTAGAGGAAGTTCACTTATGAAAGTCAATATATTGTAAGGATTGTGACCCAATTCTATCTCACAAAAATAATTTAATAACTCAATATCTCATAAGCATGGAATATAAATGAAACAACTTCATTAGATAAGTAAATTTCATAACACATCCTCATATGTGTAGTGCATAATCTAGGTAGAATCACATAATATACAATATACAAAAGTATAACATTGGCTCGCATGCCATGAAGTAAAATAATTATACAATTTTTAAGTACAAATACAAATAATGATATAAGAATAATGTGAGGACATAGACAATATAGTCTCCCACCGCCACCGACCTTCATAGTCATCTGCAAGTCAAGAGATGAGAACATGCCTTAGGCACTTTTCCACCCAACCACGAAGCTTTCGCTTCCCCAAAATTCTTCCTACTCAAGTAATACCCGACCCTACATGAAGTACCTAGAAATGTGGAAACAAAAAGCGGGAGGGAATCTTGGTGCAACCTGATATATCTAGATGCATTTCTATCATGAACATGCAATGTCCTACTATTAGGATACGACAGAGAACCATATAAATAAATTTGGCCAAGACACTAGAATAAATTAGTAGATCTTGAAAAGTGGATCAACCTTCTCTATTAACCCATATTCGGCACCCTATCTCAAAAGCTAAACCCAATTCACATAGAAGATGATAACATGCATAATATTCATAATATTCATAAAATTAAATAACTACTTTTTTTCTTTCATGCATTAAAACCCATAAAAACGTGATTAACATGCAATTCACTTTTGACATGCAATTTAACCATTGGGCATATAATTTTAAGTATTGGCATGCAACTAATTACAAATATGCAAATTAAATTCCTTTTACATGTAATATTTATTCTCACCACCATGCGTTATTTATTGTAAATGCAATACTAATTTTATAATAATCCAATAATTTGTAACACATTCAATAAAGAATATGAACCATAACAATTACACAAAATTATATTCTATTGTTAAAGATGGCAAGTTGATTGATTAACACATTGGATTAATAACAATAGTAAGGAATTTAACAAGATTTAATTTCATATACGATCTATAAATTTGCATTTTACTAACTATGCAATGATAGGTTAATACAATTAGTCACTGCTATTACTGTCTTAGATCGATTCTATGTTATTTCGGTATTTATACTAATTCATTCTAAACACAGGGTCATACAAAAATCACTATTATTTCAAACTACAAGCAATAGTTAATTAATATTTAATGACTTATATCATATCTCTATTTCAAATTTATATTTATCTACAATTTTGCACAATTTTAAAACAATGATAAAAGCTTAAGGAAAATCTTGCACAAGATGATTTTATGTTAACTTTTGACCCCTTTAGAGGTTTCATATATGCTGCAATACTTAGGTGTCGCCCCAAAACCTGGTG
The DNA here is from genome assembly GCA_007258455.2 of Sequoia sempervirens. Classification (NCBI taxonomy): domain Eukaryota; kingdom Viridiplantae; phylum Streptophyta; class Pinopsida; order Cupressales; family Cupressaceae; genus Sequoia; species Sequoia sempervirens. The sequence continues at coordinate 349,848 of VDFB02252858.1, read as the reverse complement.
GTATTCACTTAGTTTTAAAAAAAAAAAAGATTCAATCACCCCAAAATCATATAACAATCACTTAAATTCAAAAAAGAAAAACTAATTTAACTGAGCTAAAATGAGGCAAAGTAAACTGATTTCATGCGATTTAATATTCTTAAATTTATTTATAAACTTCTTTAATTTAATTTTTAATTAATTTAAAACTTATTTATTTAATTTTATTTTCTTCTGATTATAAAAACCATTCAATTAAATTTAAAAACTATCTATATTTTTAATAAAAAGCTTTTTATATATTTAAATATATAAAATATATTTATCATATTATTAACAATATATATACAAATATAAATAACACAATTTACTAACAAAATAAAATCTTGTAATTTTTCAACCATTCAATTTTAAAAACAAAATACCATAAAACATATATTTAGTTTCTCTAAATAATTTATTTTTCTCAATTTAATTAACAATCCTAAAATATGATCATTAGTCAAATCATAAAGCACAGAGCAACAATGTAACTATAATAACTCAATGCAATAATCTCATACACAATGCAAATATGAATGCAACTATGTGTGTGTGTATGCATCGGGTTTCCATCATACTATTCGTTACCAAGCGGCTAGGATGTACCTCTACCTCAACTATGTTCTCACCTTCAACAAGTATTTGCACTTAGTCACACTCATATTGCCATCAGTAGGTTAGTCCTTAAAAACCATAGTCAAAGCACATACAAGAAATTAAACTCATAGTCATAACGTAATAATTATTTCAATCATTTATATACATCATGGTTAACTATCAAATTTTACCAATCATGCACATGTAAATACCATATACTCAAACAATCATAAGTGATATCCAATAGTCTCATCAGTATACTGGATAATAAATGTAGCATATGATCAAGATGTGACATATATATACCATAGAAAAATAGTTAAAGAATATTTTAAAGTACTTGTGTGATGTAGTTAACATTATGTGGGGTTTTGTGTATAGGACCTTGTTGTCCACATGAAAATTTGGGGTGTTGACTACAATGTACTAGAATATCAATGGTTGAGAATGAAATACTTACAGAACTTGCACACTTATCCTTTTTTGACCTATTCCCTTTGGCACGAGCAACATCAACGCTATATTAGACCCTCGTTTTTACTAGTAACCTACTTTATCTCTATTAAAATGTATCCACAAATATAAAAACTTAGACTTATCCCCTTCTCTATGTTGATTATTGACCTTGCAACCCAAGGTTTCAAGCAACATTTTAGCTTAGGTAGGTGAGAACACAATGTTGTGTCCTACTAGTGGCCCAACAAAGAAAATGTAGAAAAATACATTAAAAACACATTGGATTTCAATCTAAGGAGATTCAACCAAAGTCCCTTAGATTGAGCTTCTATTAGCCATGTGGTGTTGTGTGTCGAGGAGGCTTCAATCTATGGGCCTTTGATTGAAGCCCTCCTCAACTATACATAAGAGGGTCAATTACACTTTTTTGTCATTTTGTGCAAGAAGCCTTTTGAGTTGAATCCAATTGTAGACACCTAAAATGTGACTTTAACCTAACCACACTTGACTTTACCTATTCTAATATTTAATTAAATAAATATTTATTAATAATAAATTCAACCTTTTCCCTTGTCGCTCACCTTTAGTTAAATAAATAATAATATTTATTTAATTAATTGAATCTTTTCCCTTATCCATCACCTTTAATTAAATAAATCACATTTATTTAAGTAATTATATCCTTATCCCAAATCCTCCAACTAAATTAATTAATTTAGGCTAATAAATCCCCACCACCTTTTCTTCTAGTATTTAATTCACTTTTATTCCTCTATCCTTATCCATTTAATCCTAGCTCTTTATCTTGTTCACATTGATCATAATTTAATTTTGTCCTCATGTGACAAGTGTTCCCTTCACATGTCTAACTAACCCCTTGTCTAGATTCATTGAACCTAGACACTTTCCAAAAGTCAAACTAACTTTCCATTTCATCCCTTTATTTAATATCCCACCTCTTAATCTTGGCCATCCACATAAGGATGTTGCCCTAATCCTAACCCTAAACCTAGCCCTTATCCCTCATGTGACACTTGTCACATGTCTACAACTTTGATCCAAGCCCTAATCCTCAATCAATCCTAGCCATCTATCACTAATGCATCTTGGCCTTGATTCCTTTCATAGAATTTCTATAAATAAGAGGTCTCCCATCCCATTTTCATGAATCCAATCTTATGCTATTGTTATGCTACCAAAAATTTTATTGAATCATCTTTGATCATACTATCATGTTATTGGAATCATGAGCAACCACATCCAAGCTATCAACACATCACCATAGTAAACTTGATCTTTTGAGGTTTGCATGTAATTGGTTTGATTTAGGCTAGATTCTATGCATATTGAACATTTATATCATTTTACATGCAATACATTTTGGTGAACCCAACATGAATCTTTACTTCTAATGCTTGTCTTTATGAGTTTTTGTGAGTTTGATTTTGTAGGTGAAGGCGTTTCTAAAGAGGGTTTGATAATCAAGTTTTTATAGGAGCCCTGAATGAGAAAAATAACCCCACCATTGCGCTCAAGAGGGAAAAGAAATGAATTATAATAAGCACTAGGTTCCTAGGGGCTAGCCTTAGCCCCCCTCCTTTGCAAGCCTAAAGGAGTTGTTTTACAAAAACAGGCATAACTTTTGCCTCACAAGTCAGATTTTCAAAATTCAAAAGGCATTGGAAAGTTGGTTTAGAGATCTTTGTTATGGTGCAAGTGGATTTTCTAGATTATTCTCCAAAAATCAAGTGAACTAAGCCAAAGTCAACCCTTCTTTTCAAACTTCAAATACTCATAACTTGTTCATACAAAATCATTTTTTATCATTTTTTTAATTTATCAAAAATCATAAGGAATCTATTTTTACAATCAATTTTTGTTTTAAACAACTCTTTTTGGCATGTTTTCCTCACACTTGATATTGGGCTTAAAATTTACCTTTCACATTTAGATCTGAGTTTAAAATAAACAAGTGTCTTTTAATCCCCAAGGCTCACTTACATATGCTCTCCTCTTGCACCCTAGTGTGATCTTGACTATTAGAAATAATTCGTCTTGTTTTCATTTTTTAGGGGGTCTTCCTAGGGATTTCATCACCCTAAGGGATGACGTCAAATCTCATGTTTCGGTGGAGTATAAAGAGCAGAGGGTGAATTAAAAGACACACTTGTTGGAAGTAGAATATTGTCAACTTGGGATAAGCATCTAATAACTTTATACCTTAGAGAAGTGAAGGTGGAGAGTGGGTTACCCTCTCCTCTCGACTATTTGGCAGTATTCTCTTTTATCTACAGATTAGGCCTCACATACCCTTGTGGTATATAGAGAATACCCCTAGTTGAGATTTTAAAGCCTAGTTGAGACATTTTGGCCATCTCTTATTGTGGTGCCTTGTGCCTACAAGTATTGATAATCCCACTTGAGTTAGGCTTGTTCATGTGTCTTATATGTTTGAATGTTTAGATCACCTTCCCCATTTGAAACCAAAAGGGGACTCTTATCTAAATTAAGACCTAGGACTTTATATTTTTGCATTATTTCTTTATGCATTTTCATTCTTAATCAAAAATTCCAAAATAAAAAAGCATAAAAAAACCCAAAAAAACCAAAAAAAATCAAAATATTCTAAAAACCAATCAATTCTAGGTGTCCTCCAAGTCAATCTTTCCACATCATCTCCAAATCATCCATTTTCATCCCAATCACCTCATCCTAACTACTTCTTCCTATCCTAATCATCCTAATCTTTTGTCATCTCATCATAATCACCCCTTATCATCCTAATCATCGATAATCATCCTAATCATTCCTTCTAATCCTAATCATCCTTCATCTTATCCTAATCATATATTTCCATCTTAATCATCACATCCCTAATCATCATAATTATCTCACCTTAATCATCCATACCTAATTACCCTCTTAATAATTCTAATTATCCCACTCATCTCATCCTAATCATCCATTTTCATATCCTAATCATTTCCCAATCATATTTCTTCATCCTAATCATCAATATCCATCATAATCATTCCTTTTCATCTTTATCACCTCATCCATAATCACCTTAATCATTCATAATCATTATAATCATCACCCTAATCTTTTTAATCTTCCATATGTTTCTTATCATCCTTCTTGTCCTAATCATACCCAATCATCTAATCCACATCATCCCAACTATTATAATCATCTCAATCTATATCCAATCCATCCCTAATCCATCATTTAGGACACTAAACTTAATTAATTTATCTAATCCAATTGTGGTGCTAATCATTATCTTAATAATCCTCTAATAATCCACACCAAATCCACTATTCTTAATCCAATTGCATCATTAATGTTGGCCCTAATTTCCTCTATCCATCATCATCCTTAATCCACATCCTTCATTATCATCCTTAATCAACATCCTTCATCATCATCTAAATCCCATTCCATTTTCATCCTAATCCCATTCCAACCAAATCTTAATATAATCCATCTATCCCTCATCCTAAATCTAATTATCCATTATCCATCCATCTATCTCAATCAAGCATCCAATCCCCAATCCTTGATCAAAAGTCATCATTTGAACATAAAAATTTGGTTAAGGACTTAGCATACTTTATATCCAAAATTATTCCATCATCATCAAAATCCTTCACCCAAGGATCCTATCCTTAATCCACTATCATCCATTTCAAATCCAATCACCCAATCAAAAATCCAGACCTTAATTTGATTTCATCTTTAATCCAAACTTGCTTAAGAATGTTAGTCTATCTTAAGTATAGTCATCAAATCCAATCAATCCCTACTTAATAACTTTTCCTATCTTAAGTAGAAATCAAATCCAATCAACTCTTGCTTGAGAATGTTAATCTATCTTAAGTATAGAGAATCATCCTTAATTAAATCAAATTATTTAAGGTCTTGAAATTTGATCCCCAAATCTAATCTCATCCTCCATCTTCATCTTTAGTTTTTATTCTTCTAATACCAAATCTATTTCTAATTCATCATCCTAATTTCCACCCTCATCCAAAATCAATCCCAAAATTTCTTGTTCCAATCAATCCTCCATCATGTCTGACCATCTAATCTATCCTCCATCCAACCTAATCTATTCTAACCCACCCTCATTTATTCCAACCCAATCCAACATCATGAACTCGTATCACACCACAATAAAACCAAATATTATACTCAAAGTCAACCCAAAGTATAATGATGATGAGGAGGATAGACTTGTTGACCAACCTGAATATGATCCTATGATAATGAGAATCTTGTGGAACAAGATGAGCTTTCCCTATCCACCACTTCCTCATATATCCAATACATTACCCATCCATTTTTTGGTTTCCAAACCTTCACCAATTTTGCACTCACCTATCACTTCAATAATGATAAAGAGACCATGCTTAGATACCTCCTTAGCATTGGTGCAAAAATTCCATCATCCCTAACTCCACTAAATTCTAATCCATCTCCTATTACCCATGCTACACCTTCCTTTGACAAGGGAAACCAAATCCCCATCCAAATTTCCCCTCAAGTCTCACCTATATCCTTACCGTATACATCATCCTCATCCATCATTACTAATTTTATCCTCACTCACTACTTCAATAATGACAAAGATTCCATGCTTGGGTACTTCCTTAGTATTGTTGCAAAAATTCCATCACCCCCACCCCTAACAAATCCTAATCCATCTCCTATTTATCATCCTCCACCTTCCTTTGACAAGGGAACCAAAACCACCATCCAAAGTTCATCTCAAATCCCACAAACATCCTTATAATCCACATCACCCCAATCTTATAAATCTACTTCATCCCATGTCTCTCATAACTCCCTCCAAGGACTATTAGTAAAGAAGCCTATTTTCCCAAGAACTAATAAAGTTGTACAATCTTCCAATGTCATGCATCCACCTCCATCTCACATCCCTCCATCCACCCAAGTTGAAGAATCTATCAAACCTTCCTCCCTTATCAAACCATCCACACAAATCCAAACATGCAAAGAACTTGGTGCAAAGCATGCCCATATCCACCCTAGCCTAAACCAAGATCATTTCCATGACCACAAAGCCTTAGATCAAACACCACTATCCACTCCATTTAAAAAAAATGATGTCCATGTCAATCCTATGTTTGATCATGATGTCTTTGATAATCTAATATTTGATCGTGATTTTATTTTTTTGAGGAAATCCAAGATCAAACCATCCCTCCATCTCATGATCCCCTCCCTTCCTCTCCATATTATGATTATCCCCTTCCACCTCATGATTCCCTTCCTAATCATGTTCAAAGTATACCTTATCCTCCATCACATGATAGTATTCCATCCCAAGAGAAAAGTATCCCTCCATCCCCCTCTCATGATCCCCTCCCATCCATTCCATCCCATGGTCCTACCCCAAGTCAATATCAAAGCATACCTTCACCTCCATCTCATGGTCCTAATCATCCACAAGATCCCATCATCCCTATCCAAGCTATTCATGAACCTCACACCTATCAAATAGGTTCTTCCACCTTCATCCCATTTTATTTCCTCCAAGAACCTATCATTACTTCCATGTCATATCCTCATCAAAATGGACTCGCGTCTTGTTTCAAAAATAAGAAGTATCCCATTGTCAAAAGGATTTGTCAAACTATGCATTATCAAGGCAACAAGTTGGGCTTTCATGAACAAGGCATCCTAGAACCCATTCATATCAAAGAAAATCCAAATTTTCATGGTCTTTGCTATCAAGATCAAGTCTTTGGTACATCTTTCATCCATCCCAAAACCCACATACATCCACTTTAGTCCAAACATTCATATCCCCCATCCTCCAAATCTATCTTGGGCCCTTCTATTCCAAACCCCAAGCCTTCATCCCTTCCATCCATTTTGGGTCCTTATGTCCCAAAACAAAGTTATTCATCCCTTCCATCCATATTGGGTCCTTACATTCCACCACCTAGCATGATGCAGGAGTATCTAGGTCCACGGGCAATCCTACATCACCCAAAAATACTTGCTTTTTATTGTCTCATTTTTGTTGTGTTGTAGTGATTTTTTTGGGTGTTTCTTTACATCTTGCAAGCTGCTTGATTTGATGGTGAAGGTTGCGTGAGTAGATCTTTGACAGTTTAGAAGAATTTATTATTTTGCGACTTCGACATGAAATTTGGTAAAAGTTTAAAATTTTGAAATCCTTGAAGATTTGGAAAAAATCCTTCTGCAGGGGACTTGAGGAAGTCATAATACACCTTTGGGGAAATTTCGTCAAAATTGAAGAACTTTTATTTTTTCGCCTGTCGACGCCCGGGTCCACTCTTGACACTGTTTTGCAATTACATAATTAATTTTCTCCTAACTCTCATTGCATGCCCAAGGCATTATTTTTGAACATTAAGATGGAATGATTGATTCTCACTTGTCAAAATTCTAAAATTTATTTCATCCAAATTTTAATTGTTGTTTGAAAATGCCTGTTCAAAAATTAATTGGCAACTTTTCCAAGTGGCAAAGTTCAATTTAATAAAAAAATGCTGATTGTAAATCTTGGATAGAATTTAATGCCTGATTAAAGGCTGATTTATTGAAATTTTGAATGGTCTTTGTGGGCTGGAATGTCACGCCAAAATAGGGAGATAATGAGCATGAGAAATGGAATCTAGTGCCCCATTTTCTGACTTTTTTAAAAAACACTTAAAGTTGTTGAAGAGTGGGGACGTGGTGTAAGTGGTGGCTAGGAAAGAACAACAAAAATAATGTTGTGTAAGAGTATGGAGTGTTGGGGGAAAAAATCTAAAAAAAAAAGAAATGAAAATTGTGTAGCAGAGAAGAAAAGGAGGGATTGGCTAGAAATGACAGGGGAGAAGTGTTGAGTGGAATTTAACGGAGAAACAAATAAAAAAATCAGCAACATAGAGGGGAGAAAGTGTGAAGGTAAAAGTGTAGAGTGCAACTTGGATTTTAAAAGAGGAGGCATAGAAAACTTGGAGGATCTGTATGAAGATGTTGGGGCAGTAGGAAGATGAAGCTATATGAAGAATTTGAGTAGAAAGAATAAGCTATAGGTGGAGTAGTTTATGCAGATTCAAATTCATAATATATTGGAAATTTATATAATTGTCTCAAGTTATTTGAATGTAATAAAAATTAGTTGTGTTTTGCATTTGTTTGGGTTTTATGAGTTGTTCTTTGTTACAAAAGAGGTTTTGTTGCATTGTAAGTTTATGGGCAACAATGGTGTGTTGCATTATTGTATTCCTATTCTAAAATCCCATTATCCTTTTTATCCATCACCTCATATCCCTAATCAAGATCACCAAAGGCACACATCCTCAAAGCCCTTTAAACATCCTAGCTACATTGATCCATTCATAAGACCTCCATATCATTCCTCTCCATACACCAATCCCATTTCTCTTGGAAACAATTTGGATGCCAAATCTATAATGCATAAATCCAAAATCCACTTGCATAAAAGGATCACCATATCTCCTAAAAAAGACATGCAAAAACAAAGAAAAATCTGATCCAAAAGAAAAAATATAAATCCAAAAGGCCACAAAGGCCCATAAAGAAAAAAACAAAGTTAAAAACCATGTGATTTCCCAAATTAATCATAGAAGAAATGCAAAGAAAAATCAAAATTGGAAACCAAATTTGCTAATCCAATAGCTCCATCCACTTCAATGTCATCCAATCCTCCATCATCTCCTCCATCTATTTTGGGAACCTATACCCAAAAATCTACATCCATTCCTCCATCTAAACCTCAAAATCCAAAATTCACTTCTTTTCCACAACTCCACCATCCTTCAAGGTGTGTGCCTATTACACCTTCTTGTGTATTTACCTAGTTACTAGGATGCATGATTGTGATCCCTTGATGGGAATCCATGATCCATGCCTCCATCTTCTTTCCATCATGACCATTGATTGATTCTTTCAATCTTGACCATCGGTTCCTTTTTACCTGTTCTATTAATAGACCTTGCATCTATTGAATAGGGATCCACCTTTTCAGAGAAAACTTATGCTATTGAGAATCACACTCATCTTGCATCCATATTTAGCATACATTTAGCTTTTTTAGTTTAGAATCTTGATCATAGTAGCTTAGCATCCGTTAATGGCTTCCATGATAACTTTAAAGGTTGCATTCATTTAGTATATTTTGAATCTAGGGCTTGCATATTTGAATCTTGTGCACATTTTGAATAGCTTTGCATACACTTACATCAATCATCTTAGCTTTTATCATGTTAAATTAGCTTTCATCATGTTTCACATATATCTCTTATCAGTTTCATCAATTTTCTTCAATAAAATTGATTGAAACAAGCTCATTATCCAAGGGATTGGAAAAGGGTCACCATTCCACATCAATGCGACACCACTCCGCCAATAGGATAAGATTCAATGGCTTAGAATAGATATTTTTCAAGCTTCCATGTTTTAGAATGTTATTTTTAATGGCTTCTTCATTTTTATTTACATTGAATATCTTATTGGGATTGATGTTTAGTGGATTAAGTATGATTCGAATCCATATGGATCAAGTGTAGTCAACCTATACTATGTCATTGGTCACATTTTGGTGGTAGAAGGAGGGCCCTACTAATCAAATCTGATGAATTTCTTTTTAGATTCCTATTTTCTTGTGTTTGCAGGTTCAACGGTGCATTTTGTCAAAATCAGCGACGCATCTTGGGCGCGTCGCTATACGACACACTTCGGTTTGAAAAAAATGACACATAATTAATTTAGCGATGCACTATCAAATTTTGTCACCACATATTAAATTAGCGATGCTAAATTTATTTTTAATCACATCATGAATTTTGATATAGCGACGCATTTGATCTAGCGACACTATTGATGTCATTGTTTACTGTAGAGCTATGCATTTGATTTTTCAATATAGTGACACACCTATGATATGGTGATGCATCTGATGAAATACATTGACGCAATTGATTTCAACATCGCTTTTTATTGGTAAACAAAACAAAACTTGAATTTTGGCATGTGTTTTAAATTTTTGATTTCATCTAGTTTCTAACATGTCACTGAGCTCTAGTTTTTGTTTTTAAGGCTAACTAATTTTGCAGGTTTGGGCAATAAAATTTGAAGTGAAGGAGCATATTGTCATTTGATTATATATTGTAACAAGTGTTTTACACTTATGGGGCAATTATAACCCATTTTCTGATGTTTTATTTAATGTTTTAGGACCAACTAAATTTCCTTTTGGGTTTAAAATTAACATTCAAATTGGTTAAAATTGAACCCACATATCCTCATTTTGCAATGTTGGTTTAAAAATTGATTAATCTAAACACTTCATTTGGTGCTTAAAACAAAATCATTATGCTTACCAAGTTAAAATGAACATGTGTTTGATTAGCTTGTGTGTATCCTCTCCCCTTGCGCTTCGTGCGATCTTGGGTGAAGAGAAACACATAAGTATACTTTTCTTCTTGGAAGCGCCTATCTCCTCCCCTTATGCCTTTTGGGAATCTTGGGTGACGAAAAGTATTTTAAGATTCACAATATGTGTTACCTTTAGAGGGCTTGCCTCCCAACTTGTGAGAGGGAATGACCCAAGCGGTGATTTCTTTTCGATCTGCTATATAAATAAATTAGTTGTGACTAATTTCATTAACTAGCTGTTTTTGTTGTCCTATACTGACAAATGTATCCCTTAGTATCCATGTGATACGTTAAAACCCTTAGATGTTTCCAAGGGTTGGGAAGCCTCTTAATTGAGTGAATCGCCGCATGTATAGCACCATTTTATCTCAAAAATCTTGATTATGAACCTCGTTATTAGTGGCTCACCAATTTCACCTCCAAAGTCTATTTTGAAGTAGTGCATTGGAATCACACCGTTCCAAGAAGTTACTTACCATGTCATATTTTTGGTTGAGGCAATAAAGCAAATAGGGAAGGGACTCTTTTTCTTGGCATGTCAATACATTACATTTCCTTAACATAGCCTATTTTTCCATTCCATCTTCACAGATTAATCATCTCTTAGGGGATGGTGGTACACCTAATAAGAAATACACACCCACTTGAGTTAGGAATTTAATGCTTGTGAGTTAGTTTGACACTTGCTTGATTCCAAAACATTGCAAAACAGACATCAATGATCTTTCTCAAAATTTCAAACCCTTTGGTTTAAGCATGGATACCCTTTGAAAAAGCCTTGATATTGATGTTTGTCCTAAGGATTCTATTCTTAGAGATTTTATCTTGACTTATATCTCAATCCATACTTTCCAAAGTCAATATAGGTAACTATGCCCCTAACTTCATGATTTTCATATAATGGACTTTGTGAAATGAATGATGTTTTTGGCATAGACATTTAGTTTGGAACTTAAGAAAGACAAGTGTTTGTGGTAAAAAGAAACTCATTTAAGCAAGATAAATTGAAAATTTGAACCCCACACATGACCATTTGGCGTATGATCACCCTAGTTCAACAACCAAACCTTACATCAACAATCATACAACCAAACTTTGAATTGATTAAAGGAGAAAAAATAGATATAATCAATAGTTTGAGGAGCTTCACTTTTGAAACGAAGGAAACACCAAGCCAGTGGAGAAAAACAACAAACATCTTAGACAAACAAGAGGAAAAATCCAATATTTCAGTTGGAAGGTCCGTATTACCACCTCCAGTGTGACAATAAATATCCTCTTTTTCATGATCTTGTGCTTGTCTTAATGATCTCTCACAAAATCAAAATCCCCAAGAGAAGGTCCACATTCCGCCATTTTATAATTAGACATCATAGTTCAAAGTTTATTAGGAGACATATCTTAAAGAATCACTGCAACCAAGACAAATCAATAAGGAGATTTTATCTACGCTCTTTAATAAAGGAACCAGATCTACACATTTCACAAGCGCTTCTCATTTAAATCATTGAGTTCTTAGGGTTTGATCACTTTAGAGGTATAGCATGTTTCTCACTACCTTGGTCTTGCAAAAAAAAGGTTCACTCTAGGTTAACATTTTGGGTCAAAATATTTCACCCACCCTTCATCATATTTCACACTTCACTTCACCAAACTTTGCAAACTTTTGGATACACCAACACTTTTGGACTTAGACATCCATAAACCCAAAACTTAACTTAACTACTTTGTATGTGAAATGAATCCTTTTCCATGCATTTAGTTAAGTTAGTTATCATTTTTTGACTAGTTTATCTTGAAGGTCACAAATCTACCATAAAGATTCGCAAGTTCATTAAACATATTTTATCCAAACATCAAACATCAAATATCTTTGTCTAAAAGTGTTGTCCCAAAAATTTGCAAAGATCACTCCCCATATCATTCACCTTTTCATCTCCCATTCACATCATTTCTCCAAAATTACTTAGAATGTCCCTCTTACCTAAATTTGAGTCAACTAGAGAGTTTAAACATTACAAATCCCAACACAACTCTCCCATAGGTTACCCACAATTTATGGTAACAACAAGATCACAAAATAAGAGAATCATGGAGAAAACCAAAGTCCCATCTACCACAAGTGATACCAACCCTCAATAATTTGATCCAAGAGGTCATTCTACCCCCTCACAACAATCCCAAGATCTAGAGGGGCCATATGAGTTATAAGACGTTACCAATAATCCATTTGAGCTTACTAAAGAAGAAATCCTTGAGTATGAGCAAGAACGTCAAGCCTTAGAGAAAATAGATTCAATTCCCCCATCTTTTTCTGCCCAAAACTTGACACAAGGTTTGACTCCATCTACACTTCCACCAATTTCATCGCTTGGGCCAAGTCAAACACCAAATCCTAATCTTGCAACTAGCCTTGCTAAGGACTTTGGTTATACTCTTCCTTTAGCAAGAAATACACTTGTGGGTACTCTAAATGCCAATCCTCCCTAGAACACCACTTGGACACCTACGTTTGGTGCTCCTCCCATTATCGAACATCCCCTACATCCACATAAGCCACTTACACGCCATCACTCCATGATGACCTCGACATTTCGAGTGCAACCATATTCGTCCATCCCCACAAGTACCACAAGTGTGACCAATGTCAAACAAGGTAGTATGGACCAAATGTCTCAAATGGATCAACAAGGGCATGTTAACACCCTTACGCAAAATCAACCCTTAACACAAATAGGGACATCTTTATCCAACCATCCCATTGGTTCATCCCTCCGATTGGTTTCTCAAAACACATCCATCCCATCCATCATCAACCGAAATCAAAACAACACCTTGTTTACGAATCCCATCAACCAAGGTAATACCTTGGTCCTACCTAAAATACCACAAGGGAACCCCCTACCCATCGGTCAAGGGAACCCTTTCAATGAATTACAAGGTTTGAATGTGCCATTATTATCGCAATAACAAATGACACCATCCTCATCATTACCATTGGTCCCCCACATCATGCAAAATCAAATGGGACCTCAATCTTACATTCCTCCATCCCAATCCACCATCCTATAAGGAATGTTAAACCAAGGGAACCCTGCTCATCAACAACCCACACCCCACTCAAACCATAAACACCCAAAACCCATCATAGATGTCCCAACAATTGAACGATCCTACATGGCAAGCACATGCTCTAGCCTTGAAACAAGCACAACAGGCTTATCAACAAGCCGTGCAACATTAACAATCCCAACAAGAAACCCTAGCAGCATAGCAACAGCTACAATAACAAGTATCCCTAGCAGCACAAAAACAACAACAAGCCTAGTAAACAATCTTAGCAACACAACAACAAGCCCTAATGGCACAACAATGACAACAAACACAAAAACAAGCCCTAGTGGCCCAACAACAACAACAACAAGCACACCAAGTAGTCTTAGCAGCACAATAACAACAACAAGCACACCAAACAACATTAGCAACACAACAACAACAATAAGCCCCAAAAGCAACCCTAATGGCCCAACAACAACAACAAGCCTTGTTAGCCCAACAATATGCCCAACAACAACAATTTCTCATGCAACAACAACAACAGGGTTTATACTATAACCCTCAACCAAACATCACCAATACAAACACGTTAGGAGCATATACACCTCTACCACCATCACCTTCACAATATCCTACACCACCATACACACCATACAACACCCCATCATATCAAAACCCCATTTACAATCCATCTGAGATCTCCCAATACACAACATATGTTCCTCCACCAACCTCTCAAGACGATGTAGCATCGCAAGTCAAGGCATTAACACAAAAAATGCAGGACATCCTAATGGGAAAAACAAAGAATCCCCATACACAACAAAACCTATGTCCATATCCATTTGATCGAAACATTGCAATGGTACCATTCCCTCCCAGCTTTGAGGTCCCCAAATTTGATAAATACAAAGGGAGAGGAAATCCTATGGACCACGTCAAAGAATTCAACGTCATGTGTATGGAGGTGGCCTACAATGATTCCTATTTGATGCACCTCTTTCCACGGAGCTTGACAAGCCCAACTATTGATTGGTTTTCTCGATTGCCTCCAGGTATCAAAACCTTCCAAGAAATCACCAATAAATTCATAGACCATTTCATCTTTAATCTTGATGTGGATGTCATCTTAGAAGATTTATATACTCTTAAGCAAAACAAAGGATAATCCTTCACCAGTTTCTTACGATGGAGGTAAAGAGCTAGCAAGAGCAAGTGGCCCATTCCCAACGAACAACAAGTGGGGATCATCATAGAAAATGTTGATCTCGATCTATCCTTCCACTTGAAGATGTAGTGCATTACCACCTATGATGAACTTGTCCCTAGATCCTCAACATCAAGTGTGCTCTAATCTCATAAGGAAATACCCAAGCATATAAAGATAACTACCCATCAACCAGTTCAAGTGACAAGCCTCGAGTCTAGGCTAAGAACAAGAACGTGATGAATGATGGTGTGGTAGATGCTAAGGTGGTCCTAAGTGATCCTAGGCCAAAGAAAAATCAAATAACTAACACTCAACCAGCTGTACAACAAACCACATCACCACAAAACAATCAAATCAACAACACCAAAATGCAACAAAGACGAAACCCCAACAGGAACAACTATCCAAAACACAAATACATACAGTTGTTGGAACCTATTGAAACTATCATGAAGAAATTGGTAGAGTCAAACTTGATAACGCTTCCCAATTTCCAAAACTACCAAGAACCGTAGTATAAACCACCCAAGTACAACGAGAAGGATCTTTGTGATTTTCACAAAATCAAAGGACACAAAACATCAAACTGCATGAAAGTGAAGAATGCTATCCAAGATCTTATCAATAATGGAGACATATCTGTTGAAGTACTAGCTGGTAACTAGAATCTTAATATTTATTAGAACCCCATTCCAGATCATAGAAAAGGGAATGACAATGGAAAAGGGAAGACCTCCAATAACATGCAACATGTCTATTCCAATGTGGTCGCCTCCTGTGATAATGTCGTCACCGTCGTCACCATCAAAGGACCTAGTGCGGAGTGTGGAGTCACCACGCAATGTGGCAAGGTCACCATCTAAGGAGTTTCATCTCAACCTAGGGCACAAACTCCTTTACCAACATCAAACCCTAGCAAATATAGTCTCCTAGATCATCTTAAGAAGACCCCCGCACAGATCTCTATCTTGGAGCTATTGAGGCTATCCCTCGCACATAGGGAAATCTTAGAGAAAGATTTATCCTCATCATTTGTCCTTGAGGATATGGATACATAGAAGTTTCAAGCTATGGTAGGGCATATCACTATTCCTCATCTTCTCACCTTCTCAGAACAAGACCTACCATCGCAATCATCTCATAACCGTGCTTTACGCCTTGAGGGACCATTGTTCATAAGAAAAAGGTTAAAATAGTATTAGTAGATGGAGGTGTTGGTCTAAACATTTGCACCCTTCAGTTGGTCAAGAAATTGGGTTATTCAGAGGATGCTATTGAGAAAGAAAAGAGTACAACCATCAGAGCATATGACGATCAAGAGAAGGTATCGTAAGGCATCATCACACTACCCATCCAAGTGGGACCTGTCATTGCTGAGACCACATACCAAGTGTTAGATCTTGATCTCCCCTACAACATCTTGCTTGGTCGACCATGGATACATGCCCTAAAGGCTGTAGCTTCAACCTATCACCAATGTGTCAAGTTTCCTTTTGAGGACAAAGAAGTCACCATCCATGGAGATCCTGAGCCTTTTTACTACTGCAAGAACCTCAAGGCCAAGTTTTAAAAAATATCCCAAATCCCTAAAAATGATGAAGGGCCTACACCCTCCTCCTCATTTGTTGACCCATCATCTCTTGCATCTACCTTAGAAACAAAAACACCCATTGTGCAAAAAATTCCTGAAATCAAAGCAGTGATCCAGGATGATGGTTGTGGAGATTATAAACTAACGAAGGACAATTTTGTGTTGGGAGAGCTACCTCTTTCTCCCAAATCTCATGGGAAACCCGCACCTATCAACAAAGTGGCTGAAACATTAAAAATGACATCTACCACCTTCACCAAGTGGGGGGATTTGAACAAAGAAGATGTCAATGAGGAGGATGTCTCTAAAATACTCTATCAAGATGACCGACCTGTGCCCATTATTCCCATGGAAGATGGAAATAAAGGCTTGCAACTAATGAAGGGATGGGGGTACAACAAGAATGAGAAGCTGGGTCAAAATGACAACAATTTTCTAGAACCCATCGTTCCTGAGATACGTCCAAAGAATCTTGGCCTAGGATGTACTACTACCAAGGTTACCCTTATTGGCAAAGGTACTTCTACTAAATGTGCTGAGGCTTCCTATTGGTTACCAACATTGTGTGATACTACCCTAGATGATTTCCCCCTCGACTTTGCTAACCTATTTGAGAATAACTCTCTCTTCATGATATCCACAACATATTTCACCCCAAATGACCAAACCACTGAAATAAGCTTAGTATACCCCCAACTCATCGATTGGGACCAATGAGGACCACCGATTCTAGATTTATTCAAAAACAATGAAGCGATCTTAGAATTCATGGGACTTTGTGACAACTTACCATGGGCAAATCACAAAGCTAGTTTTGATATAGAGCTTGACACATAGGCGTACTATGGGGAGACGATTGAATCCTTTAGTCATAAAATTGATGATATGCAAATAACATGTAGATCTCTGAGTGAAAACCACACTGTGACACTTTCTGATCCTAAAATAGTAAACAGAAAGGATGCATCCGAGGGTGAAAACCTCTTTGAGGTGCCCAAGGATGAGGGATTCAATATCCGCCTTAGTGGAATGCATCCAAAAAAGTCAGCAGTGCTAGCAGAGAAGAATACTCCAGTAAATGTGGGCATAGAAGAAGCACCCAATATAACTTTCTATGTTGAATCCTTGTTGGATGAAGAACAAAAAAACCTAGCAACATTCTTGAAAGAGCGAAAATCCAAATTTGCATGGTCATACACAGATATGCTAGGGATTGATCCAGAAGTGGTTGTGCATCATTTAGCAGTTTATCCTGAAGCTAAACTAGTGAAGCAGGAATTGAGAAAGATGCACCCTCAGATAGCTCTCTTGGTAAAACTTGAGTTACAAAAGCTTCTTGACATCAGATTTATCCAACTGATTGACTATGTTGAGTGGGTTTCCAACCTGGTACTAGTCTCCAAACCCACTAGGGGCATCATAATATGCACAAATTTTAGAGATTCAAACAAAGCATGTCTGAAGGATGATTTCCCTCTTCCTAACATTGACATCATCATGGATTTAATAGATGAACATAAAATGCTATCACTCATGGATGGTTTTTCAAGCTATAATCAAATCATGATCGCCAAGGAGGATCAACACAAAACCACATTCACTTGTCTGTGGGGAATATTGTTGGAACATGATGCCTTTCGGGATGAAGAACGCAAGAATGACCTATCAAAAAACAATGACCCTCATCTTTCATGATATGATCCACAAAACAGTCGAAGACTATGTGGATGATATTTTGGCCAATTCAAAGAAAAGGACTATGCACATAGAGGTATTGGGACCCATCTTTGATAGGCTCGAAGAGTATAAGGTATGGCTAAACCTGAAAAAGTGTGTCTTTGGGGTTACATTAGGAAAGCTTATTGGCTACATCGTGTCACAAAGAGGGATAGAGATAGAACCAACAAAAGTGAAATCCATCGTAGACATGGAACCACCACAAACATTGAAGTAGATGATAGGGTTACAAGGAAGATTGCAATCCATTAGAAGGTTCATAGCACAATTATCAGATAAAATTCACCCTTTCTTGTATCTTCTCCATAAAGGAATAACTTATAAGTGGGATGAGAAGTGTGATAAATCCTTCCAGTAGATCAAGGACTACCTATTGACACCTCCAATGCTCATGTTGTCGATACCAAATAATCCATTGATCCTATATATCTCAACAACACTAGGTGCTCTTCTAGCACAACATAATGAAACCAGAAAAGAAAGAGCCATCTATTACATCAGTAGGACCTTGGTAGGCTATGAAATGAATTGCTCATCCATTGAGAAAGCATGATTAGTGGTGGTTTTTGCTTCAAAAAATTTTAGATATTACATGTTGTCGCATCAAATCAAGCTTATTGCAAAGATCGACCCATTGAAATACTTGTTATCCAAAGCAACTCTCACTGGGTGAATGGCCAAATGGGTAATGATCTTGATTGAATTTTACATAGAGTACGTAGAGTGCAAGAAAATCAAGGGACAAGTGATCATGGACCAACTACCAAAAGAACCTATCTATGGAGAAAATCCTTTGATATATGAATTTCCTGATGAATCAGTGTTCCTTGTCAATACAACAGACCAATGGAAAATATACTTTGATGGATCATTCAACCAACATGGATCAGGGTTGGGTATTCTCTTTATCACCCCTCAAGGTGATTTTATTCCAAAGTCATACCGGCTATCATTTCCATGTACTAACAATATTGTTGAGTATGAAGTCCTAATAACAGGTTTAAGGATAACAATTCAATGGCAGATACAAGAGTTACAAGTCTATGGAGATTCACAACTAGTCATCAATCAAGTCAATGATGACTACCAAACCAAGGATGATAAACTCACTCCTTACAAGAAGATGGTAGAAAGTCTTAAGGAATTTTTCATTGATATAACTTTTGAGCAGATACCTTGTATGAAAAATTGGGTAGCAGATGCTATGGCAACAATTCGATCATTGTAAGATATACCACACAACATCCTTCAATTTGAATTCTTGGTAGAACAACTTCTCGTATTGGCTTTCAAAATCCCTGAATCTAAATTTGCATGTGTAATCATTGGTCCTGGTTCCCCGTGGTATCATGATATATTCACCTACCTTAGTAGAGGAACCCTCCCAACTGATATCACCTCCAATCTTAAGAAGACCTTTGTTAAAAAAGCATCCCGATTCGTGATCCTAGGTGATAAACTTTACCGCAGAAGCATTGAGGGGACATTACTATGATGTCTCAACCAAGAGGAAGCCTTGACCGCCTTAACAAAAGTACATGATGGCATATGTGGTTCCCATTCTAGCAGTAAGAAACTATTGAGGATGGGGTATTACTGGCCAACGATGGAAAGAGAAGCCTATCAGTACGTGCAAAAGTGTGTCAAGTGTTAACAACATGGAGATCTTAATGCTCCATCTCAGGAGTTACAACCCATGATCACACCTTGGCCTTTCTCGCAGTGTGGACTTGACCTCATAGGTTAGATTAATCCCACCTCATCTAATGGCCACAAGTTCATCATAATGGCCACTGAGTATTTTACCAAGTTGGTGGAAGCTATTCCTATGACCTACATAATAGGGAAGCAAATTGTCAAATTTATCCTGAATTACCTTATCTTCCATTATTGTGTTTCGTAAGCCCTTATTTTTGATAATGGAACACCCTTCAAGAATCAAGATGTGAGAGAGCTATACCGATAATTTAATATCCAACATTGATTCTCTACCCCATATTATCCCCAGGGAAACAGTCAAGTTGAGGCTATAAACAAAACCATTCTAAAAATCCTAAAGAAAATGGTCAATGAAGTTGGTCGTGACTGTCATTTGCAATTAAATCCCACCCTATGGGCCTATCAAACCAGTATCCGCACACCCAAAGTTGTAACCCCTTTCTCCTTGGTCTATGGATCAGAATCCATCCTACCTATTGAGGTTGAGCTTCCCTTGCAGTGAGTGTCACTGTAGAATCTGATCACTAATCAAGAGTATAGAGTATCTCAACTAAATGAGTTAGAATTTCTAGATGAGTGTCATCTTGATGCCCTCAATCATTTGCAAGCATATCAAAACTGACTAAAACAAAGCTATAAGAAGAAGACCAAGATTCGGTCTATCCAGGTATGGGATCTCATTCTCAAGCAGAATAAGAAGAATCTTCCAGATTAGGATAGTAAAGGTAAGTTTGAACCTAATTGGCTAGGTCCATTTGTGGTCACAACAAGCTATGGATTAGGATCATACCAACTATCAACGCCTGAAGGTGAACCCTTGCAGGAACCAACCAATAGTCTACATCTCAAAAAAAATTATGCCTAGGCTTGAAGGGAGTAAATCTCAAAAAATCAAAAAAAATCAAAAAATGATCAAAAATCAAAAAAATAAGAAAAAGGATTGAAAACAGTAAAGAAAAAAATTTTCCTCTAGTGAAAACCACTTTGGTGGCGCTTTGGGAAAGTACCTTGGTGAAAACCTGGCAAACAAATGCCTTACACAAATAAAGCACCTTCATCTATCTTTGGCTCTTTATCCTATCATTCTTTGCATCACATCCATCCATCACATCATCCATCCTATTTATTTCATCACCCATTCATGTATGTACCATAGCTTGATAGTGTGAAGTATTGTATCCCCTTTAGTACTACTTGGCATATTCCTAAGGTCAGCTTGTCCTGCCTATATCAAGGTAGTCTATTTCATAACACTAGGGGAAATTCGTTATGGATTGAATTGGGTTTCTTGTATATCTTAAGGTTATTCAAAAATCCCAAAAACATTCATAAAACCTCATCAAAATCCAAAAACACTTGCAAAATTAGAAAATCCCTAAAAATTAAAAAAACCTGTAAGCTAAAATCCAAAAACATCCAAAAAGTTGCAAATGCAACACATCAAAATCCCTAAAAAACATTGAAAATCCAAAAATAGAACCACCTTGAACTATGAGTCTTTGAGCTTGAACATAGGCAAGGCCATCATTGATGTGCCCCTGAGATGCCCTAGGTCAGTACTTTAGGAGTCCGTCATAATAAACTAGAAATTCATCAAGTGTCATATTTCATCAACAATAAGTCAAGTCAATCAAACTACATGGTCTTTGTGTGTATAATGTAGGAAAGGCTCATCTTTGATAAGCCCCCAAGTCCCCTAGGATAGTCTTTTAGGTTATGTTCTTGGTCATAAAACTTGAAAACTCTAAAACATTCAGAAAACTTAGAAAACCTCTAAAATTTTGAAAACTTAGAAAAATCCAAAAACATTTGAGAACTTAGAAAACCCCTAAACATTCAAAAAGAGAAAGCACAAAAACATTTGAAAACTTGAAAATTTCTAAAAATCCTCAAAAAAATATTCACATAAACTTTCAAAAAGATCAAAAACAACCTCAAAACATTTTCAAAACACCAAAAACATTGAAATATTTTGGAAAACCCAAAACCATCCATCCCATTTCACTTTCACTTGCAATAAACTTCATTCATTATAAATCAATTGTCATCTTCAAACTTTGGTAAAACAAGTAGAAAGCAAGTATCGCAAGTCATAAAGTGAGAACCTATGTGTCAAAATCTAAAGTCTAAATCATAGATAAACAAGTCAGTGAAGTTTGTATCAACTACTTATCACACACCTAGTCCTAATCAAAACAACTGATAAATGTATGTTCTAGTATGCATCCTTCTGACAATGGACATCAACATCAGATCACCTTAGCTATGTTAAATTGGCAAGAGATATAGCTAACATTGAATATTTGTCTTTGATATTTTCTTATGATTTATCTTATTGACCCATTATGAGGACCTTTCGATGATATCTCAATGATTTAGAGAGAAAGGAATGGGGAATCAATCATTATCTTTCGTTTGTTGTGCTTGTGGATACTCTTGTAAAATAATCTTGGCACATACTTGCTTAATTGTGTGTAGGGAGGTCATTTGGAGTAGATTTTTGACTATTGTGTGTGCTTTGGTCTGATATATTCTAAAATTCTAACCTACATTCCAATGAGGTTTCCATATGTCAAGATGTGAACAAGAAATATCCTATCTATTTGTAGAGTCAAAGTCCATTACACTAGATACAACGTCGTCTTGGTTATCAATACCATGATGCATCGTGTGTATGTGTTATATCAAACATAAGGAATGCAGAAAGTCCCAATCCCAAGATATGATCAAATCATCGGTCTCATCACCATATCTAATTAAGTCTTAGTGGATCATGGACTTGTTGGACTTTTGAATCAATCTTCGAATCAATGGTCAAATCATTTTATTTTTTTTATCTTCTTTCCATGCTAACCTGGTATCATGACAATCCACAAAAACATCCTCATGCATCCATCCCACATCCACAAAATCATCAGCATGCATACATCTCATATCATCACATCATATCATAATAATGGACAACATAATCCACTACATCATCATTATCATTTAAGTTGTTTTGGATAATATAGATTTGTTATTCTAAGCATCTTAATACATTGCATTATCATTCATCACATCCATATCATAAGCATCATCCATATACATACATGCATCATGACATCATAAATTGCATGAGAAAAGTACACAAAAAGAAATGCATTCATCCATACATCCAACATAAGCATATCATATCATCTGCATATCATAACATGTCATAACATATCATACAAAGATACTAAAAAATAAGATAACACATCCATTGCATTGCATCCATCTCATAAACATCACATATCATAAACATTGCATCATCGCATATCATATAAACATAAATAAACGAAGTGCATCCATCACATTGCATCCATACATAATCATAACACATACATATAACATCGCATCATATCATATGCATCCATAAATCCATAAAGCATAAAATAAAAGCACATCACATCATGAATCCAAATAATCTCATATATATATCAAAAAATGACTGTCATGGTACAATATTTGAATCAGTGTGTATGAAAATATCAAAAGTATAATATACACGAGGCTATAAAAAATGAGCCTATGAATGTGTATCAAGTGTAGGGAACTAGCTTATTCCTTCCATTGGGACAACAATGGGGCATCTAAAAAAATCATTTCTTTTAAATTTGTTGATATGAGCAGCAGTTTTAATCTGAAAAGCGTCAATCTTTGAACCAACGTAATAGATACCTCGCTTTAAAGAAGGGAAAAATGTAGACACTTAAAAATGTCCTGAATGATACTACACACTCAAATCCAACATACTAACATTGTTTCATCCTAAAATCCATCCTCTTTTCACTTGTTTGATTAAATTAACCTAGTTATTTAATCAAATGCCTCATTTTCATCTATTAATCTGATTAATTTAATTAGGTTAATTCCTACCCCTTTCATGCTAAACTTTCATCCTGTTAAATTGGATAAATCAAAATATTTAATTTTAACACCCTAAGTCCTCTCACTTAATTAAATAATCCTAATTAATTAATTAAATGTCATTTTGACCCCTTTTTCATTAAATAAGTCAATTATTTAATGGATGTCCTTATTTCCTCTAATTTGCATAATTCAAACTTTGTTTTAATTATCAAATTGCTAATTAATTCTATCTCTCCCACTTGCAAAGGAATATTCCTCCTTTGCACATTCCTCCAGAAAGGGAATATTCTCATGGAATATTCTTTCCCTCTTCACTCGTTTGAAAAAAGGAATATTCTTCCTTGTAACAAACTTCTTGTTCCAGTTTTGAAAGTGTGCTTCTTTGCATGATTGTGAGCCCTTTATTAAAAATCAACTTGCATTCTCAACCCTTGATGAGAATCCATGATCCATGCCTCCATCTTCTTTCCATCCCAACCATTGATTGATTCTTTCAATCTTGACCATCGGTTCCTTTTTACCTATTTTATAAATAGACCTTGCATCTATTGAATGGGGATCCACCTTTTTAAAGAAAACTTTATGCTGTTGAAAATCACACTCATCGTGCATCCATATTTAGCATACATTTAGCTTTTTTAGTTTAGAATCTTGATCATAGTAGCTTAGCATCCATTAATGGCTTCCATGATAACTTAGGTTGCATTCATTTAGTATATTCTAAATTTAGGGCTTGCATATTTGAATCTTGTGCACATTTAGAATAGCTTTGCATACACTTACATCAATCATCTTAGCTTTTATCATGTTAAATTAGCTTTCATCATGTTTCACATATATCTCTCATCAGTTTCATCAGTTTTCTTCAATAAAATTAATTGAAACAAGCTCATTATCCAAGGGATTGGGAAAGGGTCGCCATTCCACATCAATGCGACACCACTCCAAAAATAGGATAAGATTTAATGGCTTAAAATAAATGTTTTCCAAGCTTTCATGTTTTAGAATGTTAGTTTTAATGGCTTCTTCATTTTTATTTACATTGAATATCTTATTGGGATTAATGCTTAGTGGATTAAGTGTGCTTCAAATCCATATAGATCAAGTGTAGTTAACCTATACTATGTCATTGGTTACACCCAGATCATTATATTTCTAGTGCTAATGAAGCTTAGATGAGCTATGTATGTTTCTTGTATCTATTTCTTGAAAAGATGGAAAATGTTTTTGCATCTAGATTATGAAATCATTTCTTTGGAAATATTGTACATTTCGTTGAATGAAATGAGAAAGATTATTTAATGCTATGTCAATTGTGCATATTATCTTTATTTGAAAATAATTTTTATCACTATGTTTTTGGTAATTAGATTAAATTCACTTGTGGTAAAACATAGGAGAAATTTTTGAGTTGAGCAATGGGCATGTTATAGTGCCAATGTTGATCTTGCCAACATTTCCATCCACTCATCCATAAGTATTCCATCAACCCATCCATTATCCAACATCCATTTTCCATCCTTCCATCCCTCTCATCCAATCCTTTTCATAAATCCATATCCCTCTCCATATTCCAATCCATTTTACCCCCTTACCATCATTCTACCAAAGTCTATGAGCATACCTCCAATTGTATGGTGAATTTTAGTACATCTTAAAGGGATACCATCCATGTAACTAGAAGCTTGAGTCCTTTCTCCATCCCCATATCATCCATACACTATCTTATAAATCCACCTATCCACATCCTTATCCTTATCCATCTTCATCCATATCATTCCAAAAAATTAAAAAAAGCAAAAATAAAAATAACATCATGAAAAAAGTAAAGAGAAATCATTCATCTAATAGTGAAAACCAACTCTTGTGGCACCTTAGGCAGGTACCATGATGAAAACCTGGAAAAAAGGCATCATGTGTAAACCCCCATCCTCTTGCACTCTACAATTGGGAGCAAGATTCATCCATATATCATCCTATCCACATATTCCACTATCCATCATCCCAACTATCCTAAACATCACATCTCCACTATCCCCCATCCATAATAAAAATTCACCCATAATAAAAACTCACTTCACCACCACTTCACCAAGCATACTTGGAAAAACAAACAAATCAAATATACCTACATGCGAACACATTCACAAAATCATGATTGGATTAATAATCGATAGGCACAACCATTTAATCTTCATTCCTATTGACTTGCCATAAATCTTCATCTATGCCCATAGGGATGAATCCTTCCCAAGCCCAACATAATCATCATTATCTATCCCACCTTTGGCAAGAGATATGTTTGCTTTGTCGATTATGTTTCTTTTTATGATTTTATTTTCAAACCCATGGAGTCACTTAGTCTAGGACATCTAGATCTATCCCTATCTTTATGTGTTTTGGATAGAGTGTGAAATGGGGTATGGTCATTTTTGTATGGTGTGTTTTTTATTTTCCTTTGCATGACCCACCTATGTTGCTTACTACCTGAGGTAGAGTTGGATAATTGTAGCATACACTTTGGATTCTTGGTCACATAAACCCACTGTTGATGTGTGTTTTTTGCACTTCTCAACACAGAAAAAGCATAAATGCTCTATCTCTCTTGAAAGGTAAAAATCTGCAACTGATTTTCAGAAAATCACACCAAGGTCTCTCGTGTGTC
The DNA here is from genome assembly GCA_007258455.2 of Sequoia sempervirens. Lineage (NCBI taxonomy): Eukaryota > Viridiplantae > Streptophyta > Pinopsida > Cupressales > Cupressaceae > Sequoia > Sequoia sempervirens. The sequence goes on along the minus strand of VDFB02252858.1, from coordinate 323,460 downwards.
AGGTCATGACTTTGAAAAAATAGCTTAGTTGTTTGTTGTGATTTGTTGATAATCACAAGGGGAATTTATGGTTGACATAGCATGGAGATTTCTTGGGTTTGTGATTAAGTTTCAAATTTATGGAAATGAATGAACAATGACAACAACTTTGTGACAATAGTCTAAAACTTGTTTAAATCATCAAATTTGGATTTACTGTGATGTTGGAATTGTACATTTAACTCATATTTAAAAAAAATTCAAAAGGTAGAAGGGTTTAAAAGTTTTCCTAAGTCTGAAACTATGTTGAATAGTAACAATGGTTGATGCCACAGTAGATAGACTCCCAAACTGAGTTTTGTTTAACCAAGGGTAGCCTATAGTCTCACAAAACTAGTGCAATCTTCTAAGACTTCTTATGATTTTCATACTGCAACATGAACACTTAAAGCATGCACATACACAATTGAAGTTAAGTGTTGTAAATGAATTAGCTCAGACTAACTTTACACAACAATTTTTCATCAACAAATGTCCAAAAGTATGAGCTAGAAGTGCATCAAATACTATAGCATACATCCACCATTAAAGTTGAACATGAACTACGAACAAAAAATAAACTCAAACTTAAATAAAAAATGTTGAAATGAAATCTTGGAGATAGAATCATGCACACATAAAGAACAATACACAAGAAACCATCAACTCAATTCTTTTCTTATATATTACAACAGAATATTTTTACACAACAACTCATCTTTCTCTTTGAAAATGAGAGGATGCCCCTATTTATAGTTTTCAAAAAGTATAATGAATGGTCAAGATTGCTTTACAATGAATGGCTCAGATTCATTCTAGCTTAGGGTTTTCACCTAACCCCATATGAGTACAAAATTTACAATATAAAAATAGACTATTTTGTCTTTTCCCTATTTTGTCTTGTAGTCTATTTTGTCTTCTAGCTGATTTTGATTTTTTTAGCTATTTTAACAAATATTCATTAGCTATTATGGGATTTCCAGCCTCCTTTTGTGCTGTGGCATATTCAACAAAGTTACCAATGATGGCCAACAACTTCTTTTGCTCCAATAAGTCTGATTTCGAGATCTAGAAGGTAACCCTCTTGAATCCTTCCGACAGTTGATCTCGATGCCTTGTGCCCTTTGGTCCTACTCTGATAATTTGTTTTGACTTTGAGAAGGATTGTGCTACGAAATCCATAAAATCTATGGACAAAGTGTTGCCGACTCCCTGTTCTATTCTTTTGTGGAATTCACGCTTATAAGTTCTTAGTCCAATTCTAGTGCTAGCATCTCATATCCTGTCATCAGTTTGAGGAATTCATCACATTCTGCCAGATGATCCACGATTTTCAAATGATAAGACTCTAGTTTAATCAATGTTTTCCTAGAACTCCTTTCTTATACTCAAGATTGAGTACCACACCTCAAGTAGCCAATGATCTTCTTTGGGTAGGGCCAACTATTTTTCCCAAGTCGCCTGGGGGAGCTTGAGAATGCTCTCCAACTTCAGGTATGTAATGTGGTAAAGCTCTAGGAATTATTTACATATGTTGATCATGGAATCGAATTCCTTCTTCAAAACCCGATATTGGTTATGCAACTGGGCTGCACACTTAATGCCTTTGTCTACCATGTCGATGACTCTTGTGAACTAGTCATATGTGGACTTGGTCCAATTCTTCATCTTTTCCATCTTATTAACCTCCTCTTTCGAGAGCAAGGTAGGTGCAGGCGATTCTACTAGAGCTTCTTCTCTTGATGCTATCCACTACTGTATAAAGGCGGTTAACTCTGCCACTTGTGCCTTTAACTCCTCATTCTTTGATTGATCTTTGTTCATCTGTTGGAGGATGGTGGAGACAGACCCTTGGAATTCATGTATCTTTTGGGCTCAGGACGTGGGGCCTAGATTGATGGTTGTCACTTGATAATATTTTCCTTGAAGGGCATCTGCATCTTTTCCTATAGCAAGAGTAGCTACCTGTAATATTCTAGACCCTGAAGCATCAACCGTAATGTTGGACCTAATCTTTGGCTTCTTATCTTTTTAGGTCTTTACTTGTGTGTGTGCACATATAGCTTCCAATCTAGCCTTGGGGTCTGCAAGCATGGGAGTCTTTCTCTTCAACTGCTACTCCAACCACGAGGGGACCTCCATTTGATTATCTGGGGATTCATTATCCTCCCCTTCCCCCTGTTCCTTTGATGGCTCTTCTCTAGCATGCCTAGGAGCATCCTCAACATTACCCTCTTCTTCATTTTGTTGCTCCTCTTGTATTGTGGCCTTTCCTTTGTTGGGCTCAACAGACTCTTCATTTTCTTCGGTGATATTTTCTTCTGGTGCTACCCCTTTATCTTTTGTATGTTGAATTTTAACACCTGTATTAGCCTCGACATCCTTTTATTCTATGTCCTCTTCTTCTTTATCTTTATCTTTATCTTGTTCTCCTCTCAGGGGTATTTCTTTACATTGCAGGCTCTCATCTTGCCAGTTCCTTGAGGCTCATCAGTCTTCTTCATGCTCACACCTATATCAGTTTTCCCTTTATTGGAACAATGTTCCTCAGGGTTTTCCTCTTCATCTTTGTGCCCTTGGGGTTGCTCACCTTCTGGTTCTTGGTCCGAGGTCTCCACATCATAGTAGTCATCAAATTTTCCTGCATCCCCATCCTCAGGCGTGTGTTTCCCTTCTTCATCAGAGGCCACTCTATCTAGATAAATCCTTATTCCCCCCTCTGGACGCTCAAAGTAGACATCACAATCAAAGTCCTCTAGTTCCTCAACAATATCTTCTTTTGCTTCTTTAGGCTGCTATGTGCTTAGCTTCCCCATTTCTTCAAAAAATTTCATAGTGGCCTCCATTTTGAGTGGCTCAATAGGAGGTGGAGGAAGAGGCAAGGAAGCATCAAGCTGGGCCATTAGCATTTTAACTTGAGGATTCAAGATTACCTCAGAGAGCCCAGATGGCACATTTTGTAGATATGAGGCAAAGGCATGTGGAAAAGTGAGAGGTTCCATGGAAGTTGTTGGCAAAGAAGGTGGAAAAGTAGAAAGGGTTGGTAGCGGAGGTGGAAGCGAGGAAGACGACAACAGGGAAGTGGTGGAGGAAGAAGAGTTGAGTACCACTACGGGAGTAGTCAGAGAAGCAGAGGTGAGGCAGACGAAGATTTCCACACCAGGTGAAGATGAAATGGGAAGTGATTGAGGAGTGGGAGGAGATGGAGCAATGCCAATGGTTGTTGGGAGTGTAGTGGTGGGTGGTGGTGAGAAAGGTTGCTCAACTTCTTCCTCTTGGGGTGGAGACCCCTCTTCTTGTATGGCGGGCATTTTGAGAACACAAGTTCCCACGTTCCTTGACTTCTTTGAGGGTCTTGGCCCTTTGATTGGATTCTGGGTATATACCTTGTGCTTCGGTTGCCATTCTGATGTGTCCTTTCTCTTTCTTGATCTAGTAATAGGTGGGGACTGGGGAGCCTCACCTGATTATCCTGCAGCAGTGCCACTATATGTTTCACTCTCCAGTTCATCTTTGAGCTCCCCACAAGTTAGCTTTACGCCCTGTTCATGTAGCTGGGCTATCTAGTCATCTATCCATTGCTTGGTTCTTTGCTCTACAGGGCAGGTGACAATATCCAAGTCTATGACCTTCAGTTCATTCTAGTCAATTACTGGAAATGGTACATTAATGAGAGTATTATATTTCTCATCAAGGACATTATCATCCTCAACAATTTGATTTGGGATCAGGTATAGGTTAATGGTCTTCACAAATCTGGCAGTCATTCTCATGTAGTGCCACCTTTGGACTCCTCTGTCCTCATCACAGTTGGCCTAGAAATCTTCAATGTGGGGTCCGTGGGCATATTTCCTTCCAACTTGCTTCTTCAACTTCTCGAGAGGGTCCAAGCTTCCTCTCTTTGTATGCAGTTCTAGGTTGTATTCTGCAAGCTCCTTTTTTGAGTTCTCGGTGCATGGGGTAGTAGGGCAGGAATACATCTCTTTCCTGAATGTAAGGGAATATGGGACCCCAAAATGATGCTTGTTGTTTAGCAGAGTGTGAGCAGTCTGCAACTACCTAGTAAGCTCCAACAAGATGATTCTATCATTGAGGTAGCGGGGCAGCTGATATGGGCGCCCCGAGAATCCTTCTGCTTTGATGTACATGAATTTAGGGAATTAGATGAATAAGTACCCAAAACCCTTTATGATCACCTTGGTAATATGTGACACCCTTCTTTTATAGTCTCCTTCTAGGGTCTAAATGATGTGTTCGATGAAAGCATCGTTTACCCTCCTGTAATATTTCTTGAAGTTCTTGTATTAGAGTTGTGGGTAAAAATCATACACCCTGTTTTGCCCCTTCTTTGTTCCCAGAGTCCTGACACAGTCCAATCCTTTGTATGGGAACTTGACATCTAGGAGGTATACCAAGTAGAGGTCATGTAAAACTATGAAGCTTTCTTCACATCCACAAACTGATTGTGTAAGTTCTCGCTGATGAGCTTTGCCCAGTGAAATTTGGCCTTGCCTCGGAGGATGTATTCTATGAAGTAGAACATCCACTCCTCAAAGAGTGAGGAAGTGGGGAGGCCCATTACTCTGCTTAGGAGGGTCACTAGGTCATTGACTTCCTCTGTGAAGTCGCTTCTATATAGTGTTTGAGGCACCTTGTTAGGATTGCCCCTCTTATCCAATAGTCATGTCTGGTTGATTGTCCTTTTGCATCCCATGGGGTCTGCCTTCTAGACATTCAGGGTGAAATCCTTCTCAACTTATTCCATTTGATCAAACACAGGAATGCCAAATGTCTTCCCAATAGAGCTGGGAGTTAAGTCCTCCAACACTCTCCCATCTTTGATGATTATCCTTCTGGTTTCTGCACTGTAGCATTCCTGACATGTGAAGACTAATTCCAGAGCAACCAGGGTAGGAGGAAAGCCTACTACCTTTGCAATTCCACTTTTCTAAATCCTCCAAGCTTCCTTCATCCTAGGGTTGACCATGACCCTCTGCCTGAATTCATCGATGTTGACATGTCTGAGGTCCATGTCTGTGACCTTATCCCAGTTAGATGTAATCTTCGATGTGCACTCAACCCCATGGAATTGATACCTCATTTTCTCTTTCTCTTCTTTCCCCCTTGGATTCTTTGTTGGTTTCTTTCCTTTGTTTTTTTTCTCCACTGGTTTCTTCACTGATTCCATAAATCTTGCACACAAAAGGTGCAGTAAGTGTCTTGACAAATCAGGAGCGCAAATCATTAGTTAAGTCATGCTAAAATATTGTTAGATACATTCATATATCCTTAAAAGATCATTACGTTCATAAGAGTTAGTCATTTTAAGCTCATTTGTGAATTTTGTAGAAATGAGGGTCTGGAGGTGCGGGTTTCCACCCTGCAAAAGCCGCCATGGTGAAAGCCTTAAGGAATGACACAAGGAAGACAGGCTTCCATAGGCGGAGTTCCGACAGTGGATTCCCACAAGGTTTAATCATTGGGAAAATTTAGGGAAAATTCATTAGGAACATGTACAAATTCATGATGGAGGCTCTTGGAATCACTTCCCTTCATTTGGGTGATCTTTTAAGTTCATGTGGGGATTAGTGATGCAGAAGTCGTGAGGGTGATGGTTGTTGGAATTTTTTTGTTAAGGGATAGCCAGAGGAAGGCGACATTCCGCAAGTGGAGTTCCACAAGGCGAAACCCACAATCAACTTCTTTTTAGTTTTAACTTCCTCAGCGTGTGTAGGAAATCATGCTCGACACGTCTTGCTTGAAGGTTTCATCATTTTATGCATTGTGGAGATGGAGCCAATGGAAGTTGCGAGGCGGTTCACCGTAGAGTCTTTTCCATTAGACAGTGGCCTGGGGTAGAAGGCGTTCTGTAAGAGTCGGCCCACATGGGTAGACTCATCAATACGCTTTAACTTATGCTTTTTACCGGTTAGGTGCTCATTATTTTGGTGGTAGCAGTGAGTGCAGGATCTACAAGACGAAGAGGTGGTGGAGTTTTTCCTTAAGTTACATCAGGGGCATGACGTCCCTTCATGGATGATGATCCGCAAAGACGGACCCACAAATGATAGTCTTGTGTTGAGGTTTAATCATTTGTGTTCAAAGTTTCATTTGCAGGAACAAAGGATGTGAGGCCTGCATAGTGGAAAGATGTAAGAGTCTCGCCGTAAGGCTATGGCCAAGGCGACATGAAATCCCACATGCAGAGACCTGCAAGGGTGGGCACGCATGACCCTGAGGACTTAACCATTTTCTTGAGTGAACACTTTGTACCCCACGATGATAATATGAGCAAAATTTTGAGGGCAGGAATCCGTGCGAAGTAGGTTGTTGGACAACGACTGCAGGGAAGCGGACTCCCATAAATGGGATTCCACAAACCTCCTCACTATTTATCAATTATTTTTCGCTTGGTCGAGGATTTTAGGTTTCAAACACAGGCACGGATGAGGTGAGAGTCATGGTTTCTTTTTTCACTTTGAATGACATTATGTGGATGAGTTTCTTTGGTGGAAAACTCACAACAGATTTTTGAGTGCTTAGAACCTACCTTGACACACTAGGGTTTGATCGAGTTTAGATTTTGATTGGATTTAAAACCTTAGAGGTGAACCCTATTAACAAATTAAATGCACAGGAGCAAGGGAGGGCAAGGGTGCATACCTATCATCCACGAACAAAAGAGATAACCACTGTCACAGTCTTCAACTTTTGGCGTGCGTAGCTCCTCTCCTCCAACCCTTCGAATTTTAGAATTTTTGAGTGAAAATGGTGGGTAGGTCGAGGGGTTTATATAGGCTAACCTTCATTAATGAAGGAATTAATTGTAGGTATGATGGGGCATGGGTTGGTGGATTTGTAGAAACCCATCCCACAAAGGATGTCGGGTCAAAGGTTATGCAGAAAAGCTTGATGTGGGAGCCACATTGTGGATGAACGTGGGTGGAGTGTCATAGGGAACAACAAAGCAGAGGTAAAAACCTACAAATTACAAACCCACAAAAGGTGAAGGACGAGGTAGCCTTTGAAGGGTGGAAATCTGCAAGGCAATTTCCACAATAGCCTGAAACCTCATGAAACTTGGGTAAGTGACTTTGGTCAAGATGGATTTTGTGAAATTTAAGGCTCATGACCAACTTAAGCTCATAAATAGGGGCACACAAAATGAGGCAAAGGCGAACTAACCTAGCGAAGGCGAAACGAAAAGAGAGGGTCCCTGTTCCGAACGGGACATGTGTGCAATATGCACAACAAATGGGGACTCTGCTGGGAGAACACTCTCGAGCGTCCCAAGGATAAGGATTCATCTAGAACCCATAATCTTTGGTTTTGCAGACCAAAAGTAGGTATCATCAAATGAACTCACGACTTAAAGGAGAACAAAATCCTTAATTGAATATGATCACAAAATACCTCAAAAGCGTGTGTGCAGTGAGTTCATTCCCCTCCCTCAAAAACCATAGAGGATGGTGATCAATCAACCAGAACAAGCTATGTAAGTAATCTGACTCCAAAAGTAACCTGGACATTGCTCTGTTGCCAGCCAGGTGTCCATAGCCCTGACAGAGTTGTCATTGCAATCCCCACAAACATTGCTCTATTGCCAACTAAGCGTCCATAGCCCTGATAAAGTTGCTCACACACCCACACAGTTGCCTATTTTTCAATATTTTCTTTTATTTTTCTTTCTTTCATGCTTTCTTTTTTATACCCATTTTTCTCAATTGTATAAGCAATGAAGCTTATAGTGGGTTTGGAGATCACAGTGGTCACTGGAGCAGATTTAAGAGTTTTCACTTGCCAAGGCTTCATGATAACTATCGTATAGCTCATCAAGGGTATTTAAAATGTGTATTAAGTGAGTCCTGAGGTAAGTGTGAAAGGATTCAAACAAGGGTTCTATTCTAGGTAGATGGATATTATTTCTTGTTTTTTCTTGTTTGCTTTGACATAGTTAGGTAATTTGATGCACATATGGGAAAGAAATTTTGATCATTTGGATTCTTGAAGCACCAATAAAGTCTTCTTGTAGAAAAGGAGTATTGGAAGATTTTTTGTTCTGTGGGTTCTTGTGTTTTGAAAGTTTTGAATGTGGGAAATTTTTATTGCATAAGTTTTTGATACAGGTTTGAAGTTCTTGACTGTAGTATTTGAATTTTATTATTGGGTATATTAAAATGACTACCTAAATCTTGCTATTAGAATGAATAGGGAAGGATTTTTTTACATTAGTTCTTATTATAGCTGTGAAGCTTTTGACTCTGTATTTGAATTCAGACATATAATTTCCAATAGTTTTTGATATTAGCATGAACTGTTTTTGAATTCGATTCTAAGTTTTTTTCATATTTTGGATCATTTTATAATCTATCATCAAATGTTTTAACACAGTTTCTTAAATTTTTTTATTGCATGTAAAACCTCCGATTCACATCTACTTCCTTCATACATAATGTTTATCTTTTATCATAACACTAATCATACATTTTATAGTAGAATACGTTTAATTTTGTTTTTCAATGTGTAGGCAAAAAATAAATTTAAAATATATATTTTTAATTTAAGTTGCTCATCTACAGGCAAAGTCAATTGGTGAGTGTTGCTATTTAAATGAGATTCAATCCTTCATACAATGCTATTGTAGTACGGCTAGGAAAGATGACTAGGTTTATTGATTAACATGCTTTGTTTCATTTCAATTTCTTCACTCAATATTGTTTTCGAGATACTGCCTAGACCTTCTCCAACCAACTATAGTTAAGGGTATTCTAGGAGCCCTGAAAGCTCCATTTTTTTAGATCTACTCTTCGTTTATTGTGAATAGATTGAAGTAGCAACTGTAGGGAGATTGGTTTTGGTTGCCTTTTTTTTTTTACGATCTGCTTACGTAGGGTTTCACAATATATTTCTTACAAAGTCTATTCATTTTTCTCATCAGCATTGGTTAAATCTTTGAGGTGAGTCCCATGCCCATCCAAACTATGTTCATTTATTTCCTTCACTCAAAAATCAAGCCAATGATTGCCCATGACAATGTCAATTATTATTATTATTTTTAATTTATTTGATATTTAGATATTTTTTAGTCACCTACTAAATGACTGCTTCTCCATTTTTACAACTTTCATGCTGAACATTACAAAAATGTAAGTTGTAGGTTGGTGCCCCTGTACATAGATATACGTAAATAGGGATCGATTGATGACATGGAGTTAGGCGCCACCCTCTTTCTTTAGTTGAGTTATATTGTTTCCTTCCGACTGACTAACTAGCTATGGGTGCCCCTAGTATGAGAGATCTCGACCCCCCACTGAGTAGTAGGATCCAACCTGACCCAACTCTTTTTGTAGTTACTTCTCTTATTTGAGCTTCAACCTGTTGTATTTAGTAATTTACTTTTGCATATAAGCCATTGCTACATATTTCAGATCTAATTACATGTACTCATATGTCCTAATGAAGTTGGCCTGAAGAAAAAACTAATGAATGAAAATATAAATGTTTAGTGTGCCATAAGTTGGCCTCGCACATATTTCAATACATGTTATAGGCTAAAGGCATAGCACAAAGAGATTGACCATACCATGTAATGGTATAGAGAATTTTTGTTTGGAATTAGTTTTGTTCATTTGGAGAATTAGGAAACCATTTAACAAAGGAAGTAGAACCGTTGTTTTACCATAAGGCATGATCCGGATTGTCCTAGAGGCCTATTAGTCCTCTCTTTGCATAACAAACATCTAATTTGTGATCATCAGAGGAGATGTTTGAATTTTTCTAATTGAGAAAGGTTGATGTGTAACCTCTTGTATGGAGAACCAAATAAAACTTAGAATAGTAGCGAGTTACTTCAATTATATAGCATTCTTTGTAGTAGTCTTTCTTTAACGCAATTGTCCCCTTTTTCATAGTGGATCTCAAAATAAAAAAAACATTCCCCTATTATTTGCATGTTCGATTCAAGAATGTTTATATTTGTTCTGATATCAATAACACTATCAGAATTCAATATAAAACATTTCTAACTAATCTTATCAAAAGTAGAAAACTAGATAAATAGATTTAAAGCAATGTTCAGATGTGTCTGTGATTTACTATTGTAACAACTCTTCTCTTCAGATTTACATTTAGTTTTTAATGTTGGATAACTGCCAAATCATTGGTTTGGTTGTAGTATAGATCATTCTAAATATGATGGAGTACAAACTATTATATTTATCAACAAAAAGCTACTTTTCTTTCTATTTTTGTCTTACTATTTCAAAGATAATTTTTTTTTCCATTCTGTTATTTTATTTTATTTAATGAGATCAATATTTTAATTCAGAGATGTCTGAATTAGAGGCATCATTTTGGATTTTGCTCTTGTTTTTTCCCTTTTGCAAATTGTATTTTACACTCTAGAAAATTAAGAGATGTAGTAGAGGTAAAACTTTGCTTAACCTATTTTTTAGACTATCCAAAACAACACTTAACAATATGTACAAATACTAAAAAGGCTAAGCTGGCTATTATGGAAATTTATAAACTTTGTTCCTGTTTTGGGGTTTTAAGGATGATGAGAAAAATAAAATAAATTTTTACCTTTTTTGTAAATTTTCTACATATCTCACTCTGCAGACTTTCTTTTCATTTATTTTAAAGTTTGAATGATTTATTTTTAACTTTGACTGATTGTTAGTAACAAGCTCCTCTTACAAGAATAACAAAGTCTCATGATAAACTATTTGAATATTAATCCTGACGTTATTCATTACATCAACACTATATAATTATGTTTCTCATGATAAAATCTTTGAATATATTTACTATTTGCATTGATAATAATATTGTATTTCTAGAGGGATCTCTTCCAAGTTGATTGTTATTGTACTATAAATCAAATTTTGTATCTTTGACTTCATATGTCATCCATCAGATTTTGTATTCTTTTGTGATGTAGCCATGATCCTTTTGGTTTTCATATTTCTATGCTCATAAGCTTTTCTTTATTTTCCATTGTATAACTATAGAAATCTATTTTTTTTATTGAAGCAATCTCTCCAAGGTACATGATGTAATTTGATTCTAAATTTTTGCAAGTATTGTTGCAATCTCTGCTACTGTCAAATTTAAAAATTTAGAATTATAAATAGACAAATGTTTCAATTATTGTTGATGTTGTAAATGCAATGGTTATCATGAAAATTTCTACGCACTTCCCTTCATACATGTATGGTTTAAAAGATTCGCAATGTAAAACAAAGAACTTAATAAAACACCTTCAAATTTCTAGGTAACTATATAATTGTATCAATGTATTCCTTGCACCTCCTCCAATTGCAAGTGCTAGTTAACTATATTTGGAAAATATTATGAATGTTGTAAAACCTTATTAAACCATAAGGTGGTTGTTACACATATGGTAGGTATTTGACTATTTGGGATCTATTTTAGAGGTTTCATAAATGCACTAAATGCTTAAATATGCTATTTATTCCTTGTTGGTCTATAAGTTCAATCTATACTTAAACTAATATTTAAAGGATCTTTTTTGTCAAGGGAATATTCTAAGAACATGTAATGATTATAATGTTGAAAAAAGTGCAATGGTGGTTGTTATTTCTTTACAAGTCTATTAAAAAGTGAAGGGAATATTCTAAGAACATGTAATTATTATAAAGTTGAAAAGAGTGAAATGATGGTTGTTATTTCTTTACAAGTCTATTAAAAAGTGTTAATCATATTGAGAAGATATCAAGATGCATGTTTTTATGAACCATTTAGGAAATTCTATTGTAGTGGCAATATGTGTAATATGACTCTTTTAATGTGATTTTATCCTCCCCGCTTAATGCAAAACTAAGACATGTTATAGAATTCTAGAATGACATTTGGGTATTAGGGTAAAGGTTTAATATGATTAGAAAATATCTATTGACCCCTAGAGTATAAGAAATTCAATACTGAACTTATTTTATAATGACTATAATGCATTACATAACTATTGTGTATAGATTTGATTTGGAGGATTTTTTCTTATAAGACACTATGGTCCAAGATATGTTGTTTATGATGAGTAGTAATTTAATGCCTAGCTAAATATATAGATGCATGATAATAGGGACCATTATATGTAAAGGCTATTTCAGAACCTTGTTCTTAGTAACATGCCATCTTAACATGTTGAATTGAATGATTTGAGTAAACTCATATATAATCATGTTTTGTATCATCTTGATACAATGATATAAATGGTATAGTATGACCCATTTGCCTCTAGTGTGACTCGAACATTGATCATGGGTAGATCAAGTATGTAATTATTGTTGTATGTATTTTGAGGTCTAGAAGGATGTTTTATACGATTATGATACTTTATTTGATAGAACCATATTGTGGGTGGGAAACCCCACCTGGACCCATGTTTAGGCTTTTAACATAATTGATGCATATTTAAAGAAATTTTGACACTTATAGAGACATATTCTCTTTATCGATGTCCTAAGGTTAGATTAAGTTAGGATTTCCTAACAACCTTGTACCTAGTTATGGTAGGATCTTCATGCTTGGGGAGATATATCCAAGATAACAACATTCTTGAAAAAACCTAGTCCACTCGTATATTTTGAGTAAGATATTCTTAAGATGAATAGAACCTCAATATGTTGGAAAGAAAATTATTATTAGTGCTAATGCTTAATTAACTCCCTTGGGTGGAAAGTCATATTACCCTTATTTATTAATTGTACGAGGGGTTTTCCGTGTTGGAATTCCAAGTGTAGATTCATTGAGAGAAATCTTGTGAGGAGAACTACATGTGACTTTGATCTGTTTGGAAGTAGGTATGTAGGTAGTCCTTGGGAAAAGGATGCCTCTGTTACCTCAAGTTTGTAGAGGGCAGGGGGAGGGGGAGAGGGTTTAGGGGGATAACTCTAAGGGTTGGGGTTGTTCCTAATTGGTTTGACCTTCTCTCTTTAGTAGGCTTCAGTTTGAGGTTGAAATGGGTACCAAATGGGTAATGATCAAGTTAAGGAAATTTAATAACTTATATTTAATACATAATATGATTCTATATAGTAAAAAAAATGAAGTAAGGGATTTATCTACTTTATAATTGGTATTTGAATATATCTATCTGTTGGGTAAAGTCCATCTTGTGTTGGTTCCATGTAACTTTTATGTGTTGAGAAAACTAACCCCATATCTAGAGGTCTCTATGTATAGTCTCGTGTATCTATTGATTGTGATTGTGATTGTGATTCATGTTATGTATGACCTGGCCAAGTGTGAACCTCTAGGATATTTGAGCAGTGACAGATAGTCATTAGACCGTGCCAATGATCGATGTTTGGGCTACTGCTAGGGACTAGCTGACATTCACCTATTTCACAGAGGTGAAGGTTGTTATGGGCTACCCTGGTTATGATATGGTAATGGTTGCACAAGAAGGGACCCATCCAGGCGGGTAACGATAATTCAGGGCTAACTATTGTATCGAGGGGGTTCACCAGCTATCACTGATAAGAACGAACATGACTGATGCCAAGTGATACCTGGGATTGTGAAGAATATATCTAATAATACCACTAAGGTCACGAGGTGGTATATGTCGGGAGCTACTTCTTCCTAGGTGGACAAAATTTTCGTTGGTGGCCTATAGGCAATTGAAGTTGGAATCCACAAGGCTATGGTAGGTTCACTACTTGTGAAAATCCTTGGGAGGATAGACCCATGGTGTAGTATGGGATACATTGAATCCCCTTCCTAGTTGTTAGATTATATACTCGACCTTGTTGGGTTGAGGACAGACCTACGATGGGGTATGGGATGCATTGAATCCTCTTCCCAATTTTCTAACTGTGTAGAAGATTGGAGGAAAATATGGGACCCATGGTGTAGTGTGCAATGCATCAACATTCTTTTCTATCTAGGATGCATTATGGACATGTGTTAGTCAACCATTGTGATGTGTCATCTAGTCACTATGTACGCGTGATGTGTTGGAGCTAGTCACTATGTATTTGTGATGAGTGTTGGAGATAGTCATTGTGTATTTGTGATGTATGCTAGAGCTAGTCACTAATGTAATTGTGGTATGCATATGAATCAGTCAATGTTGTACTTGTGATGTGCAAATGAGACATTCATAGTTTTACTTGTGATGTACATATGAGATAATCACCCTTGTACTTGTGATCTATGTATGATCCATTCGTTGTTGTACTTGTGATGTGTTATGAGCTAACCAACTTGTGTATATGGAGGTATGCTCATGATAGTCATTGTGTATGATATTTGGGATTATGGTATGATATGCCCCTTGTGAATATTGTGAATGCTTGTACACTAATTCTTGGAAATATTTGGTATGGACCCAACACTTGATGGAAAAGTTATTTTCATTATATTATAATTGACTAAGTGATAACTTATGCTTAATTAATTATCATGGGTTAAAGAAAGATCAAGATCTCATGCAAGAGGAGAGAATGAACTCCCTCTAACATTGGTAGGAAAACTATGAAGCCTCTAATTCCCATGAGGGGATATGTAGGTAGGGTTACCATGAACCCTCGAGGTTTAGGGCCAGGTCTAGGAATGACCCTAGCCATAGGAGCTTAGCGCTTTTGAGTGTGAGCATATAAGTGGTGACATTGATTTTTTGTCACCATGGTAGTGATGCTAATTGAACTTAAAAAAAAAATTGTGCCCAAGGGGCAGATTTTACAGGTTCTTTTAATGTATAGATCAGACCAATTTGCTATGTTTTCTTTTTAACCAACCAATAAGCATTCCTATATCCTTTTTCATGATGTTTTATGTTGAATATGATTGCCATTTTTATTGAAATCATATTTTCTTCTTGAGAGTTGTGATAAAATATGTGAAACATATGGCCATCACCTATTACCATAGGTTGTTCATCCCTCGTTGTATCTAGTTACAACTGGGTTGTCTTGTATGTCTTTTTTAACAAAAAAATCAAGGTTTATTTGCAAATTCATGAATGTTGTTTCTTTAGATTTATTTGATTCTTATGATGTATAAAAAACAAACTGATTTCCTTTGTTTTATGTCTTTAACCAACCAATAGTCATTTCTATAGCCTTATTCATGGTGTTCTATGGTGAATTTGATTGCTATTTTGGTTGAATTCATTTTTACTTCTTGAGACTTGTATGCAAGTGTTACATTGTTATGTATGATGTAACTTCTTTGTGCCATAAAATATCTAACCTTCATCATATATTGGAAACATATGGAAAATCACTCGTCACCCTAAGTTGTTCTCATCCCTTGTTCTATCTATTTTTGTGGATAGTTATAACTAGGATATGTCTTGTATGTCTTTTTCTAATAGAAAAAGTCAAGGTTTATTTTTAAATTCATGAAATATGGGAAACATATGGAAAAATAACTTGTTACCATAGGTTTTTCATCCCTTGTTGTATCTATTTTTGTGGATATAATTGGGGCATGTCTTGTATGTCCTTTTTAAACAAAAAAATCTAGGTGTATTTGTAAATTCATGAATGTTTCCTCTTCAGATTGAATTTGGTTCTTTTAATTTATAAATTAGACCAATTTCTCTTGCTATGTTTTGTTTTTAAGAAGCCAATAAGCATTACTACATCCTTGATTCATGACATTCTATGGTGAATATGATTGCCACTTTTGTTTAATTCATTTTTGCTTCTTGAGAGTGTTGTGTGCAGGTGTTACATTGTTAAGTATGATTCATTTTTATTGTTGCCATCAAATATCTAACTTCATCAAATATGAGAAATATATGGCACATCACCTAGTACTATATGTTGTTCATCCCTCGTTGTATGTATTTTTGTGGATAGTTATAATTGGAACAAACGTATTCAGCCCAACCAAAATATTAACAATGAGTTGGTTTTTTTCACTATTTATAGAAGTTGAAAATATTTAGAGAGATCAAATGTTGTTATTTATGTCTGAGCACCTGCAAGATAACAAGAGATTCCTTTTTTATCTTGACCTAGCCCACTCAAAATTACTCTAGGTATTCAAATACAATGCTTTTGGTAAAAACTGTGTGTGAATTTTTTATTCCAAGTATGATGCAATTTCATTGTTGCCATCAAATCTCTAACATCATAAAATATAGGAAATATATGGCACATCACTAACAATAGGTAGTTCCTCCCTCATACCTATAATTGAGACAAACATATTGATAGTGAATTGATTTTGTTCACTATTTATTGAAATTTCAAAATCTTTAGAGAGATCAGCTACAAGATAGCATAGCCCATTCAAAATATTTTTCATTACACAACCTTTTGTATGAAAATTCAATCAACAATTTATGGGTACCCACAAGATAACCTATCCCATTCACTACTCTAGGTATTAAAATATAATTCTTCTGGTAAAAACTGTGATTAATTTTTTTATTCAAAAACATTGAAAATATAATATCTACAATCTATTCTATGTTACCTAATATGAACAATGACTTAGTGATTGTTCACTATTTATAGAAGTTCAAACTCCCTACAGAGATTGGCTATCACTACATGCCTCATTTGTACTAGACAAGCACTTGCAAGATTCCTTGATCTTCTTGGCCTCGTAGATAAGCTAGAAGAGATTGCTTAAGGTCTCAGACAAATGCTTTTTTGTTGCAAGCTTTATAAATCAATGGCTTCTTGTTTTGGATGAACTAGCATTTATAGTTATAGAAATATCTCCTTCTAAGCTGCTAGAATTTGCAACCATAGATATTTCCTTGAATGCTGCTAGTTGATAAAATTTTGGCAATCATTTATGTTTAGAGATTGAATGCAATCCATGAGAACATTATCAAAATGCATGAGAACGTTGTCATAATGAAAATGCAAGAATTATTTATCATTTATTGGTATAGAAATATCTCCTTCTAGGTTGCTAGATTTTGCAACCATGAATGTTTCCTTGAACCCTGCACTAACTGATAAAATTTTAGCAGTCATGTATGCTTAGAGATTGGATGAATAATTGTCATAAAGAAAATGCAAGAATTGTCTAGCATTTATAGTTATAGAAATGTCTCCTTCTAGGCTGCTAGAATTTTCAACCATAAATGCATTCCCCTGCTTTGAATGTTAAATGCTTAAAGATGCACCAATTCTTTAAAATCCTTTATCTATCAAGTAGTAATTATGGCAATGAATATGTTATTTGCAATGTGTAAGATGAATTGTGATGGGAGATATAAAATACTTTCATTTAAGGCTTTTTATGTTTAAAAAGACTTTTTTTTATTGTTAATTGACATAACTGGCGGTAGATAATAGATTAACATATTTGCTTATTTTACTTTATGTTTAACTAAGTTAGCAAATATTTTGGAAGTAATAGCTTATGTTAAATGCGTTGCTTTATGATGACTTTGGATGAGAATATTATGTTGCATTAATCTTTATTGCCATGATTATTGTCCTTTTCATAAGGGTTTTTAACAGGGTATCTTAAAGATTGATGAGATAGTTAAATTCTCTATCTAATCATGAGGAATGAGTATGCCATAGATAGGCCCTGCTGGATTATTAGTCACTCAAAGTCTAAATCGACTTCTTCATAGTCGGTTGAGGAACTTTTACTTCCAGCGCCAATCTGGAATAGTTCTGGCATAGTCATCCTTATTCAACTTCAATTCTATTTTTAGTTTTATTTTGTAATCTATAGTTGGTCTCCTTAAGTTTTGGCAGTTAACGCCATGTTAGAAGCTAATAAGGATATTTTATAAATATCCACATTTCGGTCTTAGTTAGGAGTTAGATAATTTGCAATTAGAATTTTCTGTAATCACAAGCAATACTTTGTTCCACGTTCTACTTTTGATCAATGAGAAAGGAAGCAAGAAGTTAAATTAATTCACTGTGTTGAAGGATCTTACCTAAGGAAGAGCAGGGCCCACTTAGCCTTTGGAACGATCTAATGGTATTTTTGTTAAGTGTTGTTATTTTCTGATTCATGAAATCTGTAGTAGAAATTGATTTTGAATTGTTCAATCGTTAAAATCATCTTCTATCTTGATAATTGTTAAGATCGGATAATCACTTCTATTTACAATTACGTTTCGAAGTTTCAGTTTATTATGGTTAAGATCGAATAGTTGGAATGTTTAGATTTGTTTATTAGAAATTTTGAATTGAACCATTAGAATTGTTGAATAAGTTTCTTTTATAAATTAGGTTTAGATGTCATTTGAATCAGTTAGAATTAATGTTTATTTGTTAAGCTCCATTAAAACAATGTTAGGAATTTGTGGAAAGATGGAGTTGAAGTCTGTTTAGAATCAGTTCATGGAGATTAGTCTTTATGATTTTTAGAATAATCATCATTTTCCTGCAATTTATTCCTACTCTTAAATTAGCATTTACTTTCCAGCAATTAAGTTATGGATTTCTTTTAAAGCAAAATAGAATTAATTTGGAATTTCGTGTTTTAGATTAAGGATTAAAGTAATCATTAATTGTCTCCATGAATTGGTCTAAATCAAATTCAATAAAGTTAGAATTACGTTAGCATAATTTTAAATTAGAAGTTAAAATAGATTTAAATTTTAGGAATCAGTCTCTACAATTTAGCTCCTGAAATCTCCTTAAGAGTCCCCAAGAGCTACTGAAAGCTCCTGAAGTAGGAAAAATGATACCTGAAGTCATTGTTTACAGTGCAAAGCCCCCAAAAATAATTTGTGACAACTATCCTTATCGCATATTGCTCTGAGACACACCTGGTTCGATAAAAAAATTAATTAAATGATGCAAGTTGTGACATCAATGACCTTGCCCATCAAATTGGCACAGAGAATATTGAATACATTGTGTGGGATCGCCATGCCAGGTCTTGTAGGGCCCAAAGTATAGGATAAAATTCATTGTAACTTTCACTCATTCATTGACCAATCCCTCGAAATAGCTGACCATTGGAAGATAGAAATTGCATAGGTTATTTGTGAGATTAGCTTGGTATTTAAAAAAACCAACAAAATGAAATATAATGATGATGAGATGAAGGGAAAATGAATGGCATAAATTCATCCAATCTACTTTTGTAAGGTTCTTATTTTGTTACTAGAGAATTTGTGTGCTTGTCAAAATCTTCCAAGAATCTATTTGTGTTCTATAGCTTATAGATACAATTGTTGATGGTTGTAGAAATTTGGGAAATTTTAGTGATTCAATGATTAGATTTGAAATTTTTTTTCATTTGATGGTTGTTTGAGGGTTAGGGGTTCATTCTCCATTCATTATAGTTCATCCTTAGGGCTAAAACCCTCCTAAAACTCTAAATAATGCATAAGCCTTGTGTTTACCTATTCCCAGTTACTTAAGTAATGAATTCAGCCATTGATGGGCTCAATGAGCTTATAAAGGGTGCTAGTGATGGGCCCAAGATCTAACGACTGAGGTAAAAGATACAAAATCAATCTGAACCATTCCCCGTCGTCTTGTTGGAGGTCTTGAAACAGTTTTGAGATGCTTTTGGGATAGCTGATGGGTGAGAACATGTCCAAATCCTATGACCTTTTTGTTTCATTTTGTTTCCCTTTCCTAAGTTTTCTTGCCATTAATTATTATGAGAATGAAGAAATATTTAATATCTTTTAAAGAATGAAAGAATGTTTCCAAAGTGCCAAATTGTTGAGATAATAATCCAATCTAAATGACTTGTGACGGGAATTGACCATGTTGAAGGAACCGACCATGTTAAAGATAACCCTTGAAGATCACGAGACATGAGGATAGGAAAAGGATGGGCTGGATGTGCTATGAAACTACTCATTTCTATTTTTTGCATTACATTTTGAAATTGTTTTCAATATTGTTTTGGGTTTGTGGCCCATGGCCAAACTAAAGACTATTAATATTCGGTTTGTTGGCCATTGGACATAACAAACTGTAACCTCTTTTAGTCTTAGTTTATAATATTCGATGTGCTGGCTATAGGCCATAACAATAAGGAATCACATATATAAATATGTTATGGATTAGATTGTAGAGGATATAAAAAATAGAGAATAGACATATTCTTTGTTTCTGCAACAAACTGAATGAATTGAATCAGATATTCGTGATATTGATTTAGCGTAATCAATTTCTTTCCACTCACCTTGTGAACCAGAGGAAGGTCCCACTCTCAAGATGCTCGATGAGGTTGTTGTGTGTTTGAATTAGTTAGAATTTATGTGTTATGTGATTTGTTTTATGTTGAATGTATTCTGCAAGGTGTGATCAGTTTATGATTTAATTTCCTTTTAAGTTTGGAAAGCTTTGATATTTGGCTAATGTGGTTGATTCATTGTTAAATATGGTTTTGTAATTGGTGTGATCAGTTCACTATTGAATGCTATTATCTAAAGTTTAAAAGGTTCAAATATTTTAGTGGTTTATTTTATCATTCAACTACATACATTGCTTTCAGAAGCTATTTTATTATGTTATGTTCTATGAACTTCCTGTCGCATTGTGAAATCCCTATTGCACTGTGAAATTCCTATCCACTAGTGTAGATGACTAAAAAAACTACTAAAAATTGCTTAAAAATGACTAAACTTGGTCACGCGACCATTAGTAGTTTATTTCCAGTCATTTATAACACGACCAAATTTATGACTAAACCAATTTTAGTCATTTATTTGGTCATTTTGATTGAATGATTTGGTAGTATATTTAGTCATTGATTTAGCCATATATTTAGTCATATTCTTGGTCATGTGACCATTAGTAGTTTATTGCTAGTCATTAATTGGTTGTTTTGATTGATCAATTTGGTAGTATATTTTTAGTCATTGATTTAGTCATATTTTTTCATTGATTTTTGTTAGTCATATATTTGTAGTCATATTTATTCACTGATTTCTGTCAGTTGGAAGTATATTTAGTCAATTGGTAGTTTATTTAATTGTTTTTGTTCACCAATTTCTGTCTAAAAGTGTTGGAAATAAAACAATTTTTTGAGGTTTAAACATAAAATACAGAAAAACATAATCAATCATTAATTTGCACATAATGAAACAACTATTAAGAAGGAAAAATATTAAAATTTTGTTGAAAAAAGGTGTTGTTACAACAAATACAAGACAAAAATATGCGTCTTTGCTTTGGAAAATGTGTTACAAAGTGTGTTTCTCAGTGCTGTGATTGAGAAAATTGAGTTACAATGCTCTATGTTTTTCTTATACATCTCCAAAACATGAAATAACTACTTGAAAAATGAAGCCTAAGGGTCTTATGAAAGACTCCTCAGCAGACTTCACACCATGAATACTCAATATGGACTGAGAAATATGTTTTGCATATACTTTGACTAGTAAGCTTTATTGAACATGACAATGGACAAATCCAAACCGATCACAAACATTTATCAGTGGACGAGCATATGGAAGTATTGCTTCCATAAGAAATTTCTTTGTCTTTTCGGCATCATAGAAGTTTGACTCTCTGGTTACACATTCCATCTCCTTGATTTGTCCAGTTTTGACTGCTGCTTCAATGTATTTGAAGTGAATGAACTGAGATCCTCACTGCCAATAACATTGAAAATATAGTTTACCATATAAGTACAAGGTTCCCAAGCTACTACAAAATTACCTCCTCAAATAAATCAATGAATATTAGTGACAAAATGATACAAGTGACAATCTAAAGTCAAATCACCTGGTGCTCAAATATGCACCCAAGAAGAAATATAGCCCTTCATAAGACTTGAACTGTTCAAACAACTTGATGCATGAATCTGTACCCAATACATGCACTACAAGAAATAATCATATAACAAAAAAAATTACATTGAGAGCAATAGTTTAATAGTCGCCTCAACTTCAGAGTTGCATATCAAAAACCATAAGCTATTTATCAATAGGAAGAAGATATATGAATTTACAACAACTAGAAAGCAATTACCTGAAGAAAGAGATTTGTGATGAAATTGTAATCAACTGGACAACCACCCTCCATTTGAGACATCATTAGTGAAAAGTTTACAACACCCTACAAAATTTACTCAACAAATAATACCTCTCTTCAAAAAATCTTCAAATTCAACATCAAAAATATATTTCTATCAATTGATAGTACCTGGGATCATAGTGCAATTTTTTTTGGAGAAGGAACAAGTAATCGGGAGTGTACTGAGGACATGTTCCATGTGAGATGTTGTCAATAGCCACCTAGCCAAAAGGGAAAATAGTTGCTCAAATTAGTATTATACACAAAAACCATAAAAAATGCATGAGAACAATCACTAAAATTTGAAATAAAATGTACATCCTATTTGTATGACATTCTTGGGTAGGATCTTTCATGAGACAATGTCTTTTCAAGTCTATTACAAAATGTAAGAAAAAACATTAAATTTCCTACAATAAGGCCTAATTAATAGAATGTAGGAACTTTAAGATTGTAGAGATGTGTAAAGATGCATTCCAAGTTATGGAATGTTATTTTGTTGAAATCAGTAATAGGCCTAATTAATCATTTCAAAAGTAATATCAGTAAAATTCAAAAGTCAAAATAAACATTCAATCCAATGGATACAAATATAACATGCATGAAGAGTCACATTCATCAAAATCAGACCCTAAATTTTCTAGGAAAACACTTTAAGTGGAAATAGGCTTGTTATCTTACTCATAAAATAAATGGTATCTTATTAAAAACATAAATTAAAAATATATATATATAAAGACCACTCAACTTTACTGAAGGAATCAAATGCAAGCTACAAGCAAACAACACAAGTAGGCATACAAGTGACATAGTTCTTGGCACTCATTGCCATGCCTTTAATTATTGGCATAGATAATATCTAGTACCATCTATGACATTGGAGTTAATCAATCAATTGGAGGCACACCAATCGAAAGAAACTAGTGTATACAGGGAAATTCCTATTAGCAATCAATTTAGACAACAGATACCATTAAAATGCTTGACATGAATATAGTAACTTGCTTACTACTTCCACACTTTACAAAGAAAGCATGGTATTCAAGTACAAATTCACTTGAAAATATCCTCTAGAAGTCTAGGCAAGAACACATTGATGTGTCCAACAAATTTCATTTAGAAGTTGTTGCACAAAACTTTCTTGTATCCAATATGAATTTGAGAAAAAAATGGAGCTAAGCAAGACTGTACTTTTGAGTCAATGTATGCATTTTGAACCAAACACATTTAGGAATTCAACTTATCAATTTTCAATACACACCTCTCAAAGAAAGAATTCACATGTTTCTTATTTTGGAAGCTCCTCAAATTCCATGTACATGCACATATGAACCATTCCTACATCAAATTACAAAACTCAAACAGTCTGGTAGAAATATCTAAATGTACTTTTGTAAAAGGTTTTTTCAACTTTCATTCCAACTTCACATTACCCAATCAATAATCATTACAAGTCATCAAAGCCAACAAAAAGGAGACCAATATGAAATAAATGATTAAAACAAAAGAATACAATCAAAATACTAAAAGCAATAAGTAAAATATTATTGCACGCCAACCATCTCTATAGATTCCATTGCATCATTAACCCTGCATGAATTAAAGAACAATTTTATATTAATATAGACCAAACTAATCAATAAATGAATAAACATTGTAGGTTTGGATTGCTTTGCTCTTTGCCTATCTGGTTGCAACCAATTTGTTCTATCACCCCTTGCAAAATGTTTAGAGGGAATTTTTGGTACTAAGTGCAATGTACTCTTCCCTATACCATCCATTCTTAGGGACATTAATATATGGTTGGTTTGTCACCCTTATCTTCCTCTTCTGTAAAATCAAATAAGTATACCAATAATTAACCACCACATCCTTTTCAATTTTGGTATTTGATTTTAAAATTTATGGCTAGATGAGTTCTATGTATAGAAAAAGGATGACAAATCCTGACCTTGTGTAGATCTTATCTAGAACAATGTCCCAAAGAAGAATGAAACTTGTCCATATCTTATTTTAGAAGAATTGGAATTTGATATTCAAATCTTAATATTTTTTTCCATGATAAAACTTCTACATGTCCGCTTTATTTTCCTTGGGATTCCTATGGTAGGATGGGTAGATGGAGAAAATAAGTGACTATAGATGTTGATCCAGAAATTAGATTGTAGAAGCTCGACCATTGGGGTCATTGTATCCCCAATTTAATTAGGAGTTATTACAGTGCCTAGTATCATGAATTTTTCAAAGTTTTATATGTTTCATCATAACATTTACCTACTTTATGCAACATTTTTTTCACTTGATAGTTGATTCACACATTCAAAACTCTCAGAATTGTTGCAACATTTTTTGTCATATATTGTAGTTACAAGTGCCCTGCTAGACATACATGAAAATGTGGAAGCATAGACAAGGCAAGCGAATTGTTTCAAAAATTCCTCAGAGAAATGTGATATCATAGATACCTGCTCTCCCATGAGCACTTCAAGTCATGCCTGCAGTGATGTGGGGCTTTCTCGCATCACTGCAGGCATGACTTGAAGTGCTTGTGGGAGAGTAGGTATCACATGGTACTCAATGAAATGCAGGCACTATTCATTAGAGTCCCTTCTATTCCCTCCCACTCAACAGTTGAGTGTTCAAAGCAAGCGATGGATGTTGGATTAAACTATCAAAGCAAGTGATAGCACTATAATCCCAGAGTAGAGATGAGGGAGCAACAGATAGATCGAGGAGAGGAGATTATTCTTTTAAAGTTAGTTGTCCACTGACCAATCACTTGCTCTCCCGCAAGCACTTCAAGTCATGCCTATGGTGATGCGGAAAATCCTCGCATCACTGCAAGCATGACTTGAAGTGCTTGCGGGAGAGCGGGTATCCATGATATCACATTTCTTTGAGGCATTTTTTGAAACAGTTTTCTTGCCTTGTCTATGCTTCCACATTTTCATGTATGTCTAGCAGGGCACTTGTAACTCCAACATATGATATATGTAAGTGGTAGATGAGATTCAATGGTTTTTACGACATTCATTTATGATATATGTTCTTGTTTCAATCATCTTATTAGGTTATATTCTTGAAGGAGTCTCTATTGTTTTGTTGTTATTATTTTGTCACCTCCTACATTGATTTTCCTTAATCCTACCCAAGAAGCCCTAGATGATGGTGTAGATGCATGTTAAAGGTAGATATCATAGTCATATAAGTAGGGAATAATGAAAAAATAATGGAAAAGGCAAGAAAAAAAAGTATGGGATTCTTAGAAAAGAACCTAGAGGACAAAGGATAAAAGACACACAAAGATGTTCATATACAATACAATGAAAAATAATGTGTAGGATATTACGAGATTGAACAATTTCAATCCAACATATAAACCTAAAATTAATGTCAACAAGTCATCACAATTCCTCAAAAGCATGATAGTCCATGAAGAATTCAAAGGAAACATTACTAAAGTAATTTCTTATGAAAACTCTTCAACCTATGCAGGAGGGAAGAGATTTTTGTAGAAGGTTGAAGGCTAAGATGAAGGTATAGATGACTATCAAGCATGAATAATAGAGACAAAGTATTAAAAAAAATAAGAGATAGTGATGATAGTGACAACAACCTCTATCTAAGAGCAATAACAATCATTATGGCCATGGTGTTAAGAGGTAAAGAGTGAAAGTGGGAAATAATGAAGAAATATTTACAAAGGACAATTAGTAGACATGATTTAATATGAATATGTGATCAAGTGATCAAAATCATAATGTGAAAAGCCAATGTAAAAGATGAAAATCATTATAATAAAAGGATAGAGTTAATGCATTTGTGGGATCATTGCATAAAGTTTCAATTTAGAGGATTTGAAGGCATAGGCTACTTTGATTCAAGATGATGATGAAGTTCCTTCTTTGAAGGAACATCCAAGAGAATCAAAACCCATAGGAAATTTTTTTGGGGGTCAATGGGAGTAGTATCAAACTTTGACTCCTTATTGACCATTCATTCTCACAAAATGGAGTCTACTGCCCAAATTGGAAGGATTCTATGGCACATCAACATACAAGACTTCGAGCTATGTAGTGGGAAAAGAGAAAAAGGAGAACCCAAGTCCTGGGATAGGAGCAATGAGCAAAGAGCAAAGATTTAAGGAAATGGACTTCAAAGTAAGGCATGACACTTTCCTATAGATTCCCAAAAGGAAATACTCCCTAAATGGTTGTTAAATGCTAAGGCATGAATATAAATTTCTTCAAGTGTTATGCAAGGCCATTGAAATCAAATGAAGAAACTCATGCATAAGCTAAAAGAAAAAGAACAATCAAGTTACTAGAGGCTAGGTATCACAAAGGAAATGGCATCACTCTCAATAGAGACGATGATGTCTCTAAAGGATATCCCATTATGTCTATTAAAGACCTAAAGAGATATGAAAGTCATACATCATTGTCAAAAAGTAGCAGAGGTTTTGAATGATCTTGCATAATAGGAAGGAGAGGACAATGTATAGACAACAATTACACTAAAGGAGTTTATACAATCCATAGAAGAAGGTAATATGATTTCCATGAGAACAAGAGGTTGAGGACACTCACCAAACTACTCAAAGAGGAAGTTACAAATGCTATGGATTGAAGTGGTCAAAAGATTTAATGTGTATCTTGTAGGAGATTACAATGAGAAGGGAATATGACACTCCAAGAATGCTTACTTCATGCAAATGCTCACGGTGAGGAGGATTGTTTTACACACAATAGGAAATCTATGAACACAATCTAAATACAATAATTTTCAAGACCAAGGGTAAGTAATGCAAGAGGCTGCAAGATAGAAGAGGGCAGCAAAAGGAATGTAGGTGATGGGACAATCTTGCAATGAGAGCACTATGTGTACTAGGATAGTTAGGATGATACCTCAAAAAGGAATATGAAATAGGACAATAGTACTCAATTTAAGAGCTTAGAAGGGGTCACTCACTCAAAATAATCCTCACCTATTAGGTCTATGTATAGTGCTAAAAAATCAAATATTCAAGAATCTACACTTGTGCAAATATGAAAGGGATTGGAGTGTGAATCATTATTTGATTTCTTTGAAAGGAAAGAGGCTCATTTTATAGAAATAGAATGAATGATTCTACCAATCATTCAAGTGAGCTAAGGGAAAACTCATGTATGTTTTTCCAATTACTATATTTAACCTGACTTTTTCCATGAAGAGTTAGTGAAGGAGTGTTAACAATAAAGATCCAAAGACAAAAGTAGAGATGAAGATAGTTTTGCAAAAGGGACAGCTAAAAAACTCTATGACTATGATAGACTGTGTTTTGAGATAGCTTTCTTCACCTTAATGGGAAGAGATGTTATATGTGACAACCCTCATAGATGAATGGAGTTTCATGATAGAAAATATCAAAGAGTTAGAGGTTTGAGACAATAGGTTCATTGACCTCTTAGTGTCATAGCCCAATGTATGATGATGATTTGACATTGAATCTTTAGTGTTCACCATGAAGGAGCAATATTAAAGACAGTATGAAAGCTACAAGGTTTTGCAATGAGGAGGGTACAATCAAGAATGAGAGTGACAATGCTTTGAGGCATAGCAAAGGCATTGTCAAGATCATGGAAAAGTATACAAAAGGAGACAACAACAACTTGAACAAAAATGATTGACCTACAATAAAAGATGCAACACGTGAAGATGCAAATGGAAAGGAAGTAGGCCTAAACTTGGGGACATTACCTTAATTTTTATGCTTATCTTGTTTGTTCTTTGACAGTGAAGAGAATAAGGGGTAATGCAACTACTTTCCCAAAGTTCATTATCTGATATTGAAAGTGTAGTTTTCCTAGAGAGGCACATTAACAACATAATCATCAGGTGAAGCAAGCAGACTATATCAGATCTCTATAGGTAATAAGGGAAGTATTGGAGCTTGGTTATGTAGTAGTGAGGAGGAGTAAATATATATAGGAATTTTCATTGTAATCCTTTGTGAGGAAGTGGGATTGTAGTAGGATATTCATAGCATTGGCTAATGCATAATAATATCATAGAAGTTGTAGTCTCATGAAAATATATATAGGGCATAGTTTGATTTTATAGAAGGATGCTCATGAAAGGAATCTTCAAGTGAGAGTGAGTGAGTTGTTTGAGATTGCAATTGAGGGTGCAATATATAGCCTTAAAGGCAGATAGCAAAGCAGTAAATGTGCAAGAAAATCAAACCCTACATAGCAAACAATTCACAATGTTATCTTGCATAATGCCTTGAGTTTGAAGACAAAAATGTCATTGTATCTTGATGAAAGTAGTGACCTTAATGGTCAATCACTAGAAACCATGATTTTAAAACATGCTATTGTGCTTATGGAGGAAACATTTTAAGCAAGGCAGTGAGTGGTGGTTTGGAACAATGGCAGGTATGAAGAACTTGCTTTATATGCATACTATGCAGTCTAGCTTAAGACAATGTTCTTAGAAGAGATTGAAGGTGGATTATGGAACTCAAGGGTTACCATGATAAGATTAAAGCAAAGACTGAGATCTATTTAAAAGCCACTATCATGGAGATATTAAAGATGTCACATGCAAAACCCTAGCAGCTGGAGTAATGAATATAGTGCCAAAGAGGACAGTGAACTGGGGAAGATTTAGGAGATCTCTATAATGATAATGGATTTTTCATCTTGAGGGACAGTATGGATAAAATACAATGCTCTTACAATGAATTTAGCTTCATTTCATAGGATAGTTTGCAAATAAGAGAAATCCTAATCAAGGGTATTCATTTTAACAAATGACAACAGTTAAAAGTGTCAATGGAAGGATAATGTAATTGTTGGATATGGATATACACTTCAAAGAACTGAGAGGGAGATGTAGAAGCTAGTTATCAATGACAATAAAGAGCACGGTCTTAATGAGTATAAGTGATAAATGATTGAATTTTTACCATAAAAAAAGAATCTAAGTCTTAATATATAAATTTTCATTCAATATAAAATATGTTATACTCTCAACTAATAATGAGACCACATATAAATTTCAACTGAACTTACAATAACATCCATCTCAAAGAATACTTAATTAAAAAATCTAATAATAAAAAAAGCTTGGAAAAATACTCACAAATACCCTCTTAAAATATGTTATACTCTCAACTAATAATGAGACCACATATAAATTTCAACTGAACTTACAATAACATCCATCTCAAAGAATACTTAATTAAAAAATCTAATAATAAAAAAATCTTGGAAAAATACTCACAAATACCCTCTTAAGGTTGAATTTATAGCTTGTGTATCCATGATTGTATTCTATCACCTTAGCTGCTAACTGTGGTATATAATGGCCTGTATTCCATGACCAAAATAATCATGATAAGAGAAACAAAAAATACCGAATGAGATTTTTGAAAAGATGTTGAGTGGATGTTTAACCTACATAGCTTTCTCTAGCTAAAAATAGATCTATGAATGCATACTCGAGAAACCTTTTAATCCAATTTGAAAGAAACACGAGCATGTCCATAGCTATATTAGAAAATATTCAAGCTATAAGTTTAGTTTAAAGTGTATGACACAAAAGGTAATACAAATTTAGTCAATAATCACCTGTGGATTTATCACCACAGTTATAATCTGAAGTAGTGTTTGAGTAAGACCATCCTACTCCAACAGGAGATTCTACAAAAAGGAGGTTTGATACTACATGTTTAAAGAGAAATCATGTCAGAATAAGAAAGATTGCTCCATGCATCCATAATTATCATATGGTTTATATTTGATGATATGATACCTTTGTTCCAAGATTGTGAATTTCTCTTGAGTCCTCGACCATCTCCAAGTGGATAAAATTGGCCTAGCTCAGTGAATGCACCCCCTCCAAGTGAAGAACAACCTGGCCCTGCTCAAGTGATGAATACACATTTTACTATTCATTGAGAAGGTGGAATAAATCATGACAATCCAATCCCTTATTTTGAATCATCAACTGCAAGTCATAATAAAATGAAGACTTAACTTCCCACAAGTAAATAAAAAATTAAATTTGTACATATTAGAGAAGAGGGATTACTAGGAAAATTCCATTTGTTGTAGAAGGAAAATACATTTTATATTAGTTATCTAATCACAAGCAGATCCCATAGATACCCTAACTTCTCCACATTATCTAATCACAGGCAAATACACCATTTATTTATTTTTAAAAATTAAAAGAAATAATTCTAAACCCTATATAGAATACAGTGATACTTCAAAAGCATCTAAAGGAATTTGAAATTATGCAAATATATGTCAATTAAATACTTGGATTACAAACAACAATGTGAACAATGTAACCCTTGTCGAGCAGAGCAGGAATGAGATAAGAAACAATGAATCCTATACCTCCTGTCACGTACATCTCCTTACTATTCTTTGTCATTCTTTACTGAAACACTTCTCCATTTTGGCGGGCTACGCCTGGAAATAAGGTTTCAACGAAGGTTTTAGAGTATGTTTATTAAAATGAAAACTCCATTTTGGCGAGCTACACCTGAAAATAAGATTTCAACAAAAAATTTAGAGTATGTTTATTAAAGTTTTAGAGTATTTTGGCGGGCTTTTGATTTTTGAATTTTTAAATGATCTATTCAAATGGATTGTGACTAAATAAATGACTAACTATTTAGTCATTTTTTATTTGTGTGACTAAATAATTTTTTAGTCAACGACCAAATTAGTCATTTATTTACTCATTTGTAGCTGAGTCAAGCAAAAAATTAGTAGAATTTAGTCATTTTTAGTTGTTGTGACTAAAATTTTTAGTCACATAGTCATTTATTTGCTAAATTATACTAGTGATTGCATTGTGAACTTGTTGCACTATGAACTTCTTGTCGCAACAAAAAGCAGAAGCCATAATTAAATCTTTTCCAGAGTGTTAGTTGCATTCATTCCCACTTAATTCATTGTTTTCATCCTTTAGGTATACGGCCACAACAGCTTTCACAAGTCTACAATACTTGGATTGACATTTAAAGGAATAAATTGAGGAAATCAACACAAAATTCCCGAGGATTGATCTAAATGTATTTTCCAATTTAATAGAATTTAAGGGTATTTTATCTCTAATATCATTCCATAGTTTTTTCCTCTAAAAATGGCCTCTTTCTAAAGAAACTTTGTTTGTAATATGGCAAAGGAACTCACTCTTGTTCTTGTCACCTCTCCAAAATAAATTACCAAAAAAAAGCAATAAAAGATCCAACAACAAAATTGTAGCACCAAGTCCTCATATTCCACCTACCAACTCGTCCACTCTTTGTACATAGGATTTAATATTCTCATCTTCAAACATATACAGGATTTCAAACTGTTCCTCCAAATTCTAAGCTTTGCATCTTTGACCTTTTCATCTCCTTCGTGCATTTTTTCTAAAGCATCCTAGACTTCTTTAGCAGTCTTCAAATTTTGAACTTTAATCAACTCGGAATGTGAAAGACTATTCTTCATAATGAACTTTGCCTTATTTTTGCTTCATGTGCCTTGATTTCATCAACTGTACTCAAACCATTAGCAATAGGAGTGTAAGCAGTCTTATAGGCTTTCTCAACATCATATCTGTAGTACTCCAGATATCCTTCCATCTTTATTTTCCAGATAGCATAATTAGTTCCATCAAACCTCAGATACTCAAAAGTGATCTTTCTCACCATCCTGGACCTTCCTTAAGCGGTTAAGCTCCTCTCTAAGGAACCAAGCTCTAATACCAATTCTTGAACAAGACAATTAAGAGGGGGGGTGAATCTGTTGTGACAAATTTCAACCTTTAAGAAATTTCACCAAAAGTTAGATCAATCACAAATCCTTTACTCTGCTAGTATGATTAATTATTAAGTGAAAAAGTAGAAACTAAAAAACATCACACAATAACACCAAATTTACGTGGAAAAACCAATAAGGGAAAACCACAGTGAGGATTAGCTCACAATATAGAGAATATCAAAGTTGATTACAAAGGCTCACTACCAGAGGAGGCTCACTGTCAAAACAAGACTCACTGTCTAGATCAGGATTCATTGTCCAACAAGGGTTAACCACTCAGAGGGCTCACTGCCACAAAATTACAAAGAAGATAGAATAGACTTGTTACAAAGAGAAAACAATCTCAATGCAACAAATATTTCCACCACAACTCGCTCAACCACATGCAGGCAATCATGAATGATAAAGTACACCTTCAACTCACTACTTTTGAAAACTCAACAATTAAATTTCGCACTAATCTGCACAAACTTTCATTACATACACATTGTTTCACATCTATCTTGCATCTATCTTGTTTGAATTCTATATCTTTCACAAACATCTCAACTTGTATATAAACCATCTTCAACTTTGAAACTCATTCAAATTTCGCCATACACCATTTGCATTTACAAATTCAACTTAGGTTGGCGCCAAAAAATTCTATGGTGGAAATTAGAATGAGGGCGACCCAACCACACACTTCAATGCACTTCCATAAGCTTCGTAAGTAGTGCTAAACACAAGGTCGACCAAACCAATGTAAAACACATAAATAATTAAGCACATGCAACCTTAGCATGATTCAATTCTTCCAAATAACAAAATTAACTTTGACACGATCTGTTCAACTTATCCTGAAAACTGCAAGTCATAAGACTTGAACAAGAAGAAATCTAGAGCAACAACATTTCTCTCAGACCTTAGCTAGATACACAAAAAAACACATTTCACAACTGGTGAACATAACTCGCACTATACAATGATCCAAAAACCCAAAATATTGATATAACACCTTCCAACAATCAAGAATAAGACCTCAGATCCTTACTAGCATAGCAACAAAACTCAGAGCAAACACTAAACACTTGCAACCTTCCTTTCTAAAATTTTCTCAATATCCTCGACATATGTAGTCAATAACCATCATCCATGACATCAATGGCAACACCAACCAGTTGAAAACCAATTAACCAGTTGACATTAATGACAACATGACCTTCATACTTGCAACACATAGCATTGTAAGTTTTAAATCCAACTTCAAAAAACTCATAGCATTGTAAGTTTTAAAGCCCAAATTGAAAATTATGGGTTCAATTTTAAGCCAACTTTGAAAAACTCATCGAATTGTAATTTTAAAAGCCCAAATTGAAAGATTAAATGATGTCATGAAAAGTGTTAATGAATACTTTGCTCCTCCACTTCAAATTTGCAAAATATTTAGCTTACACAAACAAATCAAAAGTCAATAATTGATGAAAGAGTAGATAAACTTGAAAATTCAAAGTAAACATGAAGATTTAACTCTTTTTTTTTTACCTGACAATTGTGTCTGTTCAAAAAATTGTGTCGCTTTGGTTTGGAAAATTGTGTCACTATTCGACAACTGCATCATTTTGGTTCAAGCAACTTCATCGTTGTCTACCAAATGCGTCACTCTGGTTCAGAAGAAATGTGTCGCTATACAAATGCATCGCTCTAGTTCACTTGAAGCACAAAAAAATAGAAATGTCAATTGCATCAGAGAAACAACTACATCGCCCTGGTAGAAAGACAAATGCATCACAATGCAAAAAATAGTGTCACCATTTTGCAATTTCATCACAATACACAATTGTGTCACTCTGGCCAAATGGCAATGTCGCGCCAATGCAAACAATAACATCGTAATTTGCAATTGCGTCATCCTACTCCAAAAAATTGCATTGTCGGGTCTTGCAAGTTGTAAAACATGAGAAACTCAAAGAAAATTGGTCAAATATGGTTAGTAAATCCCTCCTAGTGCCAAAATGTGAGCATAATCATAACCTAAGCTAAACTTGGTTGATCAAAAAGAAATAAACCAAGATCTAGAACTAGTTAAGTCAAGCTCAGAATGAAATTCTTGAAAATATTAAACAAAGAAGCCATTAAACATGAAAAAAACTAGAAATGCATAATGGAAACTAATCTAATGCCTCAAACCTCATCCCATTGGGGGATTGGTGTTGCATTGATGTGGAATGTCAGCCCTTTCCCAATCCCTTGGTTGAAACAAGCTTTCAAATGGATGCCATTGATGAAGATTGATGAAAATGGATGCAAAGCTTAACTAAAATGGATGCTAAATGATAAAATGCTCGTGAAGAATGCTCTAAAATTCACTATAGTGCAATTAATCTAAATGAATGTGAGTCTTTTTCTCATAGACATGAGGACTATTTATAGGAGAAATAGTTGAATCAATGGTCAAGATTGAATTGATCAATCAATGGATGAAAATCAATAAGAGGAGTTGACATGGATTAATAATCCAATCAATGGATGAGATTGCAAGTTGACAAGGATCAAGGATTTTAATGAATGGACCAAATCAATTTGAAGAAGCACAAATCCTAACTAAATCAGGAGGAATGCATAAAGCATGTCTATTTAGGAGGGAATTGAAGTGGAGGAATATTCCTTTGCAAGTGGAAGGGATGAAAGTAATTAGTTAATTAAATAATTAAAGCATTATTTAATTGTGCATGATGGAGGAAATTAGGAATTTTATTAATCAATTAACTTATTTAATAAAAGGGGAATAATGACATTCAATTAAATAATTAGGATTATTTAATCAAATGAGAAGACTTAAGAAGTTCAATTAAATAATTCACATTACCTAATTAAATAGGATGGAAATTAGCAAGGAAGGGGATGAATTAACTTGATAAAATTGATTATTCAATTAATAGATTAAAGCGATGAATTTAATTAAACAATTAAGATTATTTAATTAAACGGTCGAAAATGGGTGATTCATGATGAGAATGGTGTTAATAGTCAAATTCAAATGTGTAATATCGATCAGGATGATTTTAAGTGTCTACACTTTCAACTTGGAGAGTATAGGGAAGTTGAGTAATGTTGACTCCACTTTGTCTCAATTCATGGGCCATGTGACAACTTTATTTGGAAAAGTAGACTTGGCATGAGGGAACAAGGCTCTATGGAAGTTAAGGACCAAAAATGTGATCATTCTGCAACATGGTGAAATGCCTCCAATAATCAAGGCTTTCCACGTATACAAAGCCAAAATTGCCATGCAAGCTACAAAATCTTCTTAAGAAGGGAACACCAAAAGTGTGCCACCTCAACAATGACATTTCTTGTTTTATTGGTTATATTTTGTAAAGAACGTCGAAGTCTCAAGAATTTTAAGACTCTTAATTTTCTTGTTTTCAATCATTCTCAAGAAAGTGTTAAAGTTACAATTATATATTTGTTATGATGTTATCAAATAGGGGCTCTTAGAAATTTTGGAAGGAAAGGAAATAGAGGAAGATAACTAAAACTTAGAACTATATGTCTATGAGAGAACAATTAGGATTGATGAATGAATGAAATCTATTATAACCTATGTGTTGTAATTGATTCCTATGGTTATTACATTTCTGTGTGAGTCCAAAAATCATTTAGTTATTTGATCTATTTAAGTTTCAAAATTATCTTTGATTGATAAAAATCATTAGTTTATATTTTGTGGAATACAATTAGTCTGTGTTGTGAATGATTATTGTGGTTATTGCATTTATGTGTGAGTGCAAAAATCATTTAGTTATTCGATCTATTTAACTTTCATAATTATCTTTGACTGATAAAAATCGCCAGTTTATATTTTGTGGAATACAATTAGTCTGTGTGGTGGATGTCTTTCACAAACAAGTTTTACTCAATAATGTTTCGTAATAATCATTTACAAATCTTTAATTTTAGTTTTATGTCTTTCTTTTTGGTTAAAAGCATACCCCTGATTAAAGTTTTAAAATCTAGAAAAGATCATATTTTCTTATGATATGAGGGAGTTGTACACCATAAAAAAGAGGGAAATCATTCCACATAAAAGTAATTTACCTAATTGTTGGTTGGTAATTAGCACTAAGATTGGGCAATAGAGTGGAAAGTTTAAAATTTGGTTATGGGTAATACCCATATTTTTGAATTTGTGTTTTCAAAATATAATATCTATGCCCATAACCAAATTTGTGGTGTGAAACTACTATCATTATAGCCATGTGTCCAAATTCATGTTGTACCCATGTGTTTGCATTACATACACATATCTTACTTTGTGCTATCAAACTTGTGGTGTGAAACTACTAATATTATACCCATAATTCTAAATTTGTGTTATACCTATATATAAATTGTGTTATGAAACTACAAAGATTATGCCTGTATGATTGAATTTGTAGTGTGAATCCCACATCATTATACCCACAATGTAGATGCTGCAAATGTACATATATTAATCATATACTCATATTTGTAGTGTGAATCTCACATCATTATACCCACAATGTAGATGCTGCAAATGTACATATATTAATCATATACTCATACTTAGGCAATTAGAGCTTGAATTATAACCATTTCCTTGGTTTTAATAGAGAAATGATCATTAATGAAATCAATTATTTGGTTTTTAACTTCTTCACTATTTTTGCAAACTCTAGATCTCACATGTCTAAAGCCATAATTTATATTTTAGAAATTCATTGAAACACATTCTCTTAACATTGTTAAGGACATAGACAATTGTGTATCAATATATGCCTCAAGGTCCAAATGACTAGTACTAACTTTGTGATTTGCCTTTGCATCTTCACTTGTTTTGTCAACTAATGCTAAACATAACAAATCAGTTTTAACTAACAAAATCTACAAATACATAAATAAGAAATCTTATAGTACAATGAATGAATGTTGAAGTGATTGACATTGAAATGCATTCTCTTATCACTATTAATGATGACAATTGTGTATCAATATATGCCTCAAGGTCCAAATGACTATACAACTAACTTTGTGATTCACCTTTGCATTTGCATTTGTTTTGTAAACTAATGCTAAACATAACAAACCAATGTTTACTAACAAAATCTACAAATACATAAATAAGTAATCTTATAATACAATGATAGAATGTTAAATTTGACAATCATTTTTATTATTCACAAGTTTTATGAATTGGACAAATGTTTCGTAACCTAGTCTAAACAACCTAAAAGTAAACTTATATTGTCATAGGGGACCACCTCTTAAATTGTAACAATCTGACACACTATTTTACTAGAACAATATACTTAGACCACTCTTAACAATTTTTGGCAAGAATTGGTTTGATATGCAACTCTTATTTATTCTAGGATTTTATAATTTCTAAAATGATTTAAAAATAATTTTAATTAAAGACATGATATTTTCATAATTCTTGTAAACATATCAAAATATTTCTCCTAGACATTATGTAGAATTTATTCTTTTCATCTTAACGAAAAACTATCAAATGAATCAAAATGTATTATATAAAAACTCTACAAGATTTCTTAATCCAAAACATTAATATAAAAAACTCAACAGATTTAATACAAAACTCTAATTAATTTCTACCATAGGCAAAAACATTTCTTAATCCAAAATATTAATACAAAATTCTAACCAATTTATACCACAGACAAAAAAAATATTCTTAATCCAAGATGTTAATACAAAACTCTAACCAAATTCTACTCGAGACAAAAAAAAAAAAACATTTCTTAATCTAAAACGTTAATACAAAACTCTAACCAATTTCTACTGGAGACAAAAATATTTTTTAATCCAAAATACTACTACAAAACTCACCAATTTCTATCAAAACAAAAACATTTTTTAATTCCGAAACTCTAACCAATTTCTACCAAAGACAAAAACATTTCTTAATCCAAAATGATAATACAAAACCAAATTCTATCATAGATTAACATTTCTTAATTCAAAATGTAAATACAAAACTCTAACCAATTTCTTTTGGAGACAAAAACATTTCTTAATCCAAAATGTTAATACAAAACTCTAACCAATTTCTATCCAGACAAACATTTCTTAATCCAAAATATTAATACAAAACTATAACCAGTTTCTACGGAAACAAAAACATTTCTAGAAGAGACATAAACATTCTGATTCAAATAATTCCAAGGTGAAAGAGCCTGGAAAATAAATAATAATATAAATCATCATTTCATTATTTAGGTAAATGAGAGCATTAAACTAACTAAAAAGGAACAACAACACTAACTATAAATTGTTGGGTAACTGTAAACCAGAAGAGAAGCTCCCATGAAAACACAAAATTGAAGCGAATGGAAGAGAAAACATTTTACAAAGTGATAGCAAAACCCTCTACATTTAAGAGTAAGCAATGGAATACAGAATTAATTGACGGTGACTGTCCCTTTCATGCCGGATCCTTGGTGAGGCGAGCAGTAGAAGCGGTAGGTGCCCTTCTTGTCGAGGGTAACTTTGTAGGTCTCGCCGGGTGCATTCAGCAAAACTTCTTCCGACATGGAGATGGCGGTGGCGTCGACGCCGGGGGGCACTTCATCCTCGTCAAAGATCACATTGTGGGGGAAGCCTGCGTTGTTCTTGAAGATGATGGGCTCACCGGGCGCCACCGTGAAGTCATTGGGGATGAAGGCCAGCTCACCACCGTTGCTGCCCATCAGCACCTCCATCGCCGCCGCCGACCCCACCAGCGCGCTGCTCGCTATGGCCACGCCCGCGCCCGTTGCCGCCGCCATCTTCATCACATTTTCCCTCATCGAAGCGCGCACCTTCACCATTTTCCCCCTCGTTCCCTTGTTCAGAGGACTGAAAGACGGCGCCGCCTTCAGGGACGCCGCCTTTGCGCATTCTGTCTTTACGCTGGAGATCGCTACTGTAATGGCTGCCATTGGGAGTGAGTGAGAGAACCAGAGAAATCGGTGGGTCGATTGGTGGGTAGCTTATGGGGAGTAGTAACTTTGTAGTTGTAGAGAGATGAGGATAAGGAAGAGAAGCGTTTGTGGCCACACGAGCGCTCTCATGGCAGATATTATCTGATTTCCACTTCGAACGATTGATAAGGCTCATCTCCACCTGGCCGGCCAGATTGGGCTCTATGGGATTGATTGGATGAGGGGATATTAGGTTACGTGGCTCTAGCTTGGCCTATCATAGGCATATTTCTACATCCTTGTACACTTTTTGTTTCTTTCCCCTCATAGGCTAATTTTCAAGTTTGCACTTGCCTATTAACTAAGATCTTTTACCTTACAAGAATCAATGTGAGATCAATATAAATTCTTGCGAGCACAATCGTGAGACCAATAATATCTTCTTTTGAGCAACCACGCTAGAAACCATCTATCAAAGACCAAGAGTCACAACTTAGAAATCCACTTATTTAGAAACCAATGTCATATTCGAAGCCACCTATGGAAGACTAAGTGTCACAACCTAGAATATCATATTAGATGTCCTATTGGGATTTTAACTTGGGTCTCCACATTGAGAACTCAATGCTTTAACCAATTAAGCTCAACCCCTTCAACAAATCTATTTACTTAAAAAAAAAACATGCATTTAGTGGCATAGTATGATGGTTATGTTGTTGTGTTGTTGTTCTTGCCATCAAGTTTCAAACCCCATTGGGGTCTAATTGTTGAATGTTTAAATTGGGGATGAGGTCCCCCGTTTGTGACTTCACCGGTTCATAGCTCCGGGTCAAAAGCATATACCCTTTTAAAAAAAATGCATTTATATAGACATTTATAGGGCATTAGCAACCAAGAAGTGTTTGTAATCACTTCAAAGAGAAATTGGATTATAGAACTTCTAAAGTTAAATTATACATCTAGATATTATACTAATACAATTGATCATCGTGTATATATATTTACATTATTAATGTGGCCTATGATTGTAATCTTGTATATCATTATCTAAAGACTTCACTTACAATTAAGAGAAGTCTAGGTATTCTCTTCTTATTACGCAATTAGAAGACAAAGCTAAGTAAAATTTTGAAGGTTAGATTAGCCTAGTAATAGATTGTATCACATAGACTAAACTACATGGGGTGATCATATCTAGGACAAGACTGCACTTCATGACTTTTTTAGGACTAGACTGTATGATGTGGCCTTGTTTAAGACTAGATCACACAACATAGTTTTGTCTAGGACTAGATTGCATGAGGTTAATTTGTTTGCATTAATTTAGACCTTATTAGAGTTGGTCACATTTTTCTAATTAATGTTCCAAATCTTGATGTTTTATTCTAGTTACTTATCATAACACATCAACAAGTCAAATTGACACCTCATTAGAAATACATAAGTTCTCATATTCCTCTTCAACTACTTAGTTTCGTAGCTCTTTGATATAGAATTGATTTATTTTTCATTGTTTAGTTATTCTATTAGATCTAGATCATATTGTCTAAAAGAATGCACTTAGTTCCTTGCATTAAATTGGTGAACCTTGACAATGTTTAAATCGCAGAGTTTATCCCTAGGTTATTTCTTTATTTTCTTTCAAATTCTAAAAATATCCTATTTGATTATCATTGTTACATCTTGCAACCTTCCAATGCTACAATCTATTGACTTTTTATTGATTCTATTTTTCTCAATATGAAATCTCTCAAACCAGTAATCATGATTGATATACATGCACACAACATGATCCATGGTCACACCAATCTTTTGTGCATGTTATATGATAGTGAACTAAATAATTCCATTACCTTGTGTTGATATATGAGCTTGGGAGTTATTGTCTTACAATAATGATGTCTTTCTTAGAGTTTATTTCCCCATTAATCATTAGGTTCATGCTTTTCATGATGAACATCTTATTTAAGAGTCTAACATGGTTTCATTTGATGAATAAGGAGATGCTTATGTGCACCCACTCTTTTATTTCTTCATCCTATATATGCACATACATGATACTACTCTCTTGGTTGATGCATTTAAAAATAAATTATTTAGCAATTCTTGGCAATGGTTTATATTTTATCTCATGCTTATTTTACTTTATTCTATTATTTAGCAAATAAGCTTATACAAATTTATATTTACTAGTCAACCTTGAGTGCATTGTCATGATAATCTCAATATTCCAACTTCTACTAGCTATAACTTAGATGATACTATGAAACCCCTTATGGTTTTTCACAATACATCATTCTTTAGTGAAATCCCTTATGTTTTCTCACAATATTTCATTATTTAGTGTCCATTGTGACACCTTTAGTCTACCCTATGAAACAAATGAGGATTGAATGGTTCTAAAAGGAATAGCTAATCATCTCTTAGGGGTCTAAGTGGCTAAGAGTGTGCAAGATCATCATCATGATTTTTGCTTGAAATCAGATATTTAAAAAAAAATACTAATGATTTGAGCCTTGAAGGGTTCCATCTAAAGGAGTTTAATTAAATAGGGTTAGACCAAACCCCCATAGATCAAATCCTCTTGGATAGAACCCCCTTAGTCTTAAATCAAATCCTCAATGAAGTCTCCTCCACACCTATCAAAATGTTGTCAAAAAATTAATTTTGCTTCACCTTTTGGGGAATCAAATGAGGTAATTTAAAAATTCTATTTTGTAAGTATGTAGCCCTTAATATAAGATTTACCAAAAGTGTAATTTTGAATATATTTATTTTCTATTTCTAGTGAATGAATGTTTTTCACCAAAGATCAAGATCTTTGTTTTATACAAAGAGAAAAAATAGGAAATAGAGATTTTAAAAAAAAATTGTGCGCTAGGTATTGATATCCTTATTTCAACAAAAAAAAGGATATAAGCAAAAAAAAAATTATGCATTATGAAAGAAACCTATATCTAAATTATAATTAATATCACTTCAAAAATTATGAAAAAATAAAATATAGAAAAAAAAATATGAAAAATGTTTGTGTAATGGATATTGATATTACCAATCTATGTTTAAAATTCTATAAAAAAAAAAATTGGTAAAAAAATTATGTGATATGGAATAAATGTCACTTTTTAAAAATATTGTTAACTATTAAAAACAAGTTAGTAAATTTAACATAAAAAATTTAGAATTCATTACTTGAATTTAAAAACAAAAAAAATCAAAATCTACACACAACATCTCAAAAATCACTATTTTGCATTACCTTTTGTATGACCCATAAATTCAACTTTGAAACTGAAAGATAAACAATAATCAACAAGAATCACAACCAAAAGATTGTGAAAATTCTATTGCAGTTACTGATTATTAATCTCGTATCTATATAGATTATTTGACTGCCAAAAATTAATTCACAACAAATATTGAAAAATAACACAACTACAATTTCACAAATAAAACCACAGGAATAGAGAAGAAAATATGCAAAATAATAAACACAATATTTTTTGGACAAACTATCCATGGAAAAACCCCGAAGGGAAAACCAATTCAACAGATGAGAATTTTATTAAACTTCAGCAAATCAAGAGATCATAAACTGCTTTCCTTTTATTGGCAGAGCTTTGGCAATATTCTTCTTTGGAAATTCTTCCCTCAATTTCTCCTACTGAAATTCCACTACCGTTGTCTCCAACACTATCACTGCGCCCTTGCTATCACTACAAATATTTCTCAAGTGTGTGTTCTCCAAATGCCCATTGATCCCCTTTTATAATCATCTCATTGAAAAACCAATGGCCACGATTTAATCTCAATTGATGGCTAAGATTAACTAGACTCTAACAAACCCTAAAAAACTAGTTTCTAGAAGTCTCTAGAGGGATCAAATAATTAATTAATTAATATTCTTGGGTTTGGAGACACCTATCCAAGCTACAAAAATTAACACTCCCTCTTAGCGAGGAAGGTGTTTTGCATAACACCCAACTTATCTCTGAAGAAGATGAATTTCTCCTTCCCCAATGTCTTTGTTAAAATGTCTACTACCTGCTAATCTGTAGGTATATACTGCAGCTGAACAATCCTCTATTGTACACAATCCTTGATGAAGTGATACTTGATGCCTATATGCTTAGACCTGTCGTGAAACACCAGATTCTCAGACAACTTGATGCAACTCTGATTGTCGCAATGTATCATTGTAATCTCAACCCTCTAACCAAACAAGGCTACCAACAACTTCCAAAGCCATATCACCTCACATGTCGCCATGCTAGCTATTATGTATTCTGCCTCTGCAGAACTCATAGCCACAAACTTCTGCTTCCTGCTATACCAAGAGACAACTCTTGATCCCAAATTGAAGCAACACCTTGAAGTGCTTTTCCTGTCTACTATACTTCCTACCCAATCTGCGTTAGTATAGCCTATCAACTTGATACCATCACCTCGAGCATATCTGATCCCATACTTGATTGTACCACGCAAATACCGCAACACATGCTTTGTCGTTGTCTAATGCACTCTCTTCGGCTCAACCATGAACTGACTAAGAGAGTTTACTACAAAGGATATATTTGGCCTGGTGTTGACCAAATACAT
Organism: Sequoia sempervirens; assembly: GCA_007258455.2. NCBI lineage: Eukaryota > Viridiplantae > Streptophyta > Pinopsida > Cupressales > Cupressaceae > Sequoia > Sequoia sempervirens. The sequence goes on along the minus strand of VDFB02252858.1, from coordinate 280,155 downwards.
GAGAGATTCAATCAATTGTCTGTATAAGGTGGGGTCGACATCCTTCTCCCTGGATGAGTCTACCTTCTTCCAATTCGTGATCATAGGTGTAGACATGTCTCTGATTTCTTCCATCTCGAACCTCCTCAAGATTTTGATGCAGTATTTCCCTTGTCCAAGGAAAATCTCTCCATCTGTCTGCCATACCTCCATGCCTAGAAAGTAGTGCATAAGCCCCAAATCCTTCATCTCAAACTCTGCTGCAAGGTCCCTCTTACACTCCTCTATGAGCCCCAGTGAACCTGTTAAAAACAAGTCATCCACATATAGAACAAGAATGATAACCTCACCCCCAATCACCAAGTAGTAGAGGTTAGCATCTACCTCACTCTTCACGAAGCCCATTCCCTACAAGTATCTATCAATGCGCTCATACCACATCTTGGGAGCCTACTTGAGTCCATACAAATTTCTCTTCAATCTACACACATGGGTTTCATTGTTGTGTGCTACAAAGCCCTTTGGTTGTTCTATGTATACCTCCTCTACCAACTCACCATTAAGAAACGTTGTCTTGACATCCATTTGATGGATCTACCATCCCATTTGTGTTGCAAGTGAGATCACAACCCGTATAGAAGTATACCTGGCCACTGGTGCGAATGTCTCCTCATAGTCCATTCCCTCCTTCTAAGAGAACCCCTTGGCCATGAACCTTGCCTTGTATTTCTCGATGTTTCCATCTACACTGTGCTTGATCTTATAGATCCAGCGTGCTCCAACCACTACCCTATCTGTCAGTCTAGGCACAACCTCCCACACATCGTTCTACACGATTGAGGTATATTTCTCAACCATCGCATCTCGCCACACTTGTTGTCGTGTGGCCTCTTGATAGCTGGAAGGCTCGCTATCTACCAACTAAATAACTAATTCCATATAGTCATTATACCTGGTTGGTTGTCTCTGTTGTCTATTGCTCATCCTAGGAGCTCCCACAAACTCCTGAGTATCCCTGTGTCTGTTGAACCTCACGGTTCCTACTGCCAACTGTAGAGGATGAAATATCAACCTCCATGTCTTCCTGATGCATCTCTTGGATTTGTTGCATCTGTTGCTTTATACTATGTGAACTCTTGGCACTTGAGCCTGTGCTTGTACTAGTAACTGTACTCAAGCTTCGCTGCCCCTGATCTGATTGCACGATCCTTGGAGCTTCTATTGGTTGCTCACTCTAATCATCTATTGGAAAATCTCTAGACCTCCTAAATGCCTTATCCTCCATGAATTTGACATCACGCCTAACTATAATCCTCCTAGCCCCTGGAATAAATATCTGATATGCCTTTGAGGTTTTGTTGTACCCCACAAAGTACCCTCTCTCTGCAATCTGATCTAACTCAGAACATGTACGCCCTGGAATGTGACAAAATGCCAAACTCCCAAATATCCTGAAGTGGCTAACATCTGGCTTCTTCCTTAAGAATGCCTCCTCTAGTGCCATCTTTCTCAATACCTCATGTGGAACCCTATTCTGTATGTATACTGCCTATTGCATGCCTCTGCCCATAAGTAACGTGGCATATCCTGGTCATACAACATATCCCTTGCTACCTCTGATATAGAATGATTCTTCCTCTTAGCAACCCCATTCTACTACGGGTTGTAAGGAACAATCCATTCTCTCTTGATTCCTTCCCTGGTACAGAACTCTTGGAACTCTTTCCCTTTGTACTCGCCTCCATTGTCTGACTAAAGAACCTTTATTGTCCTGCCTGCCAAATTCTCCACAAGAGCTTTGAACTCTTGGAAGTGACTGAAGACCTCATCCTTGGTCTTCAAGAAGTATATCCAAGTCTTCTTAGAGAAATCATCAATAAAAGTAACAAAGTACTCGTATTCTCTGAGAGACTTCATTGACATTGGTCCACATATGTCTGAATGTACCAAATCAAGAACACTCTTGGATTTGGTGTCACTCCTTGGAAAAATTGCTTTCACAAACTTCCCCAATACACATCCCTTGCATACATCATCATGCTCTATGCTCACCTCTGGAACACTTGTCACTGTCTCACGAAGCAATTTAAGTGCTCCATGATGTATATGGCCCATCCTCCTATTCCATAGCTCTCCTTGATCTCTAGGATTACTGTTGCTCATGAGTAACTTATGAATATCAAACTGCAACCTATAAGCCGACCACTCCTTAATCCAATAGCTATGGGTGATTTTTAATCATTATACTTGATTAACACATGCACCCCTCTAAAGAGTACATTGTAGTCTTTATCCTGAAGGATAGATACGGAAATTAGGTTCATACCCAAGCCTGACACATGCAACACATCATGAATGGGAATCAGCTTGCCATTCTCCCTCTGAAATAGAATAGTCCATTTCCCAACTGGATTGAGTTTTGACATGTTCCCTATAGAAATTTGAATTATGATGTCCTCCTTATAACTGGAGAAGTACTCTCTGACTCCTATCATATGAAATGATGCCCCACCGTCGATATACCAAACACCTTGTGAGGTTGAGCTAACCATACAAGCTATGAGTGCAAACTTATCCTCTATTCTACTAGAAAGCTCATTTGCACTTGCTAAAGCTTCCATCTGCTTCTTGCCTTTCTTTTCGTCTTTCTTCCTTTGCGGGAAATCGCTGACATAGTGGCCAAACTCGTGATAGCCATAACATTTGATCTTAGACAAGTCCTTCTTCTTCTCACTTTTAGGATTTGATCCTTCGCTAGAGCCCTTCTTCGCTTTCCCTTTTCCTGCTAGGGAAACATTTTCCTATTCCACTTCACATTTCTGACTATTGTTGTTGGTTCCATTGACAAGACTTAGTCTAAGCTCCTCCTGAGTGAAGTCACTCCATAGTCGATCCCAACTCGGTAAGGTGTCTCGTCCATTAATAACTTGAACAAAGACATCCCAATGCTTAGTAAACCCATTTAGGGCTATTCATACTAGCTTGTCATCATCTGGTTTATCTCCAACAACTGCCAACTCATCCTTGACAAGTCTAAGCCTGGTGAGGTAACTTGTAACGTCTTCTCCCTTGTTCATCCGAGTATTCCTCAACTTTTCTCTGAGAATCAACTTTCAATTAGTGGTAGTATTCTGATACAGATTCAGAATGGCATCCCACATCTTCTCCGTTGTATCTAACTCTACGATATGTAGAACTATATGGTCCTCAACACCGTAAAAAATCAACTTCCTCAATTTGGCATCTTCCTTCTTATATGCTAAGAGTTGTGTTTGATCTATAGGTATAGCTACAACACTGGTCACATATTCCTTGATACCATTCTCTTCCAGCAATAAAGAAATTCTAGCTTTCCAGACACCAAAATTTGAGGCTCCATCCAATCTATCCTGATCTCTTAAACCTACTGAGGCCATCTCAAAAGATGAGAAAAAAATAATTCTGAAGAGGTAGAACTGGGTTTTATAAACCCTCAATTTTTCCTTCCTGTGCCTGCGGTGAGCCTTTTCTGCCCTCATATCAACATTGATACCATGTGAAAATTCTACTACAGTTACTGATTATTAATCTCCTATCTATATAGATTATTTGACTGCCAAAAATGAATTCACAACAAATATTGAAAAATAACACAACTGTAATTTCACAAATAAAACCACAGGAATAGAGAAGAAAATATGCAAAATAATAAACACAATATTTTTGGACAAATTGTCCTTGGAAAAACCCTGAAGGGAAAACCAGTTTAGAAAATGTGAATATTATTAAACTTTAGTAAATCAAGAGATACATAAAATGCTTGCCTCTTACTGGTAGAGCTCCGACAATATTCTTCTCCAAAAATTCTTCCCTCAATTTCTCCTGTTGAAATTCCACTGCTGCTGTCTCCAATGCTATCATTGCGCCACAACAAATCTTTCTCAAGTGTGTATTCTCCAAATTCCCATTGATCCCCATTTATAATCATCTCATTGAAAAACCAATGGCCACGATTTAATCTCAATCAATGGCTAAGATTAACTAGACTCTAACAAACCCTAACAAACTAGTTTTTAGAAGTCTCTAGAGGAATCAAATAATTAATTAATTAATATTCTTGGGTTTGGAGACACCTATCCAAGCTACATAAATTAACAAAGATCACATCAATAAAACAACTAAAGCAAATTGAATCAAACAAAATGCAAACCTTGCACACACTGAAATGCACAATCTACTCTAGCATTGCTCCATTGTTCTCCTCTATTCACCTTGGAGAATGGTGTAAGAAATCTTTGATCTCAGATTTTTATAAGCACAATAATAATAAAGCACTATAGAAATTCAAGTATAGTTTCCTTGCACGATCTGAGATGATGAATAAATGATAGGATGGTTCAATTTATAGAATTTTGGTGACATCAATCAATGGTCCAGATCATATGAGAGACTAAAAAGATCAAGAGCTCAGAATTGATGAGAGGAATTGATGGTCACTTAAGTGACTGCATGATTTCAGATAACTAATCATATGGATCAGCTAAGAGGATTGATTGGAGTGTTAATTGAGACTGGCGGTTAGTGGACTGAATTGATTACTAAGTAGACTCAAAGTGAATGGGAGTGAAGTGGATCTAAATGATGAGTGGACTGAGAGTAAGTCTTAGTCAACATGTGAGGTGGAATTTGCATGAGTATTTAATAAATAAATAAATTTAATTATTATGTACATGTGCAAGGTTGAAATTAATAAATAAAATAAATGATTTTATTTATTTTGGATAATGTTGAGAAATAAATTAAACAATTAGACATAATTATTTAATTTGGAAAAGTGGGAAATGAATAATTAATTAAATAATAATAATAAATTATTTAATTAATCTTTGGAATAGAAGAATAATTAGTAAATTAATAAAATAACGATATTTGTTTAATTAATATAGATGAATAGTGGTGAAAAAGGCAATTTAATAAAATAATTTGAAATTATTAAATTAAAGTGGAATTAAGAGAAATTTTGAAATTAAAAATAATTAAATAATCATAAAATCATTTAATTATTATGATGAAGTGAAAATGGGCATTAATTTAATCAAATAATGAAATTGTTTAATTAAATATTGAACACGTATTTAGTTAGGTCAAATGATGGAAAATGACTCATTTTGGATAAAATGTGTTAGTCATAATTAAGTGTCTACACCTTTTGAATTCTTAATAGTTTAGTTGTTATGGATGATAGAAAGTAAAAATTTGGTTTCAAATGTTCATTTAAATGTCCCACTTTGACCAAAAAGGGAACACACTATTGTGGGTTAGTATTATTATTGTTTTTCTCTTAGATAATCAACCTTCAATTACTTCCACATGAATTTATTTTACTATTAGTTGTAGCTTGATTGAATATTAGGGCAATGTCTAGGGCCTCTTTGTAGGATTTTTATGGGATATTCTAGGACTCCTCTCATATGAACCTATTTAAGGCATGCAATAAGAGATCGCATATCTCATGATGGTCCTTGTTTGGTGTACTATTCAAAGAATACAAGACTTTCCTCCATCATGTTAAGAAGTGAACAATAGTCTCATAAATCTCTTATTTTACATTGAGAAATTCCTTAACCCTTATTTTCCTAATACTTTTCATATCAAAAGAGTGTATTGTGGCTTTGGGTAGTTGGTAATGTTAGTTGAGCATAATCCCTTACAGGGTCTTTAGGAAAATCTAACCAACTACTACATCCTAGGGGAGGAGTTCTTATATGGCTATTGTGTAAGAATTTAGGTGAACTTTTATATTCCCCTCCTTGATTTCAAGAAGGTTGGAGTATGGTTTATGTAAAGTCACATTTATAATAGCTTGGTCCAAATGCTTCTTAATATATTCAAGGTAGTTCCCTAAGAATGGATCATATATAGAATGTGGTGGTCCTCGAAATATAGATTTCATAGGAGGAATTATGTAGTTAGGTTGAGATTGGAATCCTTTGTTTAACTATTGATATCAAAGAAATATGGAATAAATAAAGGGTGTATTTTTTGTTAGTGGAAAGCAGGTGGGGCCATATGAATCAATATCTAATTTGGTAATATCCCACCTAATTGATGTAAACTCGTGACATTAAATGAGGTAAATGTACATATGAAGGCCTCACTAGTGTTGTATGAATAGAATTTAATGTAAGTGAGGGGTTATGAATCACTTGATTTAGTTCAATTTGCATGGTGGTGAAAGGGTTCATGTTTGTTTATCATCTTGGAGTTCATGTCCTCATATTTCCTTGAAATGAGTTTTGAAGGGGATATTTAGTGCCTCCTTCCTCTAAGTTTTTTATTTTATTGAAATAGCATGATTATGAGAATTGCAAGGGTGGCCTCATTAGACTAAGTTATAATATTTTATCTATCACCCTGAGTGAGTTTTTTTTTTTTTTTTTTTAAATTATGTAATAGGGGTGGAACTCCCCTAGTCATTGTCACTTCTAGTTGTGTTAGATGAGAAGAAGCTTGTTCACTTTGATAGGATACCTCAAGAGCATCACAAGTATTAACATTAAATTCTAGATTTTTGAATGGCTAACAAGTGTATCAAATTTATAAAAGTATAAAATTTAAATCTCGTTAACATTCATTCTTTCATTCAATCTTCTAATTATTTTTACACTACTTATTTAGTCCCCTCTTCTTTTTGAATTATATTTTTTGGTACTTTACTTTTATGATTTTTTATTCAACTTATTTTTCGTTCCCAAATTACAAGACTAGGAACTTGTTGATCAACTATAGTAGAATCTTCAATTGGAGTTAAAATTGGATCTTGTGGGGGATAAGGGAAATTAGGTGAAGATGAGAAGTACATAAGAAGAAGAAGATGCTTTTGCTAAGGAAATGATGAATGGGATAAAAAAGAACTTGAATAAGAAGTAGCAAATTTTTGGGAGGTATTATCAACTTGTACTATAGGGTTGACATTAGGAGGAAGAGAAGCCACATTGGTTTGAGATGTTGGATTTTGAGGTTTCTTTATTTCTAACTTTTTTCTAGGGGAATTATCACCAAAATAATCCATTATTGATCAGATCTTCATCATCTCCAACACCTACTAGAATTCTCTTCAAGTAGGTTTTGTAAACATAAGTAACCTAATGGACAAAGAGAGTTTCTACTTATTTTAAGATTTGTGTTGCACCTTCCCCACTAGTATTCTTGTTAGTGACATTCAAAAATATTTTTAGTAATCCATGCTTTCAACCTTTGTTCTTTCATTGATGTTGTCCATTTCCTTATTGGCCTAGTTAATGAGTGGTAATGTCAAAAATTGCATTGATTTTTCATAGATAAGAATAATTAAATCACGCCCATATTCTATAATTCCCTTAGTTATCCATTCTAAGCTAAATGCTCTCAGGTTATCTAGAGCAATTTTCATGCATTTCTCTTTCTAAATTGAAAAATATTTTCACAGTCCTCCCAATAGACTTCCATGTGCAAGATGTGATGATATTATAGACCAAGTTTAATTTTTTGTTCACACAACCTTTGCTATCAAATGGAAACCTTTTATCATAAAAATGCATTGTCATTTTGATAAGATCCCTCTCAATATCTTGTATGTAAAAGATGAATATTTACATATGTAATAGCTAAGACCAATGGGGAATGGAATGATAACTACTTTATTTTCATTGTATCTTTTATTAACTTCCCGAGTCTACCCACACACCTCATTAAGAACAATTTTATTATTAGCGAAGTGGGTGAGTTTGTATGGAGTATCTTCACTACCACCTATACAAATATACATGAATCTAGGTAACTAAATGGAATAATGCATCCATAATTTTTTATGAATGCGACTGCTTCAAGAGACATTCTAGCTCCAATATCCCCATTCAATCCTCTTATAGTTAGCATGGAGAACACATCATTCACCCTTTTAAAATTTATATTTATTTCTACTAATATCTATTGAGGGTAGTAATAATAGTTTTTTGATATTTCATCAAATACATCTTAATTATTAAGAGCAGTCCATATCTTATTACTCACTATTACATAGAATAGATATAAGGTCATGTAAACATGTTGGTTCTTTTCAAGATTAACGAATCAGTCATGAATGTTATCACTTATGATGCCTCTCTAGCCAATGAACTATTCTACTTGGTAGATAGCATTGATAAATAAACACACCTAACAGTGGAAAATATTTGTCTCATTATGACCCATAACTCTATTCTAAAGAGTAATTATACCAAATAAATCTTCATGAATTGTATAGGTTTTTTAAGGAAATTTGTATGGTCCCTTTCTCTTCTCCTTCAACCAAGCTATCACCATTTTGCACTCATCTCTATGCTCCTCATAATGTGCAATATTAATTTATTTAGTAACTTTAATATATTCTTCTCTTTGAGGGGGTTTGAAGGCGATTTTTAGGGATTTCTCGCTTATCCTAGAACCTACTTTATCCTCAACAATATTGTTTTGGTTTTCGAGTCATAGTAATTGGCGAAGGAAAGAACCAAGTCAACACATTGTACATATGTGCGAAAATCAACAATGTGAGCCAATCCACTTTTAAAAGCCCTTTGGGTAATTGGATATCTTATATTGTTGTGCATTTTGCCCCATAATTCGTTCATGTTTACTTACCTTAGAATTGAATCTCTAACCTTAGGTAGGCAAGTTTCAAGTACAACCATTTATTCATATCCTTGGCATTTTCCTTGTTTTTTCCAGCTTGGTGGCTAGGGTTTTCTAGACAAAGAAGGAAATTTGTTTGAGAATTTGATTAGAAGAAAGTTTGACTTTAGATACATGAAAACGGTTTTAGAGATAATTCATCAAGAAAATAATGATTTAATTACAAAATAGATTTAGTGATTATGATGGAAAACAAATTTGCAATGACGCTAGGAGATGCTCTAAGGTTATCTAAATGCACGAGGGAATATGGTTAGCTATGAGTGATGAACAATCCTTAAGAGAAAAAATATTATAAACTATGAACAACTTTGGGCATTAGAAGTGGGGAAATGTACCTTGTTTGATGAATGTCGACTAGCAAATTTGGGCTATGAGAATTAGGGCAATTGTAGGGCACTATCTCTAAAATTGCTTGCACAATGCACTTGAATAGAAAAGCTCTCGGGCAATGTCTATGCAGCCTACAAAACGCTCATCTGACCGTATTTATTAATTAATTAAAAATAAAGAATGTATTGTATCTTTATTTTTAATTAATTAATAAATATGGTCAAATGACCATTTTGTATGTTGCATAGACAATTCCAAGCTCTTGAATGGTAGTAGTTGACAACATTGAATGGTATAAAAGAATTTCTGATATTAAATATGCTTTTAAAAATTAGTCCACCTCGGTTACGTAAAGCCCACAAATACCATTTAAAATAAAATACTTCTTTGTGTCTTTTTGGGGACTTCTGAAATTTTTATGTAGTTATTCAACCGATTAAGTGTTCCATGGCAGTCCATTCTCTATGAAAGCTTAATTGAAATGAATAGATATTTCAAAGTTTCAAAACAAGGGTAACAGGTATGACTACAGTCTATATCCAAATTTTCTTGGTTCACACACTGATCAATGTGTGAAAAAATGATTCCATTAAACAGACTATCTACTTTCTATGTTATTCGAGACCAACATCCCAGCTCTCTAATTCTAGTGCATTTTTGGATCATCAGCAAATTCTTTTTTATAGGGCCTTTGTATGTGCATCCATGTTATTTAGTTCCCTTTGTCTAGTGCTATTGGAGATAGACAAAAAGGAAGAATGCCCATATTCTTCATTGTTAACAGTGCATTTCATTATAATGAAGCATTAGTGATCACAAACAAAGACTGTTACACTTGGCATGGAGTCAATGTCCATGCTATATGTATTTGGTACATTTGTTGTCCCAAATTCTCAATGTCAATATTAACTATTTATGAGGTGTTCCTATTATCTGGTTTTCTCTCATGTACACAATCTATATTTCTGACTTGTGCTCGTAACAACCAATACCATTATTGACATGTAACACTTTTGTTTTATTAGTGTAACCAAAAGATTCATCTGGCAACCATTGCCTTGGCATCCCATGAGACCATGTTAAAAACAATACATGAAGGGAGGTCATGGAGGTTGGTTTCACACCTGCAAATTTATTTGACTGCATTTTTTCTAAAGCCTTTTCGACAAATCCATTTTAGAAGTGTCTAGCAATTATGGCATTTTTCAGCTACCATTATGACATAGGTGTTGGGGGATAGTAGCAGGGCATTTAAAATCATAATATCATACTGAAAATCTCCCTTCTAATATAGCAAAAGATGTCCAACCCTACTCCAAAATGCCCAACTTAGTACTAGTTGTGGAATTTATAAAGTTGTTTCAACAAACCAATTTTCTGCATAGTAGAAAATCCTTGCATTCCATAAGTCCACTGGTTTTAAAGCTCCCATTTTGGCATAGGCCTTGGAGGATGTGGGAAAGGGAGTGGAACATGAGTTTACACCTGCTAATTGCGCTGCATTAACATCTCTAAAGTTTTAATAATAAATTGACTTGAATACGTCTTGTAAGCTTTGTATCTTGAGACATGCACACCAATGGTTGTCAAATCTAGTGTTCAATAGGAGTGCTTAGTGTTAATATTAAAATGAACAAAGAAATAGAAGAAAAAATAGGAAAAATCAAGAACAAGATAAGAGACATGAAATTTATAGTGGTTCGGAAAATTTGCCTACATCCACTTTCAACAGCAGGAGAATCTCTTTATTAATTCTTAAGATTACAATACAATACATATTCAACAACAGCAGCTGTATTTATAAAATGGTCTCCACTCGAATAAATAGAAAAATCAGTCTGTGAGAGAAACTTGCCAATTCAGGCAAAAGGCATCCTTATCCGATATGTTCGAGAATCTTGCCAATTTGGACTTCACCAGACCCAACACTTAGTTCTAAAACGTCTGATCAAATGAATTGTGTTCTAGTGTGAACATTATTAGAATGGTGTGCATGTCTGATATCACCTAAAGGCTTGAAATCTTTCACCCAAACTGTGGTGTTCCAAAAGAGTGCACTCATGGAGGTTCACATTTCTAAAATATTAATATTCCTTATGGAGGTTAACAGTGACTTTGGAAATTTTGACCAAAAGATCCAGTGAAATCCCCACAAAAACTCTTACCTTACCTTTTGATCATCATCTTTTAATATCTACCTTTTGTGGAGAATGAGAGTGTGCAGGGAAAGGGGCACAAAGGAACACTTTTTTTCCCTTGAGTCTGTTGGGAGTCTACTTGTATTTATAAAACCCTTCTAAAACTTTTCCTCTTTATACAAGTTTTTAAATATTTTCACCTTCCCTTCTAAAATGACTTGCAAAGATGGGATTTGTGAGGACACGAGGATATGAAGGTAATTTGTACTTCTTGCATTCTTGAAATTACTGCTTTTGCCTCCTTTTTTAATAATGTATGTGATCATTTTTGAATGTGGGTACAATCACAAAGATGTTGAAAATATATGTAAACATGAAATTTGTGAATATATGTAAAATTATGAATAAAATCAATAAATTGTGATGGATTGAATGTCGATGGAAATCAAAGGTTGAGGTGTAATGACTTTACAAAACTTGAATTAGGCTTTATTTGAACTATTGTGTATCATGTGATTAATGAAAGCATCCAAGAACTTGTACGGACACCATTCAAATATTAATATAGACATGCCAAAAACAACTAAAACATCATTGATTTTTATGTCACACCATGTAATTAACTTGTGATGATTTGTGAAAGCTTGCAAACTACAATTTTGATCTCTAAAAAGCAAATTGGCAAGTGCATTTGAATTTTGTCTCTATTTATGCATGCATTGTAAAATATTACTACAAACTCACTAAGAAGGTTGTGTTAGAGTATTCATGCATTAGTTAATAATTAATTAATCTTTAATTGATTATTAGTCTAATTTATTCTCATGCACTTAAGTTAAACTTAGAAGTGTTTTTTTTGTTAACTAAAGTGAGTTGGTATTAGATCATTTTGTCTTGTTGTATGAGATGTTGACACTTGTCATGATCTAATCCCTTTATCATTTAGGGTTGTCCCTATTTAATACTCAACCCTCATTGTATTATCATAACCTTTTGATAACCTTTTGAGAACTAATGATCTCCTTGAAGACTCTTGAGGTTCATTCTATAACTTTTTCTTATTGAGGATATTGCATATTATTGTTCGTAGCTCTCCTGCGTGGAAGGTGTCTTTGTTTGTTGTTTGATCATGTGGCTCCTATTTTTCACAATTCTAACATGGTATCAGAGTGAGGATTTGGCGAACCCCTTCTCAATTTTTGAGGGATTTTTCTCAACTAGGGTTACAAGAGAAAATTTGAAATCTTCTTTGTTGTTTTTGTTTTTTTTGTTTTTTTAAAATTCTTTTGTCTTTTTTGGTTTTTTTAAGCAACAAAAATTATTAAAAAAAAAAATATGCCACCCCAAGGTCATATGGGCAACTAGTGCCCAGCCCCTAGGGGCTAAACAATATATATATATATATTGCATTTTTAGTAAGATTGGAAAAATGGGCATAACTTTTCGCATAGGTATCAAAATTGGGAAAATGAGATATCATCAAAAATCTAGTTCTAAGCACTATCCAATAGTGCTAATTTTTTTTAGATTTTTCTACTAGTACATTTTATCGCCTATCAAAGTCAGAGGTGTTGTTTTTACTCCCGAGTTCATAACTTTTGATCATTTTCTCTGTTTTTCATGATTCTAGTAAGTTGGGACAGTCTCTTAGAGCTCTTTATAACCATCTATGCAATTTTCTAGATTTTTCTCCAGGTATATTTTATTTAGTTTTTTGTATTTTCACACTCTAGTGAATTACTTGAACGTTTTAGCTCTTGGAAACTTTTTATTTGTGTGGGATGAATTTTTTTAGGCCGTTCTATATATATTTCTAGTATTTTATCCTATTTGGGTATTGTAGACATGTTTTGTAAGCACATTCTCTTTTGTAGACGAGTTAAGATAAATTGTCATTTTGGTGTATATCTTTTTGGGGATTTTGCACATCTTGTTGTGCCTTTAGTGCTCACACTATGATATAAAGTGTCATGGGAAGGTTGTGTAGACCTTTTGTTTTTCCATCACACCTTTGTCAAGTGAGTGTCCCTTCCACAATAACAGTGAATCTTGGTAATTATTGCCTCATGTGTGTGTGCCTTAGTTTGCACACCCTTTTATTTGTAGGCACTCTTTTATGCATGTTCAAATGTTCTTGTTTCTCCTACATGCACTTCTTGGTTTCACTTAGTTTCAGTGTACTTGTCTTGGCTCTCCCTTGTCAACATTATGGGGGGTTTCTACTATTGGTACTAATGCTTCTTTGGTTTCACATTGGAGTGAGCTATGTATTTAGTATTTGTTCTTATGTACTAGGCGGATGTAGCAGTTGGTTACTCATGCATTTTGGTGAGATGGATAATTTACCCTATGGACACTCTTGCATTCCTATTTCTGGAGGTGACCTTCCATTTTCATTTGATCAGTGTTCTTCAGACTATTAGTACATGTATTCTCAACTTGCATCTTGCATGTTGAGTAGTGTCATTAGCGTCACTCATTCAGATTCATGATTCATCTATATCTTTGATTTCCAAATATTTTTCCTTTATTTTCCATTTGATTCGAGTAGTATCGTTGGGGGGACTCATGCATATTTCTTGTCTTCTTGATCTTGATCATCATCTATTCAGAGGATGTTCTTCATTTCAGCACTATATCAGCCATCTTTTGATAGTTGTCTACAACTTCTTCATGCTTCAGTGATGTTCTTCATGTTCCTATTCTTTTGGGATATTATTTTGGAGGTTTCTCAGTCCTTCATTCGCCTTTCTCTCTTTTGGAGAGGAGTTTTCTCCCATAGGATTTTTCTCCTTTTCTCTAGTTGGGAGAGATTAGATTGTTTGTACATGGGTACCTCACTAGGCCCTGTTTACCGAGACCCATCATGCATTATTTTTTTAGGGTTTTTAGCTACTCCCTAAGTTCATCTTAAGGAGGGGTGTTATATTATTCATGCATTAGCTAATAATTAATTAATCTTTAATTGATTATTAGTCTAATTTATTCTCATGCACTTAAGCTAAACATAGGAGTGTTTTTTTATGTTAACTAAAGTGAGATATTATTAAATCATTCTATCTTATTTCCTGAGATGTTGATACTTGTCATGATCTAATTATTTTATCATTTAGGGTTGCTCCTATATAGCACTCAACCCTCATTATATTATCATAATCTTTTGATAACCTTTTGAGAACTCATGATCTCCTTGAAGATTCTTGGGGTTCATTTTGTAGCTTTTTCTTGTTGAGGATATTGCATATTATTGTTTGCAGCTCTCTTGCATGGAAGTTGTCTTTGTTTGTTGTTTGATTATGTGTTCGTGTTTTTCATAATTCTAACAGGCTATATACCATGGGAAAACTCAAATCTTAGTGTTGAAACTATAAATCCATAGGTGTAAACCAATTGTGATGGTAATATAATTAGACATTACCTAGGAACTTTTATATCTATAACTTGAAGATCCTTGCAAAGACTTACAATTTACTCCTTGAGCCAACTTAAAGCTTTATGAAACTATGAAATATGAGAGAATTGAAATGCTAACATGTAGTCAAAACTAAGGTAACTCTCAAAATGATTATTTTTTAGAGCTCATGTTTACAACCTTAATTGTTCTTCTTATCCATATATATACATATCCATATATATTTAAATACACAATACAAAACTTATGCTAATCACAAGAGTTTTAATACTCTAACTCAAATTGACTAAATGATCGAGGGGGATTAAAGAAAACCAAACCTAACTTTCCTATCAACCAAAAAGCTATCAACTTAGGTTTAACACTTACCAACACAAAACTCATACCGACTTGACAAGGTTCCTCTATCTTATGCAAGTGAGTGTGTGCATCTACTTAGATAGATGTACCGATGGTTCTCATACCAACCTCCTCTCTTGGGTGATACCCTCCCTCCCCCATTGGAGGGTTCAAACCTTTCCTGCATCCAACTTAGATCAACATGTTTGTAGTTATCTAATAACATTTAAATCACATTCATCATATAATGTAAACATCATTAAAGCATTTAAAAATTAATTTCATCATAATGCATATTCATACACTTAATTTATTCATCGAACATCATCAAGACATAATCATGCATTTAAAACATATTTACTCATAAAGGTAAAAGTAATCTAGTAGGTTAGAATTGGGGTGTAACAAAGAGAAAATTGTGAAGCCAAATGGTGAGAATGAAGGTGAAAGAGAGAGTTTTGTGTGGGTGAATGGGTGGGAAGAGTCGTTGCATATGAGATTTTGCCATGATGATGTGTGTCATGGGGGAAATTTTCTCAAGATTCCCTCATTTAAACTCATAAAGTACAAGAATGCTTGCACACCACACAGACGTCTACACACTGCGTAGGTGTCCAACTCATAACTTTGCAAGAAACAAGGTGGAGAAATTTTGATACTTCATCACTACCCCTTATGGAGTTGGAATTGTAAAATTTTGACTCATAAATTTCTTGTCATATATGTGGCTAGGGGCCAGATGTGCAAGTGTGAAATTGCTATGAGGTGCAATTTTATGGCACTACAATAATGAACCAAAATTATGTAATAACTCATGCATATCATATCCAAGTTTTAGGATATTTGAATCAATTTTCAAATAGTTATCATCTCTAGAAGTGGCATTAGGTTTATAGTTTAGAACAATCAACACTCATTTCAATGTGTGTAGTTTATGGGACCTTCTTGTGACTAGCAAAATTCAATTAAATATTTCACAAGGTAGTATGAGGCAAGAGGAACCTTCAATTGGAATTTCGATGAATTTCATTAACTCTTGGAGCTTCATCATCATATTTAGGCCAACCTACACATTCCACATTACATCAAGATTTGATACCTCTTTTGGCTGACTCAAATCATTCCCAAAGCATGGAACTTTTATATTTAAACACCTATTAGATTTATTTGGAGAGACATCATGATAATTATAATTAGATTAGTCATAGAATATTTGAGAAGTTACACTCAATTGGTATATCTTTGTATAAAAGAGTGTAATGAGCATGTGGCATGCCAATGAGACATATCATAATCAATCGATGAGGTTGAATCAATGAGAATTATTTTTCTATTATGTGTTAATTTTGTTGTGTTAAATCTAAGCTACATGGTTGGATAGTCCATCTTGTAGAATCTGCATTTGTGACTTCATCATATTTTCTTCTGATATCCCAACCTTATTGATTAACTTGGATTATATTATAACCTAAAGTCTCCTAGAGTTAAAATATTTGATGACCAAGTTAGGATTAATAGGATAATTGATTCCTTAATGTAAATCAAATATTAATTCTATATTGGACCTTGCATTCGAATTTGATTCCAAATATTTTTCCATTAATAAAGCTTGTATATATTTATCTAGATTTTATACAGCTAGATTGTAGTCATGTAACCATAATTTCTTGGATCTTGCCTAGGTATAAATCAACATTTGAAATTGATATAATTGAAACATTTTACAAATAAGTTTTGAATTTAATCCTACTAAACTTGATTGTGGGTTCTGACTCTGCAATATAACCTAATAGCCTTGTCCAATTGGACACTATGATCTAGATTACATACCATGCACAATAATCTAGTTGTGAACCCAATAGACTACAATTTATTGATATTGATATGTAAGATCATCCTAAAAATTAATTGGATGTCTACTTATTTTAAAAAAGATTGTGAATAACCTATACAAGAGAATCTACCTTGAAAAAATAAATCATATCGGTTTTTATCATTTCTTTTTTAGCAAAACAAGTAAGATTTATCTACTTTGATAATTATTAATTGGTTATAATTTAAATCAAATCCAATTTCAAGTATGAATGTCCTAGTTAATATTTTTTAAACTTTCTTATGGAAATAAAAACAAATGATCAAGATGTATGTGTTGGAGGGGAATTAAATTAAATTATCCTAGGAATGAATACTTGCTTTTGATTGCAAGATTTTAACCAAGAGATGAGATGTGATTATAATTATTTGGATTAGAAAGTGGAGTAGGGTGATTTTCTTAGAGTGAAAACACATATCTTAACTTGAAACCAATTATTATTATAGATCACAAGTGTTAGGAAAGGTGGACCCCAACTTTGATCCTAAAGTTAAGAATGTAAAAATGTATTTTTTAGACTATGAAATAGAAAAACTCAATTCTTGAGCTAAATAATTGGTTTTGGCTAGGATAAATATTTTAGGTTATTCAACATTGCTCCAAGGATTCCTATTGCATATATATTTTTAAGTTTTACAAAAAAAAAAGGGACCCAATAGTCTCCTGGGTCAAATTTTATGGTCTTTAGAAATTGGGTCTCCTATATTAGAAATTTAAAAATATTTAACACATAAAAGAGATTTAAGTGGGATTTATTCTTGTTGACCAACTTGTGACACGTGTTGTGATGTGTCATAAGGAAGTTTTGAATTGATGTAGTGAAGCAAAAATAGAATGTCCAAGTTGATGAGAAAATTATGACATGCTTATAGCAAGTGGAAGGAATATGCTATTTTTAGCCTATTAACTTATCTTAGGATTTGGGTGTTGGTTTTCTAACTAGGTATCATGGTGCCATATTTTTTGGTGTATTTATCTCATGATTTTAAAATTATCATTTGATGGTTTCATGTATTCTTCTATTTATTGGGTGCTTGAGATGGAGGTTTTGATAGCAAGTTTGGTAGGTACTATTATGGTACTAGGATTACTCCAAATCTTTGGTTGGTGATGCTCCTACAAAGGCTTAGAATCTGCAAGTGTATTGCAATATTTGTTTACTAAATAATACATTGCATTTCTTGGGAGTGTGATTTTTTCTCTTGAAATAGTTTTCTCACATAAATTATTGTGTTACGATATATTTATTTATGTTTATTTCCTTAAAATTGTATGATTAGTTTAGTTTTTTTACATATCTCATCTTATATACTAGTATAGGAATTGTATTTTGCACCTTTATTTCCTTTCAACAAGGAGCTTTATACACATGTCTTGAAACTTCAATCTATGTTATCATCCTAGAGAATCTTGGTACAAATATCAAATGGAAATGCATCATCAAGGAGACATTGAAAACTAATCAAGAATTAAATTATTTCACCTTGAAAAATCCAAGCAATTAAATATTTTAACCAATTATTAATTGTAAACTAATCAAGAATTAAATTATTTCACCTTGAAAAATCCAAGCAATTAAATATTATAACCAATTATTAATTGTGACCAAAGAATTTTATAAATCCTTGGATTCTTTACATTGTAAGGGGGACAAAGAGACCATTGGAAATTTTGTGCTTACTAGGTTTTCACTTAATATTAGTCTTTTTTTCTTATTTGCATTTGAAGTCTTATAAGTTTGTGAGTTTAAACCACTACAATTTATACCAATTCATCCCAATGAGAAATTGTGTAAGTCAAATCAAAGCTTTATCATATGCATATGTGAGTAGTATATAATTCCTTAATAATATATGCATGTTTCTAGTATTCATCTCGTCATAGGTATGTTGTTTACTTATTTTCCTAAATATTGCATCATTTGAATATACAAATTTATGATTATCTAATTATTGCTTGATTGGATTTGTTGGTTCACTTGAGAGACTTGACAACCAATCTTTGAAGTTCAAAAAAACAAGTTCATCTCCAAGCTATTATTCTCTCTCTTATTTATTTTAATATTTTTTTGAATTAATTAGACTAGATTAAAATAAAAATAAATTAAATTAATATTATAATTAATTTTAATACTATTTTGACCTTACTTAAGAGTGATTGTTCCATCAATGAGTTTTGATTTCATGTTAAGAAGAGATTAAATTTTGACATTTAAACATCTTAAAGCTAAAGATCTGTTCAAATTAGCCCTCAAATCATAATATTCTTTTGCAAAACAATCATATTTACTTCTAAATGAAGACCAGATAGCCTAAACCAAGTAATTAAAGCCTTAAAGGAATTGAATCCATTCAAGTGAAAAAATTTATTCCCCTTCAATTAGTGCCAAAAACCACATCTAACAATTTTCCTTCAAGTGAATACTGAGAAGCATGTGTTGTTTGCAGGTTTAAGATGTGTTATTTGTATTGTAGAACAAATTAACTACTCACCTCCACAGCTGCAATGGTGATGTTGTATACTAGCAAGTCTTGGATTGGGTCGATTTCTATTAGCAAAGGAAATGCAGTTCCCTGTGCCATATATGAAACCCATGTGAGATTTTATGTTAGGAATTACACACAAACCACACAATTACAAACTACATTAAAAGAAAGCATGTCAGGGATCTCTAAATTATACTTAGGATTCTGGACCAAATCCTGTAAAGGTCTACCATCGGGCTCTTATACTTTATCCTACAAGATTTGATTCTATGTAGCACTGCAATCATGATATAATTTGCAGTTCAAGGTTTAGATGGCATAAGTAAAAGACACAAGAAATGCACAACGTTCCATTATTGGATGAAAGTGCTACAACATTTACTTATTTTAACTTCCTTTCCTAATGAAATAAAAATGGTTTTGGAATTAAACAAGAATAGGGTTGCAGATCTTTTATTGAGATATAACAGAAACAATAATTAAAATCAATGTTTACCTCTGCAACTTTATACAAAAGTGTGTACCTCAGTACTTGTTACTTTTCTTCAATCACTCTGTCAACACAAACAGTGCTTTTTCAATTCTTACATCATTTCATACTGTCATTTGTCAGCCAAAGAAAAAGAGTTATCAGTAAGGCACTTTAGCCATCCCATCCAGAACCATCTTGATTTCAAGAATAATTGAATCTGTCAGATCATAATAATGCAATAGCATTTTCATATTCTGATAAGAATGGGTCGTTCTAGTAAACTATGAATGATGAAGTTTGGTTGTCTTCAAATCAAATGCCACTAAACCAACCAAATAGCCAATTTCAAATACATTTTCTTCATCATCACCTGCATAACGTCAGCTTCTATCAATGCATTTTCTTCACCTCTTCCTTCTACTTATCTGCATTCTGATTTATCTTTTGGGCTGGCAGCTTTTTATGATCATGGATGCCACGTGGGCCAAGTGGCAGAATGGGATGCCACTGAGGCTCCCATCCATTTATTTTATGGAGATAGAATTTCTTTCTTTTACTTCTTTTAATATATAAATTTTAATCATATATATACATGTACTTACAATTTAGTTTACTTATTTTAAATATAATATGAATATTTAGAAATAATATAACTTATTATACTTTATTCAATACCATAACACATATTATGAATGTCACAAATATAATAATCTTTCCATCATGATTAACTCTAGAATTATCACTTGTGTTTGTGATAAATGGTATATGTGAATTTGTCACTTTGTCAATTGAAAATTTATAACTTGATCAAGTGTTTGTATCAATTTTGTCAATAAGATTAGTTGATGTCTTTTGATTAAGATTGATAATGATATTGTCATTCAACCAAGAGTATTTACTTCATTAAATGTAGCATAAACCAAGTAAGCTATTGCTTCATAAACATAATAAATTCAACTTTGAGTGCATACATAAATAAATAAGTAATAATTTGTCCATGTCCCTAATATATTTCAAATGGTCAATTAATTAATGGATAATATTTTTGGGGTGTTAAGGAGAGAATTTGTGTGTGAGGAGAAGGGGAGGGGGGGCAGGTGGCATGGGGGTGTGATAAGGGGGGCCATGGGGGGTGGAGAGGGGCGGAGAGAGGTTGGGAATAAGAGACATTTCTCCATCAGTCTTATATGGAGAGTGTTACATTATTTTTTAATTCAACAAAATTTCAATAATATAATAGTTCGTAAACAACAAGAAATGATTCAAGATGGAGAAAGGAATAATGCAAAGAAATAGAAACAGCATCCATACACGTAACACCTTATGTATCCTAGGAAAAAAAATCAAGTGTAAACCTAGTCTCTAAAGAACCTCTCATCATATTAACAATAAGCATGTATATAATACAAGAAGAAATGTATTCATGCTCTATCAAGAGAACATCACCATCTCTCTAACATGCTCTTCAAGTTGTGAATATTTTAGTAGCATCTCCTAGTTTTGGAGACCTATCACAAACATGTGCAATGTCATACTACAATGTTGTACCAAAAGCAATAATATATCAACACTCTTAAATCATTGAGTAAATCCAATAACATTCCAACAACATAACCCTACATCCACTACTACAATATATCACTACCTGTGTGTTTTCTTATAGAAAAATAAAGGTATAAATCCTTGAAGTGATATTTCAAAACTATACAAGAGAACCACGTGAAACATGTCTCAAATTTATAAGAATTTTTGTAGAAGGTTCTATACAATTATCTCCAAAAGTGACAATTTTCTAAATAGGACAAAATAACTCATAGAAGAACATTTAAAAAAATAAAATTGAAAAGCTCCATTTGGTAGAAGTCAACATGTAACCTCCATGATGATTGTCTAACATGTAACCCCCTAGCATAGGTTCATCTTACACCATTTACATGAAAATACCAAATTTATCAAATGTAAACTTAAAATATAACCTTCCACATTATGCCATCTTAGAACAATTATTGCCAAGTGCCTAGGAGAATATTTCATCCACATGTTCCTTTCAAACTATCACAAGGGCTTTTATTTCCATGTTCTTTGGAAACATACACAAAATAATTTTTACAACATTATATTCATAGCTTAGATTACAATAGTTTTTCACTAGGACTTGCAAGGTGAATAGTAGGTCCCTAATCCTAGCATTATCTCTTGATATTTATATTTTAGGAGCATTAAACATAATAGAGTAAAACAAAGTTTACAAAATAAACCTAATCATCTTTTGAAAAATTAAGATCCATCTTTAACAAACATGAAGATCCACCAATCTAAAACAAATAAATGTGCAACATACCATCTTTACCAACACACTCCAACTACAAAACTAAAAGATCCAAAACCTCCACTTGGAAAAATTATCAAAATCTCATCTCTAAAGGACTATCTATCTAAAACCAATAGAACCATATATGCCTAGAAACCCACTCAAGATCTAGAGTCCACCAAGTCACAAGAGTATTTCCTCAAAACTAACAGTCTTCCAAGAATAAAAGGTACACAATCAATCACCTCATGTGCAAAAAACTCCAACTCCAACATCGCAATAAACAAGAATACTCCAAGGAAGAATGACCACTATACAAACACAATCTAAGATAAATACAAAAACCATATCCAATGCTCCCACTTCACGATCAATGTCACCTCTAGAAACTTCATTTGGCACCATGACTTAAAATTTCAATATAAATAAGTCCATAGTCATTAACCAAACATGTACTTCTCAAAACAATCCTTAGAAACATTTCTAGTGTATATTAATCCAATATCGATACATCTAATTTTCTCTATTAAATATAATAACATTCCACCAATTTAAAAATCATTACACCTACAAAGACCTATAATACAACTATCTAAGGCATCTGATTTAAAAGAACTAGAGAGGAAAAACCATAAATGCTTTCTCAAAACCAAAACTACCAGAACCCATGGTATGACACAAGTCAAACACCCCCATGACCAAATTCATCAATTCTATCAAGAATAAGAAACCATAATTATAACATATTGACCAATAATTCTTTCATATTGCATTTCTTTTTACAAGAGAATTTACATGAAGCTTTATACTGAATATAAATTCGTTTCCTCTTTTTTTAAATCAAAATACATATTCGCTTTTCTTTTTCAACTATACACTATTATTCATCATTCAAACCTGCAAGGCAATAAATAGAAGAGAGTCCCCCATTGTTTTCTACACCAATATTTTGAAACAAAATATCTAAACTTATTTTATTCCTGCAACTATTTTGGAGATAAATTTTGTTGTAGTGTGGCAATCAACACATACGTGAAGGTTCTTAACAACTCTAATAATTGTTACAGGGGTGTTGTTTAAACTTTAACAAACCAAATGCAATTGCCAAATTTTTACTATGGTGGCAGAGAAATAATTATTTTTCCTCCTCTTCTACAACATTAAGTAAATGTCTTGAATTTGGAAAATACCCTACTGCTCTCATCTCCCAAGTCCAATTTCTCCAACTTTGCATAGATCTACTATGTTTGTGGATGTGATATGTCACCTACACGAAAAACATGTACCATTTTATGTTCTTCAATCCAACTACATCTAGATATCTTTTTAATTCCTCAATCTTTCATCAATTTCCTTGCCATGTGAACCTCACCCCACCTGCCCACTTATGTGTAGATGTTTGAGAGAAGAACATATGTCGCAACATTTTTAGGATCAAAATCAAAAAGCATTATTACTGTAAATAATCTTAAGCTTATATTCATATGCGATCTATAGGTATCCAGAAGACACATCCACACAACCACCACAGGTTTAACTAGCATCTTAATGATAAAATGTAGAGTATCTTCAAGATAGTCAATCTAGACAAGAGGGTCAACCATGCAAACATAATGATCAACTGTAGATGTAATGCAATAAGGGTTATTCATGATTGAAGTGTGTACAACCCTCATCAACTAAATCTACATGGTTGCATACATATAAAACACAAGCAAAGCTTACAATGTCAGGATATGTTCTAGAGTGCTTCATTATTTCAAAGATTTTGATAGCATCCTTGCAAAATCCATGTTGTGTATATCCTGTAATCATTGCATTCCATGAGATGACATCTCTTTGGGAAAATTTTTTAAACAACTCACATGCCTTTGCATACATATCCACTAAGGTAGTTGCAACTGCAACATCTAATAAAAGTTCTCTATTTTTTATGCTTTGATGGATGTACATATCCTATTCCAATGCTCCTATTTAGGAGCTGGCATAGAGAATGATAGAAAAAGTTGTGGAGTTTGGCTTTACACCTGCCAATTACATTTCCTTGAAATTTTCTAAAGTTTTTTTTTTTAAATTCATTTTGTGCATTCATTGCAGGGGCGAAGAATGCTAGATAAAGTTTACATTTCCTTGAAATTTTCTAAAGCTTTTTTTTTTAAATTCCATTTTGTGCAATCATTGCATTCCATGAGATAACCTCTCTTTAAGGCATTTTGTCAAACAATTCATGTGCCTTTTCTATGCTTCCCTAACACAAATTGTACCTGCAATTGAAAATATAATTTAACCCTAATTATATTATTATTATATTAATAATATATAGTTTTCATATTATTTTTGTTATTATATTTAATTTATACTACTTATTATATTATAATGTAATATATAATAATATATTATATTAATATTATTATATCATATAATATTATATTAAATATTTATAATATAATACATAAATAAGTAAATACAAATAAGAATTAAATTAAAATATTATATTATTTTAATTTTTGAATTTTAATTATTATATAGGTTATAATACCCTATATTAATGATAGTTCTAGTCAACTGGGAGCTTCAAAAATTCACTTACAAGGGGACTCACTTTAATCATTGTTCAAGCAGTGATGAAGGGGTGCATAGGGGCGTGACACCTCCAAAACACAATTGAGAAAATAAGAGAGGAGTTAACTTCATGTGAAAACCTTGTTGTGAGTCACATAAGAAGATTAGTTAATGTTGAAGCTGACGTACTCTCTAAATGGGCATTAACATTTGGAGAAGTTGGAGAGTTGAGATTGGAAGACCTACAGAGTGTGGATTTAGTGGAATGATTTAGTGAAGGTGGCAAGTACATTTTCATTTAATGGGCATGAAGGTAGTGTTGATGGTGTTTTCTGCACAGCAACAACTCAGACAAAAATGATATTCTATCTCTCTTGAAAGATAATCTTCAACAATAAATTGCTGAAAATCACCCCAAGGTCTCTCGGGTGTCAGGTCATGACAATGCATAAACAACTCAGATAATATGTGAAAATGTTGGTAATCACAATCGGACCTTACTACAAGCAAACTATATCTCTCCAATTTATCAAATCTCGCAATATGATGATCTTAAATCCTAAATCTAACCGAATGATAAAGAAACAGCAAAAGATGAGGGTGCAAGAGGGATAATGAAATCTAGACTATTTCTAGGATGAGCAATGCAAATGATGAACACTTGGAACGGACCAATCTCAAATAACCAATTCTTGCTTAACCCACAATGCAATATCACAAGAACGGTGCAATCGTCTAAGGCATATAGATTTTCAAATCATAGAAATTTATCCACAATCGAACTAAGCACAAATAGATGTATGGTCCAGGTTGACTTCACCAGTCTACTACAATCAGATAGTTACTGGGAGTATAGACCATAGATTGCTACAAACATTCCAAGCATGAAATCGTGAACACTATTCACCAAACTAATCTAATTCTAAATCTGACATTAAATCCTAGATCTTCAAGCAATTTCAAAGATGGAACAACAGGAACCATGCAAGATAAACTAACACAAAGAATTCACCAGAAACCACAATGCCTTCAATTGTATTAGATCACCAAAATTTAGCAACAATTCCAATGTTCCGTGTTACAACATTTGCTTCAAAGAACTAACTATTATCTCTACTATAGAATGCTCTAGCTCCTTCTTAGTCTAGCTTGTCTCTATTATCTGTCTAATTAACCCTTTACAAATGAGGCAGGAATGCCATTTATAGAAAATCCTCAAACATGTCGGCCCAGCCAAACATTTACAAAATAAGATAGTCAAAACAAGTCGGCCTCAGGAATTTCAAAATAAGGCACACATTAAATGCCGGTACATCATCAAGGTCGGCCACAACACATTCCCCAATGCAACTTAGATCAATACATTCCCTATAATAATAGGGAAGCACAAATCACGAAGTAGCCTGGTATTAACTACTGCCTCCCTTCCTTGTTCTGATCCAACAATACGTGAACCTTCAAAAACACCCTATCCAACTCAGCAACAGGTGGCAAGGGTAGGATTTTGAGCCGACATTTAATTGATTCAATTTCTTCCTTCAACCGCTTGACCATTGTATCCCAATCACCCCTACATGCTAAGTACTTGTCCACCACAGCCAAATAAGTAGCCGCATCATCCAATTGGTGCCCTGTTACAACATTCTCAGAATCAGGGGCATAGACATCATGCCACCATTCCCTCAATTGTTCTAAGCTCAAGTACTTAGGGGCAATCTTCCTCTTGCCAGTCATTATTTCAAAAAAGGTGATGCATCCATCATAAACACCAACAAGACTACCATCCATCTGCTTCTTTTGTTTATAGATCTTCTTGATGGCCTTCTGTCGAATTTGCAGGGCTTCAAACCACTCCCAAGGCTCATTAACCCTAGATGAAGAAAGGATTCCATCAATCACCAGCTGATCCTTACCATATTCCATGATTACTTTAGTTTTCTGCAATAAAAGATTAATGTCCTCCTTGTCCTGAGATAAAACATGCTCTAATAAATCCTTAGCCCTTATTGCATCCCTTCCAGTTGAAAGGATTTCCTTTATTGCATCATCTCCCTTAGTTTGTACCTCCTTCAACCAATCTATTGTAGTCGTGGTAGAAGCTTTCATTTTTTCTATTTCAGAGATGGTCTCCTTTAGCAAGAAACCAGCAGAAGCAGAAGAGGTTGGGTGGAACGATTGCAAAGGCTTCATTAAATCTTCTAAACATTTCCTTAGCCTTTCATTCTCCTTTTTTAGCTCATGCTTAGACTGTGTTTCCTTCCTTAATCTCCCAATTATCACCGCACTGGACCCCTCATATTCTTCAATATCTTGCTCCATGGAAGCGAGCCCAAGATTGATGGTCTGTACATTATAATCCTTCCTGGTGACCTCATCTCTACCTTTATCAGCAGCAGGGGTAGCAATATGAATAACCCTATTACTATCCTCATCCCTTTCGATATTTGAAACCACTTTGGCTGCCTTCTTCTTCTTTCCCTTTCCAATCTTAGCAAACATTTCATCCCAGTTGAGAGTAGTGTCCTCAACAATGACCTGCTTCCTTGTAATCTCCTTGTTTAGCCAATCCGGAACAGCAGGATCCACCCGGATTTCATCCTCTTTACCCTCCTCATGTAGTTCTACTGTCTCATCCTTTTCCTTTTCAGGAGATTGATCACCTTGATTTCCCAATTCTAGCTCCTCTTCTTGCAGGGGTGATGGAGTCTTAACAGGAACATTCTCCTTCTCAGGGGATCTATTATCTTTACTGCTCATGGGAGAATTCTCATACTGTACCAATGGAGAAGGGTGCATTTCCACATCTCCTACCTCAAGCTCAGCAGTCGCGCCATAAAGTTCCCCTTCCTTGAACGGTTATGCCTCCCCACTGGTCTCATGCTCCTCATGAATTGCCTGCTCAGGTATACCCAATGGAGGAGAGGTATCTTTCTGTTGTTCCACAGGGGATGCCATTGGAAGAGGATTTTCCTTTTGCATAGTCTCCTTGGGAGATGGGGTTCTCGACCTTCTTGAATAAACCCTGGGTTTCTCTCCTGAGCTCTCCACATCAACCACAGGAGGGTCTGCCTTATCCTTGGACGTTCCCTGATCTTTCTTCTTAGAAGCCCTGGTTGTCCTTGCCCTTTTTGGCTTTGGAGGAGTGTCTTCTTTATCCGCTTTCTCAAGTTCCTCCTCTTCTATGGACTTGCCTATTTTCAAAGTACGGCTCCTCTTCTTTCCTTTAGGTTTTCTTTTCTGTTCAGGCTCACTCTCCTTAGGGCCTCTGATTTTAATCTTGAAAGGTGAGCTTACCTTGGTTTTTCCTTTGGAATCATCCTCACCGGATTCCTCTGAGGTGGAAAGAGCATTCAGATTTCCCATCAAATTAAAGGTGCAAGGTACCTTCTCGCTCTCCAACTCCCACACCTTATGCTTCAACCATGACTTGGTAAATTTCATAACAGGAGCCATTAATTCCTCCAGCTCAGTTGTCTCATTTTCTGACCAGTTTACCTCTCCAATGGATCTGTCCTTGACTAACTCATATGCATGATCCTGAACTAAATTCCCATCATCTTCTAACTGGTCAGGAATCAACTTGACATTGTACATTCTGATTACATCAACTGGAAGCCTAGAATATCTTTTCTTCCTCACCTCAAATTCATCCTTATTGTTTGCCCAATAGTCTTCTAGATCATCCTTGTGGTGATATTCCTTTGTAGCCTTCTTCTGTGCTTCACCAGTGATGTCAAAATTAGTCCTCTTAGAATGGAAAGAGAAACCATAAGTACTCAATTCCTCTCCTGATGCATAAGCCGATTGGATTGAAGGGCAAACCTCTGCTATACCAATTTTCAAAGGAAAGTCCCCACCAAACCCTGTCTTGTGCTTCTCTCTTTTAACAACAGCATCAAAATCACATATCTGTCGGGTAACCTCCAAAAGTATGACATGGTCTGTAGGATATCTTGGCAATCTGTATGGAGCAGTTGGACATCCATCAATTCTGATATAGGAGAAGGTGGGGAATTGTATAAACCAAGCTCCGTATTTTTTTATCAGCTCCTTGGCTCCATCAGAAATTCTCACATGTTCTGCATTTTGAAGCAACCTAGTAATATGCATAGTAAATGCATCATTTGCTCTTCTATAATTCTAATTCCCTAGGTGCAACTCAGGGTACACTTCATAGATGACATCTTGTCCAAATGTTCCTTTTGGACTCAATCCCCTGTATGGATAAAATCGAGCAAGTACATATAACACATAGGATGTCATGGTGAATTTCTTGGTTTCTAGCACATCTCTCATCTGCCTGTCAATCATAGCACTAATAATCCCTGCCCAGTGGTAATTGATGCCTTGCTTGATCCTGTTAATGACATGTACCATCCAATTCTCCAATACCCCAGCACTCTTCAAGCCCGCCACTCTGCTCAATAGTGTAATTGCATCATATATATCTTGTCAGAACTTGATCCTGTGTAACTACTTAGGCAGCTTGGAGAAATGGGATTTTGGCTTTTCAAGCCAGGAATTGATCATCTGCTGAGCTTTGGCAGGTTCATCCTCATAATAAGTCCTGGCCATGTCTATGTCCAAGGCACACACACATGCTAAATCTAGCATATCAAATGCCTGGGCAATGGAAACTGGATTGAAATTAGCCAATACTCTCCCCTCGGTGCTAACGACCCTCTGTGTATCAAAGTCATATTGCCGAGCACACTCCAATATCAACTCATAGCATTGAACCACAGGAGGAAATCCTGCCACATGAGCCAGTCCGGATTTCACCATTCCCTTGGTCAGGGTTGATGAATCTTTCTAAGCTATCCTTTCCTTGAACTCTTCATATCTCCATGCTCCTACATTAGTGTTCGAGACCTCTGACCAAACTAAAGCTATCTTTCTATCCGGCCACTGACTCTTCATATCCAACCTTATCTTTTCAGCATCTGTAACTGAGGATCCCTCTGTGTCTCCCTTGGCCTTTCCTGCCGCTGCTTTGCTTGATTCAACCTGCATTCACAAAAGAACCTCATAAAAATCTGATTGTCATCCATATTCCAATCAAAAGGTTAGTCTCAAAATCACAAGAAATCACTAAGATAAATCATTAATCATCAATCTCAAAAATTCGGGAAAATCGGGCAATCCAGGGAAATTCAGTTGGGGCGGAATTTCGGAGAAATCCGACCCAGATGGACTCATGCTACCAAGACATCATTCATTAAATAAATCATTAATACGGTCAAAAGAGATGCGTGATTATCATGAGATTCGATCATTTAGCAACAAGAAATCATCATCCAACATTTAATTCATTATCCCAATTTCTAAAATCAAAATCATGTGGAATCAAGCAAAAAACGGGAAAAATGCAGACAGGTCAGATTTCCGCGGACAACTTGAAATTCCGGAAACTCATCATACTCCGGGAAAACGCAAAATCTGGGAAAATCCGGGTGCGCAGAAATTATGTGAACACCTCGGAAACCCGACGACCGTTCGACGCGCAGACCATTAACCGAGTAATCATACAAACCTCCCTATTCA
Organism: Sequoia sempervirens; assembly: GCA_007258455.2. Taxonomy (NCBI): domain Eukaryota; kingdom Viridiplantae; phylum Streptophyta; class Pinopsida; order Cupressales; family Cupressaceae; genus Sequoia; species Sequoia sempervirens. The sequence goes on along the minus strand of VDFB02252858.1, from coordinate 250,018 downwards.
GATTCCACGAAGATAAACCTGACCCCAACAAGCCAAATTTTGATTGCACATGAATTTAACTCCCAAAAAACCCTCAAGTGATTGATCTTTGCAACGAAATGATGATGCCCTAAAATTGACAGTTCAACCTCCGCCATGGAAGCTAAAGCAAGCTCAAAATTTAGACACAATCCTTCAAAATGATGAAACTAAGGCATACCAGGATCTCACAAACTAGGAACAAGGTCGAGCTATACACAAGGTGCGGGGATCATAATAACTCCACTAAACCCAACAACCCTGAGCGGACATGATGAAACCCTACCTTTGCAAATTAAACTTGATTACGCCCTAAAAAATGGTAAGACTTCTAAAGAACACCCTGGCACACCCGCACCTAACATTCAATTGATAGTCAAAGGGGATGCACAGTGCAGGCGTCGAAAACTCATGAAAGGTGAACCAAACCCTAACTCAATAAATATGAAATCATAAAAACAAGAAGGGCCGACTCAACTAACCACCAAAAATAACCCAAAAGATCCAATCATGAGCGCAAAACAATAGGAGAAGTCAGCAATGACTTACCATGGATTAAATCTGAATGAACCTCGAGCCCAAGAAAATCACCGCAAACCAAGGTTCCCTAGCAACGATAATATCAACTCAGACGCCCAAAGAATCCACGCACTAGCAGACCAAAACCAACGACTAAAGCTCAAAAAGAACAAACTCGAGCGCCAAAGCAAATGGAAGATGAATAATGAAATCAAAAGAGTGCCAAAAGACCTTAAATTCACCCACACTCGCACCAGAGGAGACGTACTTCGAGCATTAATGGCTGATAAGACATATCGAGGAAATCCGGAAACCCGAGCCCAAAACGAAATTTCAAAAAAAACCGAGCCAGACGGACAATCCGGGTGAGCACGAATTCCGCGGATAACGCACCTTTCGGGACTCCGACGCAGTCCAAGAAAATCCGGGTGACCCGGAAAATCCCGGATTCATCCAAAAACCCGAACTTCAGAAAATACAACAGTGACCAAATGATGAACCAGGACCCGGGAAAATCCAGGTGAACCAGAAAATCCCGGACCTAGGTCAAAACCTGGACTTCCATTAAAAACCAAGTTTGATCAATTCAACCCTCAGGGTAAGACCGAGACAAGCAAGACCAACATCTCAAGACCTTGAAAGGACAAATCCAATAAAAACCAAAGGTCTAAGAGACATCCGAAGTCAAAAAGAGGGTCCCTACTCCAAGTGGGGTGTGTGTGCAAAACTGCACAACAGGTAGGCAGTTTGTAGTAGTTTTGAAATGATTGGTGAAATGGTGTGAAGGGGGCAGTGGCAACCAAAGTACGAGCTGCAATTAAGATGAATTGAGTTTTCCAAGAAGATTAAAAGCTTTCGGCCTTCACATTTCAATGAGTACATTTCAGGTGGCGTGGTGAAGAAGGAATTGTGGAGGTGTAGTTGTGGTGGCGGCACTATGGCAACAGTGCTCCAATGGAGGCAAATTTTACTCTGCTCTCAAAGAGACAATTAAGCCCTTTTTATGGCGATGCATCTGAGAAGAGATTAATGGGAATGTTTCCTTTTAATGATGGGAGACTGGTGCAGTGTGTGAGGATGATTTTGGGTAGGGATTTTGGAAATTTACGGCATAGGTACAAGACGAACATGGACGTGTATTCACTGATTGTGGCTTGGGGATTGGACCTAGGAGAGAAGGTGGCAATAGTGAGGGAGGTAATAAAAACAATTGTTCATAGAGATTTTTTGGATGGTTTGGAGACAATACTAGAATGGGAAGTACCAGGCGAAGGGCTTGACATTTGGGAAGGAATGGAAAATGTAGAGCTTGAAGGGTATGTGGGATGCATACCCTTTGTGCATTGGTCGGAGGATGATTTGAAGGCTCGTTGCAGAGAAAAATCAAGACTTGGTTGGGAATCCTTAAAGCTTTTTGTAGAATTGATGAAAGTGGAAGCAGTAATTGCACAGGCGAAGGCAGAGGCAGAGCGAATGGAGGATGCAGAGAATCACTAGAGGAAGAAAAAGGTGAAGCCAATCTACAAGGATGGAATGGTGTCAGGTAGTTCTAGCGAAATTAAAAAAATTCTTGTGTTTTTGTATATTTTCTCATGATATCTATACTTTACTCCTTTGGTTTTGGTGGGGGTTGAAACGTAGTGGGTTGACATATGTATTAATCTGTAGGGTTAGTTGTCTAGTTTTTTGGTAAATGGTTGTGTTAGAAGTTAAGCATAAATTTGTCTGAGTTAATTTTAGATGACTAGAGTTGTAGTGGAAGTTGGCCAACATGTTAATGTGCCTTTTTTGTATGAACTCATTGCTAATTTGTAGGTGGTTTTTTGGGTGGATGGAAGAATAACTGAAATCAATGATGTAATCTTATTTTCAAGTAATACAAAATCCTATTACCAAAAAAAAAATGATAGTTCTAGTCATAATTTTTACCTTATTCTTATATATAGAGTGACATTTATATTTGAATATAACATAGTAGACATAAGTCTGATGGTTTAGAATGTATTTTACCCTACTTCCTTATTTTTATTTTCAATATAAAAATAAAGCTAGTTTGAATAATTTTATGATTCTAATTATTTTTACCTATTTAGTAATTATTAATAAAAATTATTATGCATATGTTTTAATTAAAATATTTAGGGTAATATAACTAATAATTAATTAAAGTATTTTTTTTATATAGGTTATAATTAGTTAAAAATAATTAATTATCTTCATAACTTTTGGTGATGTGCGAACAACTTTAGGCTGTAGCTGCAGGTTGGTTTTGTGTGGTGTTGGTCTCTACTCCTTGGAGTGACAAGAAGATAAAGGAGGAAAAATCTTTCAAATGTTTTACGTATTACTTTTAATTAGGCCGAAGGCTATCCTATGTAAAAATAATATAATATTTTATAATTATAATATATATATATATATATATATAATTTAATATAATAATTAGAAATATAGATTAAATATAACAACAAAAATAATTCAAAAATATATAAGATTAATATAATAGTAATATTTAATAATTAAACTTATGAATATTATATATATCAAATAACTAATATAATAATAGAATATAAATATAATATAATATGATATAATACAATAATATTTATATAATATAATATAAAATAACTAATATAATAATAAAATATAAATATAATATAATATATTTTAAAAAAATTATGAAAACTATATTTAATCTTCTAGTTTTTACCTACATTATGAAAATAACATATAATATTTGAGTAAAATAACTAATATCAAATAAGGGTAATAATTAAATATAAGAATTTACCTAATAACAAATTATGGTTTAGAATTAATATGATTCTAGGATAGTCATTTAGCACATCAATAATAGATTAAGGGTAATATATACATAATTTGAAAAAAAAATGACAATGTGAAATAGTTTAAGATTTAATTTACTTTTTTATTTCAGTTGTGTAAAATCAAATGGAATCTTTATATGCTAATTTATGGATATGCTTAATTAGTTATGTTATTTTTGAATCAATTAGAAACTAATGTTTTTCCTTTCAAATAAAATTTAATCTTCTTAAAGTGAACATGTAAAATATTTAACTTTAAATTTTAAAAAAATATTGCTTTTAATATGATTTGTTAAAAAGTTTTGTGTGTTATGGACAAATTTAAATTTAATCTTTTTAAACTATAAGATAATATTTTACCTAATAACTAATATTTTACCTAATTGATGGATATGTTTAATTAGTTATTGTTATTTTGAATCAATTAGAAACTAATTTTTTTCCCTTTCAAATAAAAAAACTGAACATATAAAGTATTTAACTTAGGAATGCATTTTATCTTGCTTCCTTATATAAATTAAGCTACAAAATAGCTAAACTAGAGGTAAATTTATATATTGTCATTTAAATGATAATAATATATACAGTTTTCATAAAGGTCTTTTATATATATATTAAATTTGTGTGTAGGTTAAAAACTATAAGATAATAATGTGGATGATTGGAATGGCGCGACGCGGAGCTCTGTCGCGGGCTAGGGCCCACGTGCCCTAGCTCGCTCTGTGGCATTTCTCTGTGTTCGTCTTTTTCCATTGGGAGCTCGCTGGGGGGTCTTTGTTGTGTTCGTCGGGATCTGGAGGTGGTCAGACAGGGGTTGGGCTTCCTCCTTGCTGTGGCTGGTTGTTTTTCTGGCCGTTTTTTGGTGCGTGGGTTTCTTTTAACGAGTGGTGCGCAGCGGTTTGGGAATTTGGGGCCGACTGCCTTGCCTCTTCCTCTCTTTTGAGTGGTGCTTGGGCTCCTTGAGCCATGGAGAATCAGGGTCCTGTTTCTTCCCATGATTCAGAGATGGTAGATCCATCTTCTTTGTTGCAGGCCAGTAACAAGGATCGAACTAAGTTTCCTCCTTCTGGGGAGGGTGCTTCCTCGTCTAAAGGGACGTTTTGAATTAAAAAAGTAAATGGATGTTTGGAGAGATCAGAAGATCGACCCGTTTTGGTTATTCAACCTGAGCAAGTTTCGGAGGATGTTGATTACTAGTGTAATCATGCCCTTATTTGTAAATTTTTGGGCCTTCGTCTTTCTCTTCCTGTGCTGGAATCCTGGGCACGTCGGGTTTGGAACCCTGAAGGAGATATGGAGATTCTCTTAGCGGCTAATAACTATTTCCTTGTTATCTTTTCATGCATGGCGGACAGGAATAGGGCTTTTGAAGGTGGCCCTTATTTCTTTAACCAGGTTGGGCTCTTCATTAAGCCCTGGCATATGGGCTTCAACTCTGCTGAAGAGATCCCCTCACGGGTGCCCGTGTGGGTTCATTTGTCGAGGCTCCCGTTGGAATTCTGGAGGGAAGATATCCTTCACTCAATCTCTTTGCTTCTTGGGAAACCTGTTGGATTGGCTTCACAGACTCAAAATCGTAAGGTAATTTCCTATGCCCGTATTTGTGTTGAAGTTGATTTGAATAATCCATTACCAGACTCTATGGAAATTTGCATGGGTTCTTCTTCCTGGATCCAACAGTTGGATTACGAAACCCTTCCCTTTAGATGCAGAATCTGCCATGAATATGGTCATCTACACCGTAGATGTCCCAGATTGAAATCTTCCCCCTTGGCTGCCTCTGGACCTCCTAGGTTGGACAAGGGAAAGGCTCCAGTGTCTGATGGACCTGTTGATACAGAGGGATTTACCCCAGTTAAATCCCGTAATAAAGGCAAAGGCAAGAAGAGAACTTGGATGGATAGACAGAATGATGGCACTTTTAATAGGTTTGAGGCTCTTGATAGTATGGTCCAAGAAGATGGAATTCCAGTTGAGCTCTCTTCTGGGGTTAAGGGTCAAATAGAGATTCAGGATGTGGATGCAAAGAAGGAGGAGTTGATTTCATCTTCAGGGGATCAACAGGTTGGTCAACCGGCTATGGACTTGCCTCCTCAAGTTCAGAATATTGGTGTTCTCCAGGTGTCACAGGTTCTGTTGGGTACTACTGATTTGGCTCCTAGTCCCCCTGTTTCTAAGGGGTCCGCGGATCCTATGAATGGTTTTAAGGCTCCTCCTGCCTTAGGCTTGCAACAAAAATCTTTTAAAAAGGGGCCTCTAGAAATACCGTTAAGGAGTGGAAGGAAGACTGATCAAGAGAAAGTTAAGATTATGGGTGATACTTTGGTTGAGTCTGGGTCTATGAAACCCATTGATTCCCACTTCTCCCATCCTCATAAATGATTTTTTTATCATGGAATGTAAGGGGGTTGAACAACATCCCTAGACAAAAGGTTGTTCACAGATTAATTGAGTCTCAGGCTCCGGATGTGGTCTTTATTTAGGAAACCAAGCTTACTGTGGATGGTTTGGATAATTGTGCTCTGCGTATCTGGCCCCAAGGCTACTGTCAAGGGGTGGGGGCTTTGGGCTGTTCTGGGGGGGTGGCTTGCTTCTGGAACCCGCGAAAAGTCTCCCCTTTATGGTGGATCTCTAGTCGGTCTTCCATCTCTATGGTTGCCTCCAATTTTGAAACTGGAGAAAGATGTCTCTTCTCCAATATTTATGCTCCTATTGATCTTCGAGGTAAGGCACATCTTTGGGCTCATATCAATTTTGTCTGTTCTCTGGACCCTTTCCTCCCATGGATTATGGCTGGTGATTTTAATGATGTTATTAGTTTGGATGAAAAACGTGGCGGGTTAACCAGGTTGGATCCGTCTTCTCTTTTGCTCAGAGATAATATTTGCTTCCTAAATCTTGTTGATGTGAAGCCAATCAATGGAGTTTTTACTTGGAATAATAGGAGGTGTGGTGATGAGGCTATCTCTGAATGACTTGATAGATTTCTGGTTTCCTGTTACTAGATGAGCAACAGGTGGACTACCAGTTCTGAAATTCTGGATTGGAGAGGCTCTGATCACTGGCCTATCAAACTCTCTGTCTCCCCTTATGGAGTCACCAAGAACCCTTCTTTCAAATTTTAGTTGATGTGGTTACGTGATCAATCCCTTCGGGATCTTGTGCTGGATTGGTGGTATGAAGGTCTTCCTGCCCATGGGAGGGCTATGTACACTTTTAGTAAGCGGCTTCAACATGTGAAGTATAGGCTTAAGAGGTGGAATAAACAATGTTTTGGGAACCTTCATGCTCAGAAGTTTGCTGCTTAGTTCAAGTTGGATAGTATTACTCGTCAGATTCGTGACCATGGGTTGTCCTCTACCCTGTTGAATGCTGAGTCCTTGGCTCTTAAGGGCTTAGAAGAGTGGGAGCTTCGGGAGGAGATTTTCTGGAAGCAAAAATCCCATATTGATTGGCTTCAGGAGGGGGACAAGAACACGGCCTTTTTTCATAACTCGGTTAAGGCTCGTAGACAGGGGAACTCTATTTCTACTCTTGTTTCGAGTGATGGGGCCCAACTCTCGTCTTGTAGTGAAATTTCTAGGGAAGCTGTCAACTATTTTTCCAATCTGTTTTCTAGGGTGGATCTTGATGCTAGATTTGAGGAGAGGGCCATCTTGGATTGTATTCCTTGCTTGGTTTCAAATGAGATGAATAGGGCTCTCTTGTGTCCAATCTTGTTACCTGAATTGGAGAAAGTTGTGTTCAACATGAAAAAAGGTAAAGCTCCTGGCCCAGATGGGTTTCCGATTGAGTTCTTCCAGGAATTTTGGGAAATAATAAAGTATGATCTTCTTGAGGTGGTTTAGGAATCTCTTAGGAACAAAAAAATGGTTAAGTCTTTGAATTCTACTTTTTTGGCTCTCATACCTAAGAAGGAGGGGGCCAATCAGATGGATCATTTCAGGCCTATTGTTTTATGCAACGTTGTCTATAAGATCATCACCAAGTTGATTGCTGAGAGACTCAAACCTCTCCTTGGAGCTTTGATTTCTGTTGAGCAGGGAGGTTTTGTGGAAGGAAGACAAATCTTGGATAGTGTTGTGATTGCTATGGAAGATATTCACTCTATGGCTTCCTCTAAGGAGAAGGTAATGTTCATTAAGCTTGACATGGCTAAAGCTTATGATCGGGTGAGCTGGGAGTTCTTACAGAATATACTCTTGGCTTTTGGCTTTGAGGAGGAGTGGGTGAATTGGGTTCTCAGTTGTGTGACCTCGTCCTCCTTTTTTGTTCTCATTAATGGGGAACCTTTTGATTGGTTTAGTGCTTCTCGAAGACTTCAGCAAGGGGACCCTCTATCCCCTTATCTTTTCATTATCACGGTGGAGGGTCTTGGTAGATTTATTAAATCTTAGGTGCAGCAAGGTCGGATACATGGCTGGAGCTGGAACAATGTTCTCCCTCCCTGTTCTCATCTTCAATTTGTGGATGATACTGGATTGATGGGTTTGGCAAGAATTAGTGAGGCAGTGAACTTCAGGAGAGCTTTGGACATCTACTTGAAAGCTTTTGGTCAGAGTGTTAATGATGATAAATCTTCCATTTATTTCTTTAATACTCCTCGGCTCATTCAAAACAGGATTGCTAGGATTCTTAGATTTCAAATTGGCTCTCTCCCCTTGATGTACCTGGGGATTCCTTTGGCTCTGGGACCTCAACAAAAAGACTTTTGGCAGGGGATTTTGGATAAGTTCTGGAGTAAGGTTAGTCATTGGACTTACAGGTGGCTCTCTTCAGCTAGGCGAGTGATCCTCCTAAAAGTTGTGGTGCAGTCTCTCCCTATTTATAGGTGTTGTGTGCAGATTCCCCCTGCCTCTTTTGTGAGGGATTTTGATGCTCTTTCTCGGAAATTCCTTTGGTCTGGCAACCTTCTCTCCTCAAAGTGGAGTTTAGTCAAGTGGGAGTCTGTCTGTAGACCGAAGCATGCTGGGGGCCTTGGTCTTAGGTCTGTGGCTCTTGTGGTTAAGGCCTTGGCGGCTAAGCTGTACTGGAGATGGTGCAATAATCAGGATTAGGTTTGGGCTAAGATTCTTTCTCTCAAGTACTTTCCTGGTGCTGAGAGCCAAGATGTGTTGCGGCTTGCTTTGATGGGTAAAGGTTCTTGCATTTGGGATACTCTTAAGCTGGGGGCTCAGCTTGTTAAGAATGGTCTTTTCTGGATTTGTAATAAAGGCTCTGATGCTCTGTTTTGGCTGGACTCTTGGGATGGCCACCCTCCCATTCTCTCCTGCTTCCCTCAGCTTCAACATCTTGGCTAGTTGTTCGCTAATGCTAGTTGGATCAAGGTGGAGCATTTTAAAACAGTTAAGCGTATTGGTCATTTGGAGGTGTCTTGCTGGAAGGATCTGCAGGAGTGGCCTGTGGGTGGTTCTGATGAGGATCATGTTGCTCTGTCTAAGATCTTGGAGGGTAGGCTTTGCAGCTCTCTGAATGAGAGGGACAAGTTGGCTTGGAGTCCCAGCCCAAAAGGTAAATTTATTGTTGCTCAAGGTTATGATGTGCTTGATGGGAACTTGCATGGTCCTGCTGAAGTGCCCTGGTGGAAGAAGGTTTGGAACAAATTTTCTTGGCCCAAGTGTAACTTCTTTTTATGGTTGGTTTCCCAACGGAGATGTCTCACTTGGGAGAATCTCCGCAAACGTGGGTTGCAGGGACCTTCCATTTGCTTTCTTTGTTCGTGCAGTGAAGAATGTTCTTCCCATTTGTTCTTTCTCTGCCCCTTCTCTCATGAGATTTGGCACAGATGGTGGGAGGCTTGGCATCATGGTTGCATTCATGCTTCCTCCCTTATTGAGTTTTGGGAGAGCCTGGGAAGACCTCCTACAAAGACTCCTTTTCTTCAGGTGGCCTGGACTATTGGGCCTATTTTCATTCTTTGGAACCTTTGGCTGGAAAGGAATCGCAGAGTTTTTTGTGATTCCAAACTGGAAAGTGGCCAATTGTGGACGAAGATTATCAGCAGGCTTCAAGAGACTATTTCTGCTAAATGCGATATGTCTGAAAGTATTGATCTTGGGGATCTTGCGGTTGTGTGGGATTTGAACCTGGGGGATAGTAGTAGGGGTTGCACTGCTGGTATTAAGCCCCGTCATGTCAAGAAACGGGTCTGTCGTGATGGGAAGTGGGCGCCTCCCCCGGTTGGGGTCCTGAAGATTAATATTGATGGTTCTTCTCGTGGGAACCCTGGGCATGCTGGTATTGGAGGTATTGGTAGAAGTAAAGATGGTGATGTTGTTTTCTGCTTCTCTATCTATAAAGGACATTACTCTAATAATCTGATGGAGGCCCTTGCTATTAAGATTGCTATTGAGCGGGGTTGCTCTTTAGGCTAGAGGAGGATTATCTATGAGTCTGACTCTCAGATTGTTGTGGATATGTTGAATAACCAGAGATTGGATGGTGTTAGCTGGCATTTAGCCTCGTTGGTCAGACAAATTTTAAGTGTTTGTAGTTCCTTGGAATCTGTCTCTTTTTGTCACATTCCTAGGGAATGGAACTGCGTGGCTGACTGCTTGGCGAAGTGGGCCTCGGAGAATGGGGATGGCTGGGATATTAGTGGAAGGGATGAGTTACCTCCAAATTATCTTGGAACTTTGGAGAGAGTTTTACTAGATGACAGGACTATGTAGTGTTGTTGTTGGTTGTACTCCTATTTTTTGGGCCTTTGGCTTTTTCCTTGTATCTCGGTTTTGATTGAATAAATTTTTTCCCTTCTTTTTAAAAAAAAAAAACTATAAGATAATGTTTTACCTAATAACTAATATTTTACTTTTATATGCTAATTTATGGACATGCTTAATTAGTTATGTTATTTTTGAACTAATTAGAAATTAATTTTTTTCCCTTTCAAATAAAATTTAATCTTCTTAAACTGAACATGTAAAGTATTTAACTTTAAATTTAAAAAATATTTATTGTAATCTGATCAGTTGAAATTTTTTGTGTATTATGAACAAATTCAATGTATTTTCTCCCATTTCATGTTTTTTAATGTTTAAAGAACAATAGTCCATTCTCTTGACAATCTAAATCTTTCATTTGCAAAGGAAGGATGTGATATTAAAGTACTAAAAATATTTAAATATATAAAACGTAATTTTATTTCATAACATAAAATTAAGAATATTCTAAAAATATATATTTTATTATCTAAAATTAAAAAATATATATTTTATAATCTAAAATTAAAAAATACCATAAAAAGTGGGTGGTAGGGTGGGCGACCCTCTAGGATGGCAGAGGGAGGTGGCATATTGCCACGGTGGTGATCGAAAGATGGTTTCCATTGTTGAGGTGGCAGTTCGGCAGTTTGGGTGGCGATAGCTTGTTATGTCATTAAGTTGGACGTACGAGGGTGTCAAAAATGTAGTTGGCCGCCTTGTTAAGTGATGATAGTTTCTTAAGAAAGGCGAGCTTGTGTTAAAGGAGAGACAACTAGCATTCCGAGAGGTGGTACGATTAGAGTTGGGTGGTGACGTTTACGTAGCCCAAGTTATTTATGGCAAGCTTGGTTCTCTTTCGCATTATGCATTTCTTTCAGATGTGAGGTGTTTGTGGGTTTCTTTCCTTCCCTTCTATCAAGTGTCTCTGGTAGGAGGTTGAGGATGGAAAATAGTTCAAAATTTATAGTGGAGGTTTATGTTGTGGGCCTTGCTCAATTCAGAGCGGACACTCCAATATCCTTGTGTTCGTCGGCGAGACAGGCTTCTTTCAGGGAATTCATTGACCAGTGTTTGAAATGGATTTCGGTGAAATACAATCCGTTGGTGCTTGCGACAATGAAGATGGTGTTGGGTTCTAGTCATCTAGAGTCCAAGGAGTACAAGAGAGACAATTTGCATATCTCGTCTTGTTTCCTTGCCTCTCTGTTAGACAATTTGGAGTCGAAGGTGGAGGCAAAACAATTATTGTTGAAGTTGTTCAAAGAGGACCTGGTCGAAGGCGTTGATGAGGTGCTCCGTGTGGTGTTAGAAGGCAGGGGTTGCTTGCATCCCTGCGACGTGGAACGAGTGAGCTCGAAGGACATAGTAAAAATTTACCCCTTCCTTTTGGATTTGCAGGGTCTAGGACTGATGCGACATAAGGTAATTGCGGCAGTTTCCATTATCTTTCTGAAGAAGGTGTTCGGGTTGATGGCGGTGGATAAGGAAGATTGGAAGGAGGAGTTTGAAGATTTTGCAACCTTAAACAATTTTTTGTAAGCTGGGGTGGTTTATTTTTTGGTGGTGGTTGTTTTTTTGGTCGTACTGGTTAGGGTAGTTTTGGATGTCTCGTCGCTATTATAGTGGCCAATGTTTGTTAATTTTAGCTATGGTTAGTGGTAGTCAGTTAACAGTATTTTGGTAGTTCATTAAGCACTTGGTATGGCATTTTGGGTGGCTCTTGAGGGCTGGTTTACAAGGGTTTTTTGTTCTCCCTCTTTCCTACATGGCAGTCGCTTGTAATTCTGGTGTTTTTTATTAATATAAATTAAAACTCTTATGTATCAAAAAAAAATACCATAAAAAATATATATTTTTTGAAAAATAATAGAAAATAAAACTATCCCATAAAACTTGTTTTACGATAATCAAAAACTTATATAATATAAAAAATTATATATAATAATAAAAAAAATTATATATAATAATAAAAAAAATTATACACTTGGAATATTATTGGAAATATAGAAATAATATATGATTCTTTGCTTTATTTCTTTGTATAAAGTGTTTTATTTTTTTAATATTTTTTTAATATTTTATTTATTTATTTAATATTGGGTTCATCAATCTTTTTCAATGGTTAGACATCATTCTACCACATTCTCAACGATCGATCATTAAATTCAGCTGGTAATGTTCATATAGGGAATGCCTTCGGTATAATAAATGAGGACAACAAGACATGTTACCACTATGAAAACTAATTTTCCCTCCACTTTAAGGTTTTTGGGGTAAATTCAATGTATTTTCTCCCATTTCATATTTTTTAATGTTTAAAGAACAATAGTTCATTCTCTAAGACAATCTAAATCTTTCATTTGCAAAGGAAGGAGGTGAGTATTAAATTATTCACTGACAAAAGTAGTCCTCATGCCCGTAGAGTCATGGGATGAAAGAAAATTTCTGGTTTTGGTAGAGTGAAAGCAGGAACCACTTCATTGTAATCAACTCCAAGCAACAACATAACTCCCAAAGAATCGTTCAAGCCAGAGAATATTTGTACAATATTATGTTATTCTCATAAAAAATGTTACAATCACCAACTCTTATGTACGTTTTTGGGGTTGGTTGCACTTTAACATCTATACAACAGAGAAATTATATCCATTAACGACGTCTTCCATGTGTGAAGGTACCCTAGAAGTCTCTGACCATTTCCTCCAATGTTATGACTTGTGAGTCAGAGTCACACTCGGTCCATTTTCAGTGTAATTATTGCCTTCCATTTTCATTATTTGGGTGGGCTGACAATAATTGTAATAATTTCCTCTAGAACTTTATACGATTGAGAAAGCCAAAGTAGTAATGAGGAGTTGGCATGTCTCAATCTTTTACAAACTTCTTAAACTAAACATGTAAAATATTTAACTTTAAATTTTAAAAAATATTTCTTTTAATATGATTGGTTAAAAAGTTTTGTGTTATGGAAAAAAATTTAGGAAAAATGAGGTGAACTATTATTTTGGATTTTTTTTAGGAATGTATTTCACCTTGCTTCCTTATATAAATTAAGCTACAAAATAGGTACAAACTAGAGGTAAATAAAGTTTTCAAATGTAAAAATTTAAAATTTATATTTATATATTGTCATTATATAAATAAGGGTAAAAATTAGGTAAAATATTAGTTATTAGGTCAAATATAATAAGGGTAATATCAAATAACTAATGTTAATTTGTTTATATTAATAGTTTACCTAAAAAATTATGAGTATTATATATATCAAACTAGCTTAGATATCTTAAATACATCTATCTAAAATACGTCGAGAGATATCAGTCTCAAGGCGCCTATAGTTTAATTGTTTTTAAGAATAGATAGGTGTCTCGAGACTAATATCTCTCAGCATATTTTAGATAGATGTATTTAAGATATCTAAGCTAGTAGCATCCGCAGTGTGGCATGTAAAATTTTACTTTAGCATGTTTTATTGTGTCTGAGAAAAGTATTTTTTCCTTTGCAAATATTGAATGAGACATTTCACATTAAACTAAAAATAATAATTTTCATACTATATCAATAAAATTTAATAGAAAAATGATATCCAATAATGTATACATTACATAAACTTATTGTGCTTCCAAAGATTTGAGTATTTCTTCCTCAACTTTCCTTTAGGTGAGTTGCTTCCCTATTTTCATTTTTTCATAATGATCGTATGAAAATGGTGGTGAGATTTTGAGTTCATCCAAGGATTTAACACGTGAAATAGCAACAAATGTTAATCATGTTCTTTCTTGCAGTCCTATATCAATTGTTTCCTTGGAAAGAGTCAATCCTTGTGATTTGTGGATTGTTTGTGCCCAAGCTAATCATAATGGCAATTGATGTGTGGGTTCCCTATGTATCAGTGCAATTGGAATAATATTTGGAGTTGCATCTTCAAATGGCAGTCTTGAGTCATTATCAAATTCAACCATTACATATGTTGGTGAATCTGGTGGGGCACTTCTAGGTTTGTATATGATATTTCAAATGTATCCTAAAGCTCCATTTACAAGGTCTGCTTCTATCCATAGATTAGATGTTAACATGACTCCTGCATCCTTCGCAATTAATAATTCAACATCCAATTCATCATTTTGACCTCCTGCTGGATTAATACTACCTTCTTTAGTTGCAATGCTAAGGGAAATCGGTCTTCTTAATGAATTTTTTTTCTTCAGTTATGGTTATGTACATTATCATTTGTTGCAAATAGATGGATATTGTTATCAAACTCTTCTCGAACTGTTTGATGCAATGAAGCATCTATCCTTTTCATCAATAATTTCTAGTCATCGATTGTTGGATGCACATCTCTAATATTTGTAAGTAATTGGCAAAACCTTTGTTGAAATACCTATATAATTTAGATGTATTTTGAATATATATATAATTTAGAATTAATACCATACTTATATGTTTCGCTGATGTGGATCTTCTCGTGGATTCCATGCATGAATAATAGAATCAAAATATTTGTGTACATTTTGTCTTTCATGATCATTACTCCAATTAAGATTGTCTATATTTGGTACACCATCTAACCATATAAACCCATGCACATGTGGTGATCCTTTATGTTTCCATTAATATCTTAACCAATAATCTTTTTCTTTCATTCCCTTTTGCATTATTTCCTTTTGAAACATTGTATATCGTAGGTGCATGTAATAAGCCACAATATGTGGATAGTCAATAATATTTTGTTGTCGCCACTTTTGTGCTTCTTGTGGATTAGTTAGTTGTGTTCCTGGAATTAGTGCATGTAAATCTGGCCAATACATATATGTTGCACTCAAAGTAAACAAAGTAGTTGGTGTTCCAATTTGATGCAAGAGGTCAGTTAATTCAGCTCAACATTTTTCCCAATAAGATCTTGTACCCTGTAGTGTAGTACCAAAATGCATCAAACGGTCAACTAGATGTGAATGGGGGATATTTTCCATATGCTCTCATAAGTCATTGATTGTGACTAGCATATCTTGAAAGCTATTTTTGACAAACATGGCATATGAGTTTTTTGCACGATGTCTCATAATCATATTCATCATATAGTATCTAAATCGAGGGTGTCGTCTAGAGCGATGATCTCTATATCAAAATAAATGTTTAACAAACTCATGTAAATGGACTCTCCTTATTTGTGGTTCTAGCCAATCACATCACCCATCTGGAAATAGTGTTGGAAAAACCATATCAAGTAATCCTTCAATGACATACTCATTTGCCATAGTTGTTCCAATTCTTGACCAATCAATTAGTGATCCAGGATCTAAATTAGGTTTATTTACCCATGCTTGGATTAGTTCCATCTCTCTTTGAACATTTGGTGGTTTTGATGCCATTGATGTAGTGTGTTCAATAATGTTTCGTTCATCCATCTCTATCATTAGACCCACAAATACATATTCATTTGCATCTAAATCAAACTCCATATGAACAGAGTTCAATTTGTCAAAAATATTTTCATCTGAATTGCATGTAAGTTCACCAAGAGCATTTTCATCAATTTGAACATCTCTATATTACTTATCATGTTCTATCTTATATTTGGTGCTTTATACACCCTTTCTCTATTGACTAGAAAATTATAATTTGTTCCATGTTGATCCTTCCTTCGAACAATAATAATTGGAAAATATTTTATTTGATGTGGTAAAATTTTAGCTATTTCCTTTACTTCTTGTGGGAACTTATGAAATACCCTTTATATTCATACTAACCTCCTATTGCATGTGTGACTTGAAGAATTGGGTTGATGCATGCTATCAATATTTCCTCAATTTGTGTTAAGTTTCTAAGTTCTAATGGTTATGGTCCAGGATCCATGTTGTTTGTTGTAGAAAATCAATATTCATGTTTCTCAAGATTGTCGACATCTATTACAAATAGTGCCTTCATATACCCATGTAACCTTCATTGCTTTATAACTTTCTTCACAAATGTAGCACATTCCTGGAGTAGAAATTTTATCTAGTACTTGTTGGAATATCATTTGTAAAGTCCTTAAATCAATCTCAACATTTCTATTATTATTAACATGATTTTGATTATCAACATTCATTGCAACTGGTGGATGAGTCTAGAGCTATGGAGAAGCGTGTTATCAATCAGAAGGTGGATGACTCTAGAGCTATGGAGAAGTCCCTTGTTCCTGATGTCAAACATGTCATGGGTGTTGGCAAGTCTGGTGATATGGAGTTTCCCCTATTCCAGATGATTTACATGTCCCAAGTAATGGTCTCCCAGGGTCTGAGCATGCTATGGACGGTATTGAGCAGGTGAATGAGGGATTGGTGTGTTCCAAAGGGGTTGGCCCTAACTAGGCTAATTTAGACTCTCCTATTGGTACTAAGCAGGTTAAGGGGAGTGATGTGAAGGAAGAGTTGCTGGAAATTCTGGTAGACTTGGCGAATTTGCCAGATAAGCATCAGGTGAAAGTGGACGTTATTGAAGTGGAGGATCCCCTATTGAGGAGGATATGAAGGACAAAGAGGGGGCTCAGGAGGATCCTGTTGAGAATTTTGGTTCTCAAGTTGTGCCACCAATCAATTGGGATGATGTTAGCATGGACCTATTCTACATAATGGCAGAGGACGAAACTCGCAACTTTCTCTCGTTGATGAAGTGGCTTTTCTCGGAAGTGAAGGAGCTCAACGTTCAACTTAAAAATTTGATAGATGTTTGTGTTGTGCTTGTGCATAACAACCAAAAGGAATGGTCAATCAAAGGTAAGGTTAAGACTATGAATGTAATGCTTGATAAAATTGTTGTTGATGTTGATCGACTTGGTAAAACTCATGAGGAGAGGATTACATTCCTAGAAATGGGTGGCTTTAGAATAGTGGTTTACAATTTATAAGAGGAAGGAAATTTCGCATTTTTTCTTTTCACCATATTCAATGGGTTTGGTCGAACCCAATGGTTCGACCGAACCTCACAAGGGGTTCGGTCGAACCATTGGGTTCGGCCGAACCCATGGTTCGACCGAACCAAGAAAACCTAAATAAAAAAATCATATTTAAATAGGTTCGGTCGAACATGGGTTTGACTGAACCCCTTAAATATGACAAAAATCAAAAATTCTTTCATTTTGAACTGTCACTTTTACTTTCTAATTTTACTAGTCACTTTCCCTGGTGCGTGTGGCGAACCGAGAGCGTGACAGCAACCAAATAGAGGTTTTTCTTTCTGGCGAAAGAAAATTTAAGTTCGTCTCTCCAAAGTTCATCATTCTGGTTTGCATATCGAGCACTATCGAGCACTAGGTATTTAAAATTCAATTTTTTTAGAGTTCAAAATGCATCTATTTGTTTAATTTCAAAACCCTAAATGCAAACTTCTTCAAATTTTTTGAATTCAAATTGCATTTGTTTGAAAGTTTTTAAAGCATTTTCAACATACAGTATTTTGCTTCCCCATTTTGCATACATTTTTGTCTTGTGTAAATGAAATATGCCTTCCCATTTCAATAATCAAAGCTATGGATAAATAGATTTAATTTTAGTTACAAGAAAAATGTATAAATTAAATTTATAACATAATTATGTACATGGGAAAATCCTCTTGGAAGAAAAATCTCACAACCAAAAACATGAACCAATTATGTTATTTGATAATAATATCATTTACAATAAAATATTCATGTGCATACCCTTATAGTAGTATCATTTAAACATGTGCATATGGAGTAATTTCTAGTAGCATGATGATACCTACAAAATCATTATGCTTTCTCCATCTCAAGCACCCATAAATAGAAAAAATTTAAACCATAAAGAAAGTGTGGTTTAACCAAAGCCATGAGCCAAAATAATGACCTAAAAATGGCATCAAATTTGGCACAAATTTCAACATCATATTCCTTGACTTGGTTTATAGGATGTGTTTAGCAAATTCTTTACATCTTGTCAAAAAATTCAAATCCTCCTCCTCATAACCGACACTCCATTTTTGACATATTCAAACCCATTATTTAAGATGATCTTGATGATTTTCATAATTCTAATAAATATTCTAGTGTAACCCCCATTTTTTATTCTCTTATGTGTCATATAACATTTCATAAGTAATTCCCATCTTACAATTTCATACAATGCTCTTACAATTTTTTAAATATATAAAAAGGACAACCCTAGTTCAATTAGGATTATTTAATTATTATCACCTACATCCATTCATTACATGTTATTAGTTTTTAGTTGCACACATTATTAGGAAATATGCATTGTCTAAGCAATTGGGGTATATTGCATGTTTGAGAGTGTTTTCCTTGATCTTTTATCTAGTTAAATTAATATCCTTTAAAATCTTGTTTTATGGAGTTTTCATCTTAACTCTAATATGACTAGCAAATAAAATGACGATTGAATCATTTTTTCATATAATAGCTAATGACAACCATATAAAGAGCCACATTAAAGAAGATGAAAAATAATGATCACTTGAGACTATGATTTAGATACATATGTTGGTAAACAAGATATTTTCCTAAATTGATAATTACGTATTGATGCACCTCTCCACCCTAAATATCCTCACTCGTTGGCTAGTAATTTATATAATGTATTAGGTGGCTATCCTTAGGGAATTAATACTAGATTCATAATATTACCACTCTAATGGATTTTAATAATGTTGTACCCTCTATGCATCCATCTACCCTTCATCCTCTTATAATGATTCCTCCTATCATACTATAGTTACCACTTCCATGGGATCCACCACCCATGTCCTACCGCCTTTCTCTCCACTAGTATTTTTCTTATCTCCCATCCTTTTATATATGTTCACACCATTGTTACTACTAGCACTATCCTATACAGATATGTTCTTCATACCATTCCTCCTTATCCTATGAAAATCTAACCTTATAGTGTAACTTCTCCTTCCATTACCATGTCATTACCTTTCTAGACCTTCCCCTCTTTATACATTCTCCTTTTTATCCTACACTACTCTTACCACTAATATATCCCTATACCTTGGATATACTATTGAAGAAATTTAACTGACTTTCAATATCGCAAAAATTAGACCCATATTTTTAAACGTAAAATGTGTATAATAAAGCACAATCCATGCTTCCTAATTCAACTTCACTAATATCTATCGAATGAACTTAGGTTCATTACAATAAGATAATCATATAGCCATAATTAGTTGTCAAGATAATGGTAAAGTTTTCAATAGCCATATTTATCCTTCCACATGCCACCATTAGACATACACATAAGATTCATTAGGAAAAGTGGATCTGTGTGGATATGTGGATATGTGTCAAAAAAATGCTTTGATAAGATGTGTGTAAGGAAAAAATGGAGTTCAAGTGTTTGATTTATGTCTATATAATAGGTCATAAACTCTAGGGGAATTATTACCACTTTGCACAATATTGCACCATATATATATATATATATATATATTCAAAATGAGGCAAAAAATACAATAGGAATAATATGGATATGCAAATTTTATCATTACATTTTTTTCCACTTTAAGATGCATGTGAAGATTTTAAAATAATCGTGCATCTCAATTTATGTGGTATTCACAAACATGTATGGAAAGTAAATATTTAGACATCAAAAAACATGAAAAAGTGGTTTGTTGTCTTGTGCACAACACATCCTTTTTCTTTTGAGAAAATTATCTATCACTTTGTAAAATCCTTGCTATGTTGAGATTATTTAATTTTTTCCCTCCATATTTGTAGTCCTTTTTATTTCTAGAAATATAATTTATGACATTTTTTCTTAATAAACAACATATGAATAAATTTTACATGGTTGTAAATTTTACACATGGTTGTATGCAATCTCATATATATAGTACGTATGGTTGTGATTACAATGTTTATATTGTGTTTAGATTTGGTTTTATATTATCCTTCCAAAAAAAGTTTGATGTTTATAATATTTTGATTTACCTTTGGATTTTGTAGACACTAAATCTCACATACACTTGAATATCCATACCATGGTCCCCACCCGAACACCTAACATCCACTTATTAACAAAATTCATGATACCTTAATTCCTACACTTTATCAAAATCAAATTAATTTTTCTTTTCAGACCTAAAACGATCAAGGCCTAAACTAATTAAAATATTTATTGTAAAAATTTCCATAGTAAAGTACAAAATAGAGAAGGGCATGTCAACCCACAAATCATGAAGGTGTAGGGACAAAACCAAGAGACCCATCAAATAGGATTGTAGCAATCATATATAGACAAAATTGATTAAGAAAACCTACCATAAATGAAAAAAAACCTAAAAAGAAGACATAGATTACATATTTTTTGAGTGCCCATATATTACATATATATAGCAAAAACTAGCAGAGGGTGAGGGACATGAGTGAGGAGAAACAACATTTCCTTATGTGCCTCCATTGTTTCTCCATACAATAGAGCACCCAATTCTATTTTATGTCCATTGATTGTATTTTCCACTAAAGATTCATCCCATTCTTGCAAGGTTCATTTCAAAGAAATTCAAACACAAAGGAAACTAGAGTTTTCCTTTAAAACTTTGTGTCTAAGCAAACACCCAACAAAAAAAATTTCATTATGTAAGTCATCATCCTAAATGGCATTGTTTAGGGAATGGTCCAAAAAGAACTTATAAAACATAATCCACTACAAACTAAGCAACTAAACCATAATTTTGAAGAAGATCCATAGCATTAAACAAAAATAAAGACACTACCTAAGAGAGAGACATTAACTAGAGAGTTTCATATAGAATTTGGTCACCTACGGTCACCCAAATTACTAACTCCACACGCCAGCAATCAATCTTGAAAATTTTCTTCAGCATTTTGAAAAAAAAGTCCCAAACTCTAAATGTACTCCCTTTTTGGGATGGGATGAATGCTCTCCTATTGATCAAATCGGCCTCCATTGTTACTCGAGTAGAATAAATTAACCAAATATTTAAATGAATCATTCTCTCACAAATATTGAAATAAATTAAAATAAATCCAAGTATTTAATCTATTATTCCTAGATAATTCAATGAAAATTATGATAAATTAGTTTATATATCAATCAAATTATTTAACATATTTAATCAAATTAGATAAAAATTGAAAATAATTCAATCAATTCATTGATCAAAATAATTAAGAAATTTCATTAAATAAATAAATTAGTTAATTAGGTAATAATAGTAGCCACATTTTAATTGGGTTAAACTCATGATACATGATCAAATCCTAGCAATTTATCCATCATATAAAAAATCTATAAATTGAGATCAAATCCATCATTTTATCGTCTCAATTTTGAGCAAGTATATTTTATCTAGTTGGGCAATAAATGTTTTATCATTTGCAAGATATATCCATTTGTCAATATGTATTTCATTATAATTTTAGTTCATTTTTTGTGTAATTCATCTTTTCACTCTATTAGAGGTGATTTTTTAATTCAATTTGAAGTCTACATTTATTTTCCTCAATGTCTCATTTATTTAAATTCAATGCTTACAAATTGACATGCTTGGTGGGATGCAAACCCACAAATGCTCGGTTACATTTTATATTTTATACTATTAAAGTATTTGATTTATGCTTTATTTGTT
Organism: Sequoia sempervirens; assembly: GCA_007258455.2. Taxonomy (NCBI): domain Eukaryota; kingdom Viridiplantae; phylum Streptophyta; class Pinopsida; order Cupressales; family Cupressaceae; genus Sequoia; species Sequoia sempervirens. The sequence continues at coordinate 228,333 of VDFB02252858.1, read as the reverse complement.
ATTTAATCTATGTTGATCACATTTTTCTATATCTATCCTCTTCGCCTATCCTTCTCTATGGATATGTTCCACTCATATCTACCACCCTAAGGTGATCCATGTCTCAATCCTTGTCAAGGTCACTCCTCCTCTCTACCTATATCCTTTCTCAATGAGCTAGATCTATCACTACTACTCCCCAAAACACCTACATTTAAATATTAAAAAAATGTTTAATAAATCATACAACATTGATTAAAACTAACTAAACAATGAAAGCATTTAATATTATAACACCTTATGAATTATATTGAATGTCCCCACCTTGAAATTTATAGCCATCGATGTCAATCACTTATTCATACTATAGCTTTGTTCTCCAAAACACCTACATTTATATAAAAGTGATTTTTTAAGAAAAATAATATTTAACCTACTTTTAACTCAACAATAATGGATGTATTTCTATCATAAACTCTTCGTACTGATAAAAAAATCATGGCCTAGGTAGAGTATAAAAAATGTTGTTTCCAACCTCATATGTAAATCTAGAGTTAGAGTGTCAAAATTGTTGAATTTCATCCTATGTGCTATTAATTAGCTTCTTATCGACTCATGGAAGCCTACTGCTAAAAGCCCAAGTATGATTTTCAATAAGACTTTCTAATCATGATCTTATTGATAGTACTTTTGATAATGTTTTACGATTTAGGCTTAATTCAAGACAAGTTTACCTTAATAATTGAGCCTTTTTAATTATTTAATTTGTTACTAATGATGTTATTAGTCTATGAGCAACTCTTTTATCTTTTTCCTTACTATTATTTACAATAGAATTTAATGCATTAAAAAAAACTTTAACAACAATATTATTTCGATCAAACTTTTTGTTTACATGAATCTTTGAAATTTATTTAGTAAAGGTCTCATTTTGTACATCTTTAGTAATTGAATAAAAATTTGGAATATTTTGGTTAATACATCTTATTGGAAAACCATTCATTGAAATTTTTTGAAGCCCACAACCGAATGGTTTGTGATGACCTCTTGCCTTCAATAATTTCTATTATGCTCATCAATTTCAAACCATTTTGGGGTTCTTGAATGTTTTTAAATTTTAACAAACTCATTACAAAAGATGGATTTTGAATTTCTTTTTCTTCTTCACATTAAGGTTCTCTCTTCTTATGTAATTTGATACACATTGAGTTTCATTGGTTCATGTGAGATATTTATAACAAGTATGCAATGAAGTCAAACTTTATTAGATTTGATTCAAGTAATATGAAATATTTATTTTGCTTTCCAATCTATTTTTTGATGTTCTTGGCTATATAATTGAAGTTCATTTATGTTAACAACTATTAGATTAAATATTTTTATCCCCAATTATTTTCAAATGATTTTTACTTTAATCTTTGTATTCTTTATTCTTTCTTTCATCGCTTTCATTTAAAATTTGAACCATTTAAGGATGCTATGTTATAGATTATAGTTGTCTTCCAATTCTTTTTAAATTGTTAATAGTATGAAAATTCATTGATGAGTAGATGAATTATTACAAGTTCTATTTTAGATTTGTATTCTCTTTATCTAGATATATTATTTACCAAAGTCTCATTGCTTTTTTAGGTGTACATACATATATATATATATATATATATATATATATATATATATATATATATATATATATATATATATATAACATGGAAAATGCATATCATGTTCCACCTGTGCCAGATTCTTTGTTTGCAAATACTTTGAGATAAAAAAAATGTAGTCTCGAGATAACATTCAGAGATTCATTAGCACAGGGTGCAAACCCGGAGATATATAGTGAACCATGCATGTTAATATTGCATAGTCTAGAAAAACTAAAAAGATGAACTTGAGAGGACTAGTGCATATTCCCCGTGACAGAAAGGACTGCCATTCTTCCTCTACATCTGTGAAGAAGTACATGGTGACGCTCCCCCTTAAACAAATACAAGATAGTGTGTCACCAAAGAAATGATAAAGCCACTCTTGTTTTCCATTTTATCAAAATGTGTAAGGTTAGGGGATACCAGGTCACTAGATGTGTCGATCATGCTATGGCCTCATTGATCTACCCATGATTTCTCGTAGCACATGGTCTATACCCAAACAATGACCAGATTCCATTGTATTTTGTTCAGCAGTTGTATGTTGAGGTCCATTTGGGCCTCAAAGTTAACTACCTGGACATTCCACCATATGCTGGTCAGGGGCGTGGTAGGATTGTTGATAGGCCCACCTATCGTCGAGCAGATAGACCACCCCCAATGTTTAGGGTATTGATTAGTGATAGGTCTCCTGCTCTCACCCCAACTCTAGCCCCCATAGCAGGTGAGGTTGTCGTTTCTTCCCAAAAGGAAGCAATTGACACTGTAGGTGACATTGCAGCTGCCACCACTAGGATATGTGATGATTGTGTAGGTGAGTATTTGATATCTAGACATTCCCAATCCACACCATTTTCAGCATAGTGGACCACCATGGATCCTTTTACAGTGGTTGGCATCCCTACTCCTACACAACTTGATGCACTTACAGGAGATATGTCACACATGACTCTGCATTGTTTGGCTGAGGACCTGTTGGAGGCATATGCCCACATTACATCAAACAATGGGATCGGTATAGAGCATATTAGAGATCATTTGAGACATAGAGGTCGTTCAGTTCTAGGATCCCATCACTCTCAGCCGAGCACTAGTGTGCATCAGGATCCACCTATAGTTCATACGGTAGTTGCACAGACTATGGGTTTTACTGATATGTTGATTGGTTTTGGTTCATCATCACCGATGCCATCTCACCTTCATAGTCCTCTACATTCATCATTTATGGCACGGCATGGGATAGATCAGATGGATGCAGATGTTGATTTGTCGCTTGATCATTTGGTGGATATGGTGGAGGCAATTGTTTCAAAGGACTTAGGTCATCTGATATCAGATGATGTGCATGTATGTGTGCATGTGCATGTTTCAATTCTTTTTCATTATTTTTTAAATTTCTTTTTAACTAGATATTCATGTAATTTGATATATATGTGTATATATTGTTACAAGTGGACATACCTCATATCACTCCTAGCCTTGGTCCAGATCATGTGCATGATCGATGTGACTCTGTGGATGAATCTGCTATCAGTGGACATGTGATTTTTACATTTTTATATAATCACACATGTATATGTACATGCAATATATTTATGTATGCATAGATCTAGATTGATATTTAAAAATACAAATTCATTTAAAAATAACTTCATAAAATTTATTTAATATAAAGTATATGTATTTAACACATCTTGTACACAATTTTATTTGTAGGGCTCAGCACATCCATCAGAGCAGGACCGTTCTCATTCAGATGGCCATTCGTCTAGGAGTAGACATTCATATTAGGCCATACATTCTAGATTTATGATCTTTACCACGTGTATTTGATTATATGTTGATCTTTAATAGTATTTGATATTTGATGATCTCTAACTTACACTTGCTTATATGATATACATACATTTGCTTATTTTTTGATCTTTAGTATTTGACATTTGATGATCTTTAATTTACATTTTTCTTTTATGATATGTCCATATATTTTCTTATATGATATATACATACATTTTCCTCTTTGATTATAATATGTGTTATGTTTATATGTATTGAATCCCTTTACATATATGTACATGTGTTTGCTTATCCCCTAAACCCTAAACCCTTGTACACCCCCTACCCTTTATCTCTCCCTCAGCTTCCCCCCCCTCTCTCTCCCAGATCTCCACCCCCTCTCCCCTCTTCCATTTCCACCCATATCCTCTCCATCTCTCTTCCTCCCCCCCTCCACCATGTTTCCTTATCTCCCCCTCTCCAGTCTCCTCCCTCCCCCTCCCTCTCCCTACCATATTCCCTTCATTCCCTTGTCCTTTATCCTCTCCACTCCCCCCTCCAGTCTCCCCTCCACCCCCTCTCCCTCTCCCTCTTCAAACCCTACCCTTTATCTCCACCCCACTCCCCTCCTCAGTTCCTCCCTGTCCATCTCCATCTTGAATCTGCCTTGACCCATTAGGCCTACTTCTTCCTCCCTCTCTTCCTTCCATCCTTCCTTTGTCCTCCATGTTCCTTCCCCCCCTTTATCTCTCCCCCTCTCTCCTCCCCCCCTCCATAACCCTTCCTTGTCCCCCCTTTATCTCTCTCCTCTTTCCTCCACCCCCCCTCCCCCTCCCTTCTCCCTCTGCCATTAGGCCACTAAACCCTTGTGCACCCCCTACCCATTTGTCTGTCATCGGCTCCCCCCTCCCTCTGCCCATCCATTTTATGACCTAAGTATTCTCCCTCTATCTCCCTTCTCTCCTCCATCTCCCTCTCCATCTCTTCCCCTCTCTCCCCCTCTTCCTTCCCCCACCTTTATCTCCACTCCCCTCTATCAAGTCTCTTCCTCCACCCCCTCTCCCTACCACTGCTTTCCTTCCCCCCTACCCTTTATCTCTCTCCCCTCCCCCTCTCTCTAAAAGTCTCTCCCTCTAGGGCTCCTCTGCCTTAACCCTTAAACCTAGGAACCCCTATTCCTTTATCTCTCTCCCCACTCCCCCTCTCTCTGAGTATCTCCTCCTACCAAGGATTAAATTTGATGGTCGACTTTGCCTGTCAACAAATTTTTTAATGACGGTTATCTATTCAAGGGTGCCCTTAAAACATTATGATATACCTTAGTGTATGTAAAATTATATATAAATCAAACATATATATCATTATAATTCTATATAAATTTTGACAGTTTATCCGAAATATCTCCTTTTATCTGATACAATCTTCTTAAAATTTTGATTGTATTCTATGGAAAAAAATCTTTAAATACGGTCATATGGCCATCAAATTTAAGCCTTGCCACCTACCCCCACTCCCTCCATATCTTTCTCTCAAGTCGTCATTTAAAAAGAATATAATTAATATTAAAAACAAGGTGTTTGACTGAACATCTTTAGAATGTTCGGTTGAACCCATTTAAAATCAATTTTTTTATTCTATGGTGTGTGGGTTCAGTCGAACATGGGTTCGGTCGAAACCCTATTTGACCGAACATTTTTATTTTCTTCGACCGAACAACTGTTCGGCTGAACCCATATTTTTTCACCCTTGCCCCCTGAGGCACCAAAATTGCTGAGAATTTTGCACTTTGAAGCTTGATTTGAGAATGAAAATGGAGGAGATATCAGAAACCCAACTAGTATCGGGTTCCCCTCAAAACGAGCTATCCAACGAATATAATTTTAATATGTTTTGATTATATTATCTATCTGTTTTTTAAGTTTTATTAAATATAGGTTTTTCACTGAAAATAAAACTCTCTGTTCTGCACAAGTGGAAAAATAGAAGATTATCAAAAAAAAAAAAATTTAAAAATATGAGTGCACCAGATATTGGAATCCTTGATCCAACAAAAAATAAATAAATAATTTCGATACATACAGTAAAAGTTATGCATTATACGATCGTGTTATGTCTGAATTGTAATTGATTTGACTTTGAAACTTGATTAAAGAAAAAATATTCAATAAAAAACTATCTACCTAAGTGGAAGCACTAGATATCGGAGTTACAAATCTAAATTTGAAAGAATTGGAATTTTATTTTTCAAGGAAAAAAGTTATGTGTTATACGGTGTGCATCACTTTTTAAAAATGTTGTTTTTTGAAAAAACCAATTTTCGTGGGAGATGGAAAAAGAGCAATCTGATTCCAAAAAAATTGAAAAAAATATTTTTAGAATCTACAGACAAAATGTGACAAGACTCTAGTTTGCATCATCTTCAGATTCCTCACGGTTTAATCGCTATAGGTGCCCGAATGTGAAGATTTTGTTAAAAAAAAAAATATTAGTGTCCAGTTTGGCCAAAAATTGTAAACCACTATTGTGGGATCACCCAAATGGTCACCCAAAAGACTATTGAGGAGAGGATTGTTAATATGAAGGAAAAAATTAGTAAGATTTCTAATGATTTGAAGACTGTTGTTAACATTAGCAACAAATCCTTGAAATCTACTGCTAAGGGTCTCTCTATTTTAAATGAGAAAGCCATAAAATGGAATGGAAAGTCTTTGGATTTGGGAGAACATGAGAAGGACATTGAGGATGTTAACCGCATGAATCTGGAGGAGAAGACTGAGGAAATTATCCCTAATGTGGAGAAGACTTTGGATGTTGGCTCGTGTTTGAGAACAATGAGCAAGACCAAGAAAAGGGTTGCTATTTCTTTTGAGGATCTCAAGGATGTGGTTGAGATGCACGAGGGGGTCATTGAGGAAAATATGGCCTCGACCAATGTTCTTGAAAAAATGCTGTAGCTTTGTTGTTGCTTTTGTTTGGTCAGCCTTGTTGTTGATGTTTTGTTGTTGGGATGTTGACAGGTTTCTTGGTTTTATCTTTTGTCAGCTTTTTGGTTTTTTGGGCTACAAGTTTTATTTTATTAGTCTTTTGATCAGCTTCTCTTCGTTGCAAAGGGTTTCGGGGCCCCTTCAAAACTTGCTTTTCCTTATCAAAAATATTCATTGCAACTTGCAATCTATTATTCGATGTTTCTAGCACATGGTCTATTGTAATAGAATTCATCCCTTCATAACTAACCTCAGCATTCCCATGAGATTGACGATGTCTTCTTCTTAATATATATTGTTCCTCATGAGATGCTTGTGCACGATGTGTTATTATATCATCAGTATGTTGTCTCATTTGTGCTTCAATCTCTTCCACTGTCATATCTTCCTTGCATTTAACATGCCTTTCTCTCACTTTGGTTATGATAATTTATTTCTTCCTCTTTTGTCCATCACTCATTTATTCACGTCATTGCCTCATATAATTTCATCTATATTCTCTTTGTTGTTCTATTTGTTGTACTTTATTTTGAAGACTTTTTTCTTCATGTCTTTGTGCATCAACCATTTATTCACTTTGTTGTCTCATTTAATTTTGAGCATATTGCCTTCTATATTCTCTTCGTTGCTCTTCATTTTCAAGATTTAACTTTGCGCAAGGCGTCCTGTAAAATATATTAAAATATATTTATCACATTTCAAATTAAACTATCACCAACATTTGTAATCAATTCTAAGATGTGTTTGAAATTCAATATATTTATCATATAAAATAATGACTACTCTCTCAATCCAATATACATTAATAATACATTATATAATATAAATTATTATAAATAAATATTATATATTAATTATCAATAATTTTCAATTTTAATAACTATTGAAAAAAATATTATTATATTTAATTGTTCTCAATGTATTATTATCATAAAAAATATATAACTCTAGAGTAATTAAATAATTATAAATTAAAAATACTTTATTTAATTTTAAAATCTAAAAAAATTTAATGAAACAATTTTATAAATCCTAAATTTTATGATTTATTTATTAGATATGGTTAGTTATTTTTAATTTGTATAGAAAGTGAAATCCCTAAATAAACTAAGTTTTTACTATTTGTAAGAAAGTGAATATATGAAAAGTGAAACCACTAAAACAAAGTAAGTTTTTACTATTTGAAAGAAAGTAAATATATGAAAAGTGAAATCCCAAAAAAACCAAGTCTTTACTATTTGAAAGAAAGTAAATATATAAAGATCATTTACTAAAGACAAAAAATATTTCATATTTGAAAAATATATAATATATAATTACAAATATTAAATTTAATTTTAAAAAATAAAGAAAAAAAATGTAAATATAAATTACAATATAGTAACTTCGATTTTTTCTATTTTAATTTATTGTACTGTGGAAAAAAAATGTTAAAATGACTTGGATTTTTATAACTTTGATTTATTCACTATACTTTTGAAAATAATTAATTATAACTTTGATTTATTCGCTACACTTTTAAAAATAATTAATTACTAAGATCTAGGGTGGGGGCCCTAGCTCGGTTGGTCATGAGGTCTAGTCTCCCCCACCCTCGTGGTACCGGAGGGTGTGTCGCACCAACACCGTCGGTCACGTTAAAAAGTTTACCAAGCGCACTACAGTTTATAGGGGGCTCTCAATTTTTTGCTACTTTATAATTTGCAAAGTGATGTATCGATTCAAATGTCTTTTTCATTTATATATATTTTTTATTGTTTTTACATTTATATATATTTTTATTATTTTATTGTGTTATTTGTTAGCACTTTTTTAATTACTCACACTTTTTTAGTTACTCCTTATTTAATGTGTCAGCCATTTAATTGAAAAAGTTAACATTTTTTAAATTTACACACATCTCTTCCACCCCATGTTGTCACTGTAGGTTACGCCTCTTGGCGTAATAATGTGTCAACCATTTAATTGAAAAAGTTAACTTTTTTTATTTACATGCATCTCTTCCACCTCGTGTTGTCATTGTAGGTTACGTCTCTCGGTGTAATAACTAATATAATAATAGAATATAAATATAATATAATATAATATAACTAATATAATAATTGTAGTGCCCCTCCATTCTCATTGTGGATGTGTAGGTAGTTTGGCTTTGGAACTCAAAGATGATGGCAAAATAATAGGGATATTTAAAGGTATATGCTAACAATGTTAAGCAGTTGAACTGTTTTTATGATACAGTATATGATGTTAATTGCTATGTAGCTAGTTGTTTACAAGTTGACTTGATTATTGGGTGTTGTCTTCTGATGTGATTGGGTGAGGGGGACAGTGTCACATCACTCACTTGTGAGTACCCTGCGACATTGTGATTCCCTTTTTCACAATATGCCTATTTTTTATATATATGTATGCACGACTGTTTTGTGTGTTGTAGGTTGTAGCTACTAGGCATCAACTTCACCTGAATTGGCAGGTCTAAGTGTGCCTTAAAACCCAATGGAACATTTGATTCGAGATAGCATTAGGTCCCCTACCCTAGCCATCATCCTCGAAGAGGATGAGTATCTAGTATGTTACCTCGTCAACATTGTTAGATGTTTGTGGTCAGTTGGTCTTACTTTTCGACCCTGATTAGGGTTTAGGTAATTGTTGTTGATATTTGGTTTGTTTAATTTAAATTTGTTTGATAAAATATATTTTTTAGTTAATTGATTCATTAAAATAAATTATTAATTAAAAGTATTTTAATAAATAGATATAAATATATTTATTAATGATTATAGTCTATAATAAATTTAAAAGTGTAATGTAATATTAAATAAAATAAAATTGAAGTATAATGAAATGTGATAATGGATAAATAGTAAAAATAATATAAAAAGATAGAAAGGATTTTTATGGAGCACATGCATAACTTCGAACTAATTGTCAAAAAGAAACTTGATGTTTTATTGGGGATTTTAGAGATCTTATCAGATTTTTGGATTTTGAAAATCAAGCAGCTTCCTTTGTAATAATATTTCTTTGGAGAGATTGGGGGATTATTTACTTTGTTTTCCAGGAAGGGAAGTAAATTAGTGTGCAAGAAAATTTCATATGTTGTGGAAAATTTATGTAAAAGAATTTCATTCCATTGTTGATTCTTAGAAGGAAGAAAGGTGGCAGGATAGGTGAAGGAGGGCATTATATCAAATCAATTTGGGGAAAATGAATTTTACAGACGAGTCTTCATTTTTTTCTATTGTTTGATTGTTTAATGATTTAGTCGTTTTGTAGATGATCTTGGTGCAAATATATTTTATGCATATTCTATAATCGTGCAATTCTGAGAAAACATTTATTTATTTCTGCCGATTGTTTTCCTAGATGTTTCAATAAGTCCAATTTGTGTATTTCTTGTAACCATTACATTTGATGAGGTAAAATCCATCTTCACCTACTAAATGCATTTGCATTGAAATTTTCTTGGCCTTTCCTCTAATTTTGATAGTGTAGCCCTGCTATCATTTCCTTTTTCTTGGGACAAAATTTGGAGATCCCCTGTCAGGTAGTTCATGTGCCTCCTCTCTTTCCCTGCGTTTTGGCTAGTTGTCACGCATTAGGCTTTGGTTGGTGTTTTGTTTGACTCTATATTTTGCAATTTTATTTTTTATGTTTATATTCATTGCTAAATATCTTAAACTTATATCGATGGTTCTATCTTTTGATGGCCGATGCTTTGTATTGTTATTATATTCCATATTTATATTTGGCGTCCAAAACTTTGAGTTACGATTTTCTTTCAATGACTTATGTCTCCCTCATCTCAGCAATATAGAACTTGGCTCTCTTCTGCGGACCTTCCATTCATGTATTCTGCAATTCCTTCCCTTGTGGAATTCGCCATTTTATAGTGCCTATGGATTATGTTTTTTTTAATTTGTTTTGATGTTGAATGGGCGAACTATCTCCTGTGTCGATTCTATTGATTGATATATCTTATAATTTGCATTTGGTACTTTGAATAGCATACGTTATATGCTTGACAATCTCATTCTATGATTGCCCAATTGCAAATTCTTTTCCCTGCATATTTGTTGTCATAGCTTTTAAGGGAGGGTTAAGTCTATGTTTTGTTAAGATTGCATGTGTGCCTCCCTACCTACATTGAATACCTCTTTTGTATATGGAATTTCCCTTCTTATGGTTGGCGTTGTAAATTTGATGCATATATTTTAGAATTGATGCACCCCATAATGCTTGGAATTCGATTTAAAAGCATTGTAATTGATAACTGGTACTTAAACATTGCGTCCATTCCATGTATTTTGCATTCAAAGACTATGAATTTAATTTCGATGAATCTACTTAGGGATTGGAAATCGATTGCATATATATAATTCAATGATGTTGTAATTTGTTTGGAAGTCAATTATATAGATCATTCGATGATACGGTATTATGCTTGATTTGAATGAAGTCTATTCGTGGCATTTTCTTCCATGTTGAATGTTCTATATATATATAGTTTCGATGGTTCTATTTATGTTGGGCATTTGCTCAAGGTTTTAAAACACCTTTATAACAAACCCATTTTGTGCATATCCTATGATCATTGTATTCTATACAATGGCATATTCTTGAGGCGTTATGACAATAGTTTGCGTGTTGTGTCTTTGATTTCACATTTAGCATACATGTCTACTAGAGCAATTCCATCTATTCTATCAGAATCTGTTATCTAAGCACTCAGACAGATGTCCATACCCTATTCCAAAACTCCCATCATGACGCTAGTAAGGGTTGAGGAATTTGGTTTACACCTATCAATTGCATTTGCATAAAGTTTTCTATTTAACCTATTCAACAAATCCATTTCATGCAATCTTGCAATAAATAAAACCAGTCAACATGAAATCAATTTCTTTTGTAGGTGCTAGGTTTATGTTTGAATCTGCATTTAGAAATCTCCATTACAACTCTATAGGAGGCACCGTCTGTTTTAGAAACTTTCCAATCATAAACCTCTTTCTTAGGCGTTAGTTTTTCTTTGATGTTCTTCTTTGGATATTTTAATGAACTTGAATTTTGTTCAACCAAAATCAGGGGTGCAATCTTTAATGGCCAGATTTAGAACTTTATCGTTATTAGATGGAAAATCTCCTTTCTAAGAATCTCACAAGGTGTCCCCTTAAAACAATGTTTTAATTACCATTTATTAGTTTCATCCTTATAACTATCTTAGTTTGTTTTGAATAATAAATAATGAAATTACTTTTGAGAATAGTCTATCTACTATTCTTCCTTTAAGTTTGTTTTGCTTAAAATGTTTTGGTGTTTTCTTTCTTAAATTTAAACCTTGGTATCATTTTAGAATTAATGTAGACTTCTTCTTTTAGTTTTTCTTAGTAAGAAGCGGGGAAGCTTGGTGAATGATTTTTGTATTTATAATGTTAAGATATCATTCTAAGTTGATTAAATCATTCTTAGATAAATATGTGGTAGGTATTATTTTATTATTTTAAAGAGTACCTTAATAGAAATAATTCATCTTTTAGAGATTCAAGAATATGAAAAGATGTTTAGCTAATGATGCATATGTATGTTCAATATTGTGAGCAAATAGAAAGAAGAAGGTTAATTAAGATGAATGGTAGAAAGATATAAAATGTAGAAATGATTGGTTGAATATTAAGTTACATTTTATTAGTTTATTTTGGAAGGGCATTGCATCTTGGTAGTAAATAATCTATTAAATTGAACCGAGTGGTTAATGTTAAAGGGTAATATGAAATGTGAGAATAATGTATTCCATGTAATGAGACAAAAAAATGTCTCATCTATTAGCCAAATAAAAATATGTATTTTGCTTAATTATGGAGTTTATCAAGACTGAACATGATGAGGAAAGTAAGATATTTTTAGTTGCAACAGTCAAAGATTTCATCATATCTTGAAAATTACAATCTGGGTTCTTGAGATTTTTGGATAGAAATTAGGAGACAAGAAGGAAAAAAAAACCCATCTGATGCTTCAAAAACTTGATGCGATGCTCTGAAATTTTTGGAATTTTTTCATTTCTTTGTTTCTATGCTTCGAAATTTTTGAAACTAAGTATGAAGAGGTTGAGCAGTTAAAGGACAATAGTTGAGAGCATCTAGGGGGCAGTTACAAGTATTAAGGAAGGTTGTTGGGTTGTGCAAACAAATGGAGCATATCTAGGAGACAATTTTGGGTAGCTTGAACCTTTTTGCAAGTATCTAGGTGTTGTTTTATGAGCTTTAATGATGCACAAGGGAAAGACATAAATTATTTAGCAATCAAATGTCTTTTTGGAGCTTGTTTAGGAGCTGCAAAATAGGAATATTTGTTTTGGACCACCAAAGAAGATTGACTCAACAAGATGAATGAGAGATTTATCTTTTTCCCTCAACACATATTATTATCTTCTAGCAAGTTGTTGCACAACAATTAAGACTCATCTTTCAAATTAGTTGAAGATAGGAATTCTATAAATTCATTGTAATCAAGGAATCAAATGGGGGAAAAGTTTTATAAAATAATAGAATTCAGTTTTTAGCAGCAATTGTTGTTTGTAGTTTTATTTCTTAGCAGCAATTTCATTTCCAACAATTATATTTTCAGTATTTCCTTTTACAATTTTCCTAGGATAAATTTGATTCTAGCAATTACATTTCCAGTATTTCCTTTTACAAATTTCTTAGGATAGATTTGATTCAAGAATTTCATTTACAAGTTCGCATATTGGATTTGATTCTAGCAATTTCTTTCATGTGTTGTCTTTCAATTCCGTTTGTAGAAAAAACATGTCATGCAAATGATTTCTTCTCCCTCTTACATATTGTCATGGACATCGCCCTGGATTAACATTTATAGTTAAATGATAAGGATTGCAGTGACACTCATCATTTTTGGCGTCGTTGTCAGGGAAATGTGTCATCAGGGAGTTGTTGATGATCTGGGGACAGCAGGTCAAAAGAAAAATTAGTTTGGAAAAAGATTTAGGTTTATTATTTTAGAAATTCTTTGTTTTATTATTTTAGAAACCCCCCCAAACAATAGATCCAAAGGAAGAGGTTCTTGCATGCAAAGGTGACAGCTCTTGTGCAATCTCCTCAACCAAAGGACCATGACTTCAAGCCCCAGCAAACAAAATATTATTGTTTGGACACCTTTAAAGTCCAAAGAGGGTTGTTCGATCAAATATTTGAAGGACAAGGAGTTGCATCCAGTTATGTATGCAACAAAATGTGATGAAGGATTGCAAAATCTTTCTAATCAGCCATGCATCTACTAGAATCAGAAATTATGGAGAAGACTGTCATTTCAAAGGAAGGAGGAGCATTAGAGTTCAAATATTTAGCCATCTTTTTCTCATGGTTTTCCTCTTCTTTCAAAAATTTGAATGCATGGATCCATCCTTTGAGAAAATGATGTTATTTTCCACAACCAGTTAATGGTTATATGTAACCTATCTCTACATCAATAAGTAGAGTAGGATAGAGTAGGTTTCTTTTCTGCAACATAATAATTAAATCCCCAAAATATCTTCAGAAGCATCTCTAGTGCACCTCCCAGCAAACCCCCAGAGCAATTGCAATAAAAGTGAAGAGATTGGCTCCAAAAGCTCACTATAAGTTACAGGAGGACCTGCAAAATTTTAGGTGTGGGGGAGATGATGAGACAAAAAAATATCTCATCTATTGGCCAAATAAAAGCATGCATTTTGTTTAATTATGGAGTTTATCAAGACTGAGTATGATGGGAAAAGTAAAAGATTTTCAGTTGCAGTAGTCAAATATTTCATCATATCTTGAAAAGTATGATCTGGGTTCTTGAGAATTTTGGATAGAAATTAGGAGATAAGAAAGTGAAAAAACCCATTAAATTTCACAGAAACTCATTTTGTGGTTTGAGAGAAAACATTACCAATCTGATGCTCTAGAAATTTGCTGCAATGCTCCGGAATTTTTGGAATTTGTTCATTCGTTTGCTTCTATGCTCCGAAATTTTTGGAACTAAGTATGAAGAGGTTGAGAAGTTAAAGGAAAATAGTTGAGAGCATTTAGGGGGAAGTTACAAGCATTAAGGCAAGTTGTTGGGTTGTGCAAACAAATGGAACATATCTAGAAGACAATTTTTGGTAGCTTGAACATTTTTGCAAGCATCTAGGAGTTGTTTTATGAGCTTTAATGATGCACAAGGGAAAGACATGAATTTTTCAGCAGTCAAATATATTTTTGGAGTTTGTTTAGGAGCTGAAAAATAGGCATATTTGTTTTGGACCACCAAAGAAGATTGACTCAGCAAGATGAAGGAGAGATTTATCTTTTTCCCTCTACACATGTTCCTATTTTCTAGCGAGTTGTTGCACAACAATTAAGGTTCATCTTTCAAATTAGTTGAAGATAGGAATTCTATAAATTCATTGTAATCAAGGAATCAAATGGGGGAAGAGTTTTATAAAATAATATAATTCAATTTTTAGCAACAGTCGTTGTTTGTAGTTTTATTTCTTAGCAGCAATTTAATTTCCAACAATTATATTTCCAGTATTTCCCTTTACAAGTTTTCTAGGATAGATTTGATTCCAACAATTACATTTCTAGTATTTCCTTTTACAAATTTCTTAGGATAGATTTGATTCAAACATTTCATTTACAAGCTCTTAGATTATATTTGATTCTAGCAATTTCTTTCATGCATTGTCTTTCAATTCCGTTTGTAGAAAAACATGTCATGCAAATGATTTCTTCCCCCTCCTGCATATTGCCATGGACACCACCCTGGATTGACATATAGTTAAATGATGAGGATTGCAGTGACACTCATCACCATGGTTGTAATGTTTGAGTGATTGCTTGCATTGAATAATGTGTTTAATTAGTGGGATTGGTGATTTTTGGTAATTGTTTAAAAGTGGGAGTCTTTTGTGCAGAGTGGTTAAGGTTGGCTTCCAAAGGTTAGGAGGGAGTATTTTGTATGCATGGTTTTTATGATTGCTTCATTTTGGAAGTATCTTGGTAATGTTTGAGTTGTGTGCAAGAGGGTCAATGCCTTGCACTACATGCGATTCATGAAATTATGTTAAGTATGCAAGATGGTCCATGCCTTACACTATTTTTGGATTCATGTGATTATGATGAGTATGCATGATGGTAAATGCCTTGCTTCTTTGTAGGGTTTACTAGTTGCAAGTAGGGGGAGTGGCTCTCAATGGGGGCCAGCATCTAGTGAGAGACTGTCAAGACAACCCATTCGAGAGTTTCTTAATCTAGTGATAACCTAAAAATGAATTAGAGGAATGGGTAGATCAAATTAAATAAGATAATAGATGTCTCACACATGCCTGTAGTGCTCGTTTATGCTAAGGATGGGTTGAGAAGACCTGGTTTACAAGATCAACTTCCTTGTCCTCACGAAAGGAATGTTAGTTTCACATGTGTCACCCTATAGGCCGACGTCTAGTGAGAGACTGTTAGGACAACCATAGATGGGGGTCGAATTATGGTGAGAGACTGTCAGGACAACCCATGCTAGGACTATACGATGACACTCTTCCCTATTACAGTCTAGCACTCCCTAGTTGTGTTTTCTTGTTGTGTGAATGACTCTGGAAGCAATGTAAATGTTGTATCTGATGTTAATGTTGTTGTAGTATTGTGTTGGAGTGATGTATAACCCTTGTTTGTGTTAGCCTATTGTCTTCTTGACTGTTTGTTTGTAGTGGGACCTTGTGTTATCTCCTAGCACGGGGGGTGGACCTTAGGGTCCACATGGTCGGGAGGTTGGTGTTTTTTTCTCCATTGGGTATCCTTGTTGCTTGTTCGTGTGCGTGGAGGTTGTACCTTGTGTGGCGAATTCCAATTCATGTTCCAGTTCGATCAGAAGTCAGTCTTTTATGTATATGTATTGGACTTGTATTCCAGTCATACCAATTATTGTAGTTTGATGTATTCTTCCCAATTGTATTCAGGGAAGCATTATTGTAAACAATGTAACAATGTAAAAGATTATGATGTATTCTCATGTAATGGAATTTATATATATATTTGTTAGAAATGATCTTTCATGTTGTTTAACGGATGACATGTTATGGAAATTCATATTGTAGAATCATTTAATGTGATGGTTTAAAATGAACTTGATTTTTAGATAAATAATGTTAACATGTTCTTTAATGAAATAATTTCAGCTCTTGATTATAGATGTGTTAGTAGTGTAGTCATGGAACCTTAGAGGACTTAGGTTAGATTTAATGTTAAGTTATGATATGCATTCCATTGTTATTCCTTATAAAAAAAAATTGTTCCATTATTGTGCCTTAGTTGTGTTGTCCTCTAGGGTTCCTTGGTGAGGCGTTACAATAATACTAATAAAATAATTTATTAATATAATATTTTTTCAGTTGCAGAACCCGATCCGAGAAGCCAAACGCCTTCAAGATATTACTTAAAAATTGCTAGGGATATAGGTTATAATACCCCATATATATATATAAATATAATATTTATATTTTATTATTGTATTAGTTATTTTATATTATATTATATTTATATTTTATTATTATAATATTCATAAGTTTAATTATTAAATATTACTATTATATTAATCTTATATATTTTTAAATTATTTTTGTTGTTATATTTAATTTATATTACTAATTATTATATTATATTATATATATATATATATTATCTATATATATATATTATATATATATATTATTTTAACTATAGAATATTATATTATATTTACATAGGATACTGTTGAAAGATTTTTCTCACTTTATCTCCTTGCCACTCCAAGGAGCAGACCAACAACCTGGAATTCGTTCACACATCACCAAAAGTTATGGAGATATTTAATGTTTAGTTATATTTTTAAAAAAAATTCAAATGTAAATTATTATTTATTTATTTTTAGACTGCAGGAATCGGGTAGCACGACCCCCTATAAATTGCAGTGCGCCTGGTAAACTTTTTAACATGACTGGTAGTGCTAGCGTGACACACCCTCCTTTTTAACATGACCAATAGTGCTAGTGCAACACACCCTCTAGTACCACGGGGGTGGGGGAAACTAGACGTCGTGACTAACCTCCTGCAACAGGAAAGATTTAGCCAACCGAGCTAGCGCCCCCACCCCTTTTCAAATGTAAATTATTACCCTCTAGTTTATCTTACATTATTACCCTAAGGAAATTATGGAAATTTTAAATTTAATATATATATATATGTATGTATGTATGTATGTATTATTACCCTTATTTATGCCATAATGTAATAACAATTTAAAGGTAAAATATTATCTTATAGTTTTTACCCTACACACAAATTTAATATATATAAAGGGCCTTTATGAAAATTATATATATTATTATCATTTAAATGACAATATATAAATTTAAATTTTAAATTCTTACATTTGAAAACTTTATTTACCTCTAGTTTACCTATTTTGTAGTTTTATTTATATAAGGAAGCAAGGTAAA
This sequence comes from Sequoia sempervirens, assembly GCA_007258455.2. Taxonomy (NCBI): domain Eukaryota; kingdom Viridiplantae; phylum Streptophyta; class Pinopsida; order Cupressales; family Cupressaceae; genus Sequoia; species Sequoia sempervirens. Next base: position 210,454 of record VDFB02252858.1, on the reverse strand, counting down.
ATACATTCCTAAAAAAACGAAAAATAATAGTTCACCTCATTTTTCCTAAAAATTTGTCCATAACACAACTTTTTAACCAATCATCTTAAAAGAAATATTTTTTAAAATTTAACGTTAAATATTTTACATGTTAGTTTAAGAAGATTAAATTTTATTTGAAAGGGAAAAAAAAATAGTTTCTAATTGGTTCAAAAATAACATAACTAATTAAGCATATAAAGATTTGATTTGATTTTATACAACTCAAATAAAATTGTAAATTAAATCTTAAACTATTTTTGATATTGCCACTTTTTTTCTCAAATTTTAAAACTAAAGGTAGACACAAGTGCAACTATAATGCCCCTCTTCGATAATTTTAAGTGAATTCTTTAATATAATTTGTAAATTTAATAAATAAAATATTATTAATTTTTTATCTAATTAAATGAATTAAAACTTATGAATTAATAAAGTGATATTTAAATAAATAGGTTAATTAATTCATGATGCATGCAATTTTGAAGGAAGGGGCTAAATCAATAAATTAAATATTAATAGTTGAGTTAACTTGGTGTGCAAGTTAAAAGACAAGGTGAAAATTATAAAATAATATTAAATAAAATAGATTGATGAAGTGTGAAGGGTGAAAAGAAATAAATTAATAGATTTAAAAGAGTGGATTGCAGTTACGAATAGTAGAGGTTAATTAATGATTAAAGTAGTGGAAGTTAGCTAACAAAGGGGCAATTGGCTTATTTCTCTCGGATGCAAAAACTGATTTGGGGGATTCTTGCCAAGAAACTTTCTTTGGTTTTTGAAATGAAACTTTTCCTATAAGTCTAAAAAGTTGGGGTTCTTGGAGGTTCTGGGGATTTTGCAGAGGAATTGAGCCAAGAAGAGCTAGAATATGTGGTAGAAGAGTTGGAGAGTTTGATCTGGAGTTGGAACACAACCGACATCTCTTTCAGCTCTGTTGTTCAAATATTCCAAGGTCTTTCCTGAAGAGATCCCTTCCTTTGTTTAATCTTTGAAATGAATGATCAATCTTGAAAATTAAATGTTTAATTCTCTTACTTCGTAGTTAAAGAAAAGGTCTTGGAATAAATATTGAAACTTGGAGAAAATTGGATGCCTGTTCTAAAAGTCATTTCCCCTGTTCTTTTCATATTTCTTTATTTGGCTCCAGTGTTCTTTACTGTGGCTTTATCTGCTTGACAAATCAAAACTATATCTCCTTCGCATTTCTTACTTACACTTTTGGATATGAGATTCGTTCTTTCTATATCCCTATCGTATTCTAGAATTACTACTTGTTTCTTTATTCTCTGTTTCTTTTTTTGTTCTTTGCTACCAAAGTTTCTCCTGCGTCACCAGTGTCGTTCACCATGTTTTGTTTTTAGACTTTTTCTTTGCTACCAATGTTTGTGGGTATTAATCTTTGTGTTCCGCGTGCTTGGGAAGCTTTGAATTTTTGTAAAGAGAAAGTTTCCTTAATAGTATTTTGTATGAGTTGATTTATAAGTTGATACCTGTATCTTGGGTTTTAGAGTATATTGTTAGTGATATTATTAATATGTTGAGTTAAGTTTGTTGGGTAGTATAACCCTTCCACATGGTTCACCGCCCCTCTCTAGTTGAGTTGAACTTTATAATTTTGCTAACTATGAGACAATTGTAGTGTACTCTTAAGTGCATGGAGACTTTATTCGTTCATTGCTCATAACGTCACTGCCTATAGTATATACTATGTCGTTGAACTATCCATAGATTTTTTTACTAATGCTTATTTTGTCTGCATATTTTCCAACTGCACCGCTCCTTGCTTTCCTCCTTGATTTGATGGAAATTGGATATATAAGAATGCCATAAATGAATTCTTTGAACTTACCTATCACTTTGTTCCGTAAGTTGGAAGTGTTTGGGAGTCGATCTATGTGATTAAATAGTAATCCGCTTGTTTTTTTTAGAGACTGAAGTTTCTCCTGAGTCACTGGTGTAGCTCCCTCTGCCATCTCAGACTCTTTCATGGCTACAGATCGGCTATGGGATTTTGGCCATTTGTGCCACTATCTAGAACATTGAAAATTATCCTTATATAAGAATTTTTTCCATCTTGTTGGCCTGTAACACTCTTAGCGATGGCTACATGAAATGGAACCATGACGCCATATATAGGTACCTGATTTCATATGCAATTAAATTGTGGAACTTGAACAACCTTAGCGTCATCCCCTTAGAGTAGTTAATGTTCATATGTTTGTATTTAATATAAACAATCTAATAGGTAGTCAACATTGGATTGTCTCCTTTCATGCTTTTGTCAACAAGTACATCTATAGAAGGGAGTGGACGTTTAAATAAGCTCCTTTTTTCCATTCACAACCTATCGCAACAGCAACACTTGAACATGGTAGGGTGTATAGATTTAAATAACCTCTCTTATTCTATTGAAACCTCTCACAGACGTAGCACTTGAACATAGAAGGTTCTAGAGGTTTAAAATACCTTTTTGATTCCTTTGGTAACTTGTCACATCTGCAGCACTTGAAAATAGAATGTTGTAGAGGTTAAAATAACCTCCCTGATTCCATTGTCAACCTGTCATAGCTGAACCGCCTGAGCATAATAGAAAAATTTTAAGGTTTAAATAATCTCTCTGGCTCCTTTGACATCCAGTTTTCAACCGCGGCACATTGTGTATAAGTGTATAAATATTATCTATAATAATATAGGAAACATGGTATTTCATACAGCAGTAAGTTATAGTATCCATATATATATATATATATATATATATATATATATATATATATATATATTAAGTGTGAATTTTATTTATATATATGTGTGGAGAATGTGGTTATATTTGAAATAATGAAATATATATATATAGGCGAATGGATAATTGGGGATCTCTTAATATGGCAGAGTTGGTTAGTTAGGAATAGTTTATATGGAAATTGGTTTACTTGGTTGGAAAAATTGTATACTAATGATTGGGACATGTATATATTTAAATATTGGAACATATTTATGTCTTTTTAAGATTGAAGACATATTGAGAACGAAATTTGGATTTAGCCAATGATATCTCAGACCGTATGTCTTATATTTATATACAGGTAGTTAGATAGATAAGGAAGCTTGGTTTATTTCTCTGGGTTTAATGTGAGTGTTAATGCATCTTGTATTCACTTGATTAACGAAGAATTACTCCATCCAATATATTATTAGTGTTAAGTGGAATGGTTGCTTGTTTTGTAAATTTTGTTTTACCTAGTTGTGGAAACTATCATATGTTTCTTAGCCACGTTAGTGGATTGATTGCTATGTGAAGTATGTGAAGTTATATGAAATTGGGAAATCATGGTTTTATACCTTGTGTGAATATTTGTGTATATGGATTTATGGGCTTCTAGAGGCCAGAGAAACTATGTTTTAACCAAATAATTATGTTGAAGTGATAATTGTCGTATGTTATTGAAAGAGGGCTAGCCTTGTATTGTTTTCTTGCTTTATGGTTGATTCTTCGTGTGGGATGGTCCATACCTCATCGTGATGTATGTTCTTACTGTTATGAGATTGTGCATATTGGCTTCCCTGTCGTCTATGTTGACTTTTCTAGTTGTATAAGGGGGAGTGGCTTCCAATAGGGGTCGGTGCATAAAGCAACATCTAGGACAACCCAAGTGGAAGTTTCCTAATCAAATGAAAACCTAATTAATTAAATAGGGGGAATGGGTAGAAATCACTTAACTAAAAGGATTGGATGCCTCACCCAAGCTTGTAGTGCTCATTTAGGCTAAGGTTGGGTTGGGAAGGCCTGATCGGCATGACCAATATCCTTGTCTCCACGAGAGGATAATTGGTCCCGCATGTGTTACCCTGTGGGGGCCAGTGTTGAATGTGTGACTGTCAGGACAACCACAGATGGGGGTTGGCATCTAGAGGAAGACTGTCAGGAAAACCCATGCATAGACCATGCGATGAAACTCTCCTCGCTACAACCTTGCAGTCACTAGGTTGACTTTTTCATTTGATGTTGTTGTGCCTCTAAAAGTTGTGCCACTGTTGTATTGTGTGGTTTTGTTCTTTGTATGTGGGAATCCCTTACAGTCTTGTTGTGTCTATTGTTTGCCACCTTGTTGTTTATCAGTGATGGTGGGACCCTTTATTACCTCCTAGCACAGGGGGTGAACCCTTGGGTTCACATGGTTGGGTGGATAGTGTTACATTCTCCATTGGGTTCCCTTCTTGTACGTGTTGTGGCAATTCCTCTTGATCTGTTGACTTCTACTTGGCGTCATCTCTTGGGATTTTGATCATTGTACTTGTAAATGTATTGTATATTTATCATGTATCATGTGTCATATGTTGAGCATTCCTCACTTGTATTGAGGAAGTATTACTATACAAATTGTAATTGTAAAACTAAACTAATGTATCTCATATATGTGAAGAATTATGTAATCTATGTAATCAGTGATATTGTACATGTTAATTGAAAAGAATGTATTCAGTTATTCTTTTATGTTAATAGAATTGTTGAATCTCTTGGTTCATTTGATAATTTGTGATGAGTAAATGTGATGCTTTATGATGATTAGTATTTGGTTATTATTAAGTTATATGGTTTTGCAAATTTAGATAATGGAATATAAGTAATGTAGTCATGCACCCTAGAGGACGTAGGATAATAATTAATTTTATGTTCATTTTCATTTGCGCAACATTGCACTTAAAAAAAAAATGATCTTTTTCATTTGTTTAGGTTTTGTCCTCTAGGGTTCTCAGCGGGGCGTTACACATGGTATCAGAGCCCAGGTTTAAACACTGGGTGCTCTGGGTATATAAATGAGCCCATTAAGTTGTCTTACATGTCTAGCTTGAAGTGAGAGTTTTTCATTGTTGACCTCGTCTATTACCCTGACCTTGTCTTGGTGGTGTCTGTGAAGGATCATGCCTAGGAGACGGGGTAGAGGTCGAGGGCGAGGTAGAGTTCGAGGTGTTGGTCGTGGGGCCAATCACCAAGATTCACCTCAATAGAGTTCTCATGAATCAAATCATGAGGAACATCAGAGTTCACAGAACAATCAGGGAGGTGTAGGACAGAATCTGGGTCAACCAAAGATGGAGGGCACACAGTTGCACCAATTACTAGAGGATGCCTTTTCCCGGCTTGGTCCAAGGCAGGAAGGTGAATAGTTAGTGATTCAGGAAAGAGAGAGATCTCCCAGGAGGAGGGAGTTAACTATTGAGCAGGATGCCATTTTAGTTGGTCATATGAGGGACCTTCTTCAAGCAGGTCCTCCAAAATTTGATGGGACAAGCAGTGGTTTAGAGGCAGAAACCTAGCTAATCGATCTTAACCAATGTTTTTCTATGAACACATATGGTAGCAATACCAAGGCCAGATGCGCCATTATGAATCTTCAAGGTTTTGCTTCCACGTGGTGGCGTCTTGAGGAGCAGAAGCTCCACTTGGATATAGATTCAGTGTCATGGGAAATTTTCCTTGAGTGATTTAGAGCCCAATTCTTGTCTGACCATTGGCGACAGCGCCAAGCAAATGAGTTTCATGAGTTGAGACAGATGGTGATGTCAGTGGAATAGTATGAGCGGAAATTCTATGAGCTCAAGTAGTATTCTAGCATTGGAGATGATGAGGGCCTGTTAGTACAACACTTTAACAGGGGCTTAAATGCCCGCATCAGTGGTGGTGTTCAGGTGTTCAAGCCTAAAACCAGGGAGGTAGCTATGGAAAAAGCCCAGATTGTTGAGGAGAGTCTAGCTATGGCTTTAGGTGGACAGACGGGGGTTCAGATTGGTAGTGCACCTCCTGTTGGTGTTAGATCTCAAGGTGGACCATCTCAGGTTGTGGGTTCCTCCAAGGGACATCAAACACCCGCTAAGGGTGAGCATCAGTAGTAGCATTCCTAGTCAAAATCTAGGAACTCTCAATCTCAATCTGGTAATAGGTCCCAGAGAAGGAAAGATTGGAGCTAGCATCGAGCTAAGCAGTATCATCTCGACCATCCTGCTTAGAGTTCTCAGTTTGTGATTAGTGGAGGTAATTTTTCGCGGTCTAGTGCACCTTCAGGTGACAAAGGATTTAGTAGAGGTACAAGATGTTTCGCTTGTGGTCAGCAGGGTCACATTGTGAGATAGTTTATTTAGAGGGGCACATCTGGATATAGTCAGAGGTTGGCCACTTCAAAGCCCACAGTAGGAGATGTAGGAAGATCACACATGGTGTTTATAGTGGTCAAGCACCAAGGTACAGTTGGAGAGATTTCTAGTAGGGGATAGGCAGCGTTCTTTGGAAATCATGCACGTCCTCTAGCATCAGGAGTTGACCTATGGGGGGTGAGTCATGGTTCAGGTGTGGGTCTAGTGGGATCCTAGTATCGAGTCTTCGATCTTGGGAGGGTGTATCTCGGATGTGTGTGTGTGTTACCCGTTTTAGTTGCAGGCTTCCAGGAGTAAGCCTGGTCCTTGATGCAACACTTCCAGTTTGTTTTGTTTAGATAGCTACTTGGATAGTATTTAGACCTTGTTAGACTTTCTGTTACTATTTACTGGACACTATGTTATTGTTACATGTTATTTAGACATTGTGATATTTTGATGATTAGATATGGTAACGGTTTGATAAACATTATGATGTTTAGTTTAATGATATTGTTGGCATTGTGATATCTGATGTTTCTTACTTGTGTTATGGTTTGCAGATTAGTTAATTGCTTATTTGAGTATCATGGGAATGTTGTAATGTAATGTTAGATGTATGTGTTACCATGTTTTGATATCAAATGTTATAATTTTGGTGAAGGGAAACAAGGTTGCATCACTCGCTTGTGAGTGCCCTGCGATGCTACAATTTTCCCTTCATGGTGTGATCGATTGTATTTATTATGCACATGTTCGACCCTATGTTTTGTTGTAGGTTACAGGTACAGGGCACTGACTCCACCTGATTATCAGGTCTAAGCATGCCAGAGCCCAATGGAGTTGTTGTTTTGGAGGTAACACTGGGTCCCCCACTTCGAGCCATCGTCCTCATCGAGGATGAATCCCTGTTGTCACAATCCCATCTGTAAGGTCAATTTGAGTTGTTTTGTCTCTATTGTTGTCATTTTCCTTATGTTTCGTATTGTGGTTAAAGGTATTTGTTGATATGTGATTCGTTCAGGTTTTGAAGTGTTGTTGTATGTCTTGTTCCTACCCTACGACTTCCACAAGTAAGTCAGATCTTAGGGGGGGAGGATGTAATGCCCCTTCACGTTTCATTATTTGCTTGTTTGATGCTTGTTGGATAGATGTTTTAATGGATTTTATATTGATGAAGACTATTATGGATGAGTTATTAGATAATTTTAAGTGAATTCTTTAATATAATTTGTAAATTTAATAAATAAAATACTATTAGTGTTTTATTTAATTAAATGAATTAAAACATGAATTAATAAAGTGATATTTAAATAAATAGGTTAATTAATTCATGATGCATGCAATTTTTAAGGAAGGGGCTAAATCAATAAATTAAATATTAATAGTTGCATTAACTAGGTGTGCAAGTTAAAAGACAAGGTGAAAATTATAAAATAATATTAAATATAACAAATTGATGAAGTGTGAAGGGTGAAAAGAAATAAATTAATAGATTTAAAAGAGTGGATTGCAGTTACGAGTAGTAGAGGTTAATTAATGATTAAATTAGTGGAAGTTAGCTAACAGAGGGGCAATTGGCTTATTTCTCTGGGATGCAAAAGCTGGTTTGGGGGATTCTTGCCGAGAAACTTTCTTCTTTGGTTTTTGAAAAGAAACTTTTCCTGTAAGTCTAAAAAGTTGGGGTTCTTGGAGGTTCTGAGGATTTTGCAAAGGAATTGAGCCAAAAAGAGCTAGAATATGTGGTAGAAGAGTTGGAGAGTTTGATTTGGAGCTGGAACACAACTGACATCTCTTTCAACTCTGTTGTTCAAATATCCTAGGTTCTTTCCTGAAGAGATCCCTTCCTTTGTTTAATCTTTGAAATGAATGATCAATCTTGAAAATTAAATGTTTAATTCTCTTACTTCGTAGTTAAAGAAAAGGTCTTGGAATAAATATTGAAACTTGGAGAAAATTGGATGCGTGTTGTACAAGTCGTTTCCCCTATCCTTCTCATCTTTATTTATTTGGCTCTAGTGTTCTTTACTGTGGCTTTATCTGCTTGACAAATAAAAACTCTATCTCCTTCGCATTTCTTCCTTACACTTTTGGATATGAGATTCTTCTTTCTATATCCCTATCGTATTCTGGAATTACTACTTGTTTCTTTATTCTCTATTTCTTTTTTTATTCTTTGCTGCCAAAGTTTTTCCTACATCACCAGCGTCATTCACCATGTTTTATTTTCAAACTTTTTCTTTGCTACCAACATCTGTGGGTATTAATCTTTGCGTTCCGCATGCTTGGGAATCTTTGAATCTTTGTAAAGAGAAATTTTCCTTAACAAATATTTTGTATGAGTTAGTTTATAAGCTGGTACCTATATATTGGGTTTTAGAGTATATTGTTAGTGATATTATTAATATGTTGAGTTAAGTTTGTTGGGTAGTATAACCCTTCCACATGGTTCTCCGCCCCTCTCTGGTTGAGTCAAAATTTATAATTGCTAAATATGAGACAAATGTAGTGTACTCTTAAATTAATGGAGACTTTATTTGTTCATTGCTCCTAACGTCACTGCCAATAGGATATACTTTGTCACTAAGCTATCCATAAATTTGTTTTACTAATGATTATTTTGTTTGCATATCTGCCAGTCACGCCGCTCCTTGCTTTCCTCCTTGATTCGATAGAAATCTGATATATAAGAATGCCTTAAATCAATTCTTTGAAATTACCTATCACTTCATTTTGTAAGTTGGAAGTGTTTGGGAGTCGATCTATGCGATTAAATTGTAATCCGCTTGTTTTTTTTTAGAGACTGAAGTTTCTCCTGAGTCACTAGCATTGCTCCCTCTATCATTTCAAACTCTTTCATGGCTACAGATCGGCTGTGGGATTTTGGTCATTTGTGTCGCTGTCTGGAATGTTGAAAATTATCCTTATATAAGAATTCTTTACATATTGTTGGTCTGTAACACTCTTAGCAATGGCTACATGAAATGAAACCATGATGCCATATATGGGTAACTAATTTTGTATGCAATTAAATTGTGGAACTTGAGCAGCCTTAGCATCATCCCCTTATATTAGTTAATGTTCATATGTTTTTATTTAATATAAACCCCCCAATAGGTAGTCAACATTGGATTGCGTCTCCTTTCATGCTTTTGTCAGCGAGTACATCTATCGAAGGGAGTGGACGTTTAAATAAGCTCCATGTTTCCATTCGCAACCTATCACAACGGCAACACTTGAACATGGCATGGTGTATAGATTTAAATAAAATCTTTAATTCTATTGGAACCTCTCACAGATGCAACACTTGAACATAAAAGGTTGTAGAGGTTTAAAATACCTTTCTAATTCCTTTGGTAACTTGTCACATCTGCAGCACTTGAAAATAGAATGTTGTAGAGGTTAAAATAACCTCCCCGATTCCATTGTCAACCTGTCATAGCTGAAGCGCCTGAGCATAATAGAAAATTTTTAAGGTTTAAATAATCTCTCTAACTCTGTTGACATCCAGTTTTCAACCACGACATATTGTGTATAAGTGTATAAATATTGTCTATAATAATAAAGGAAACATGGTATTTCATACAACAGTAATTTATAGTATTCATATATATATGGAGAATGTGGTTATATTTGAAAGAATGAAATATATATATAGGCGAATGGATAATTGGGGATCTCTTAATATGGCAGAGTTGGTTAGTTAGGAATAGTTTATATGGAAATTGGTTTACTTGGTTGGAAAAATTGTATACTAATGATTGGGACATGTATATATTTAAATATTGGAACATATTTATGTCTTTTTAAGATTGAAGACATATTGAGAACGAAAAATTGGATTTAGTCAATGATATCTTGGACTGTTTGTCTTATATTTATATATGGGTAGTTAGATAGATAAGGAAGCTTGATTTATTTCTTCGGGTTTAATGTGAGTGTTAATGCCTCTTGTATTCACTTGATTAATGAAAAATTACTCCATCCAATATTTTATTAGTGTTAAGTGAAATGGTTGCTTGTTTTGTAAATTATATGTTTTACCTAGTTCTGGAAACTATCATATGTTTCTTGGCCCCGTTAGTGGATTGATTGTTATGTGAAGTATGTGAAGTTATATGAAATTGGGAAATCATGGTTTTAGACCTTGTGTGAATATTTGTGTATATGGCTTTATGGGCTTCCAAAGGCCAGAGAAACTATGTTTTGACCAAATAATTATGTTGAAGTGATAATTTCCATCTGTTATTGAAAGAGGGCTAGCCTTGTATTGTTTTCTTGCTTCATGGTTGATTCTTCATGTAGGATGGTCCATGCCTCGTTGTGATGTATGTTCTTGTTGTTATGAGATTGTGCATATTGGCTACCGTGTCATCTTTGTTGGCTTTTCTAGTTGTAGAAGGGGGAGTGGCTTCCAATGGGGAACGACGCACAAAGTGGTGTCTAGGACAACCTAGGTGGAAGTTTCCTAATCAAGTGAAAACCTAATTAATTAACTAGGGGGAATGGGTAGAATATCACTTCAAGGATTGGATGCCTCACCCAAGCCTGTAGCGCTCATTTAGGCTAAGGTTGGGTTGGGAAGGCCTGGTCGGCATGACCAATATCCTTGTCTCCACGAGAGGATAATTGGTCCCGCATGTGTTACCATGTGGGGGCCGACATCAAATATGTGGCTGTCAGGACAACCACAGATGGGGGTCGGCGTCTAGAGGAAGACTATTAGGAAAACCCATGCATAGACCATGCGATGACACTCTCCTCGCTACAACCTTGCATTCACTTGGTTGACATTTTCATTTGATGTTGTTGTGTCTCTTAAAGTTGTGTCACTGTTGTATTGTGTGGTTTTGTTCTTTGTATGTGGGAATCCCTTACATTCTTGTTGTGCCTGTTGTTTGCCACCTTGTTGTTTGTCAGTGATGGTGGGATGCTTTATTATCTCCTAGGACAAGGGGTGAACCTTTGGTTTCACGTGGTTGGGTGGAATGTATCACGTTCTCCATTGGGCTCCCTTCTTGTACGTGTTGTGGCAATTCCTCTTGATCCGTTGACTTCTACTTGGGGTCATCTCTTGGGATTTTGATCATTGTACTTGTAAATGTATTATATCATGTGTCATATGTTGAGAATTCCTCACTTGTATCAAGGAGGTATTACTGTACAAATTATAATTGTAAAACTAAACTAATGTATCTCATATATGTGAAGAATTATGTAATCTATGTAATCAATGATATTGTACATGTTAATTGAAAAGAATGTATTTAGTTATTCTTTTATGTTAATAGAATTGTTGAATCTCTTGGTTCATTTGATAATTTGTGATGAGTAAATGTGATACTTTATGATTATTAGTATTTGGTTATTATTAAGTTATATGGTTTTGTAAATTTAGATAATGGAATATAAGTAATGCAGTTGTGCACCCTAGAGGACGTAGGATAATAATTAAGTTTATGTTCATTTTCATTTGCGCAACATTGCACTTAAAAAAAAAATGTTTGTTTTCATTTGTTTAGGTTTTGTCCTCTAGGGTTCTCGGCGGGGTATTATAGCAACTAAATATATATTACCCTTTACCCTTAATATACTATTGATGTGCTAAATGACTCTCTCTAGAATCATATTAATTCTAAACCATAATATGACTATCCCTAGAATCATATTAATTATGAGTAATATTTACCCTAACAGTTTCATCCACAAATTGTTGATGCGAACAATAGAGCTGACGTGAAGAAGGATAAAGGCCTCTGAAAACACCATTAGACACTACCTGAAGAAGAATTCTCAAAGACTCCACCATAATGATAAAGAGAAAAGGAGAAATAGGATGTCCTTGCTGCAACCTGTGGGAGCTTCTAAAGAAAGCAAAAGGTGACCCATTCACCAACACTGAAAAAGACGAAGAAGAAATTAATTCACCAACCAGTTGCAAAACCTAATTCGAGAATCTAAACGCCTTTAGGATATTACATAGAAACTACCAAGGATATAGGTTATAGTACCCTCTATTAAATATATATATATTATTATTATTATATTAGTTATATTATATTATATTATATCATATCATATTATATCATATTATATCATATTTATATTCTATTATTGTATTAGTTATTTGATATATATAATATTCATAATTTTAATTATTAAATATTACTATTATATTAATCTTATATATTTTTAAATTATTTTTGTTGTTATATTTAATTAATATTACTAATTATTAAATTAAATTATATATATATAATTAGAGAATATTATATTATATTTACATAGGATACGCCTTCGGTGTAATTAAAAGTAATACGTAAAACATTTGAAAGATTTTTCTTGCTTTATCTCCTCACCACTCCAAGGAGCAGAGACCAACACCATACAAAACCAACCTGCAGCTATAGCCTGGAAGTCGTTTGCACATCACCAAAATTTTCAATGGAAGCAAATGCCATTATTTCCATAGCGGAAGGCTCCAACGTGGCTAGTCTCTACGAAGAACTGAGAATTTTTTTGAGCCTCTTAATGTACCCCTAGGCTTTGAAGGTAAAGAAAACACAATTAATTCCATGGTACAAAATCAAGGGCATGAATCTACATGGACAACCCCACTCACAATATTACCATTAAAAAAATTATAATATAGTAATATTTTAACCCATGATATTGCTTTTCACCAACATACATCTACAAGCAAAGAAAAATTTTGACGATAACATCACTCATTATGTAAAAAAAAGTAATAGAAATTTCACTTGTGTCATTCTTCCTCTAGTCATATAAACTTATAAAATAACACCATGCAATGATAATTCAAACAATCTTCCTCCTACAATCAAGTAAACACAAGAATAACACCACTTGCACAAATAATGGGATTCCATGATACTTTTCTTTATTAGCATACTTCTATAAATAAATATTACAATCAAGAATAACACCACTTATTACAAAAAAGCAATGCAATAAAATTTTGCATGTTTTATTCTTCCCTCAAGAAACAAATATGACTAGCATCCATTGTTAATGTATATTCCATAATTTCTAAAAATATATTTTAACCACATACACCACTCCCATACAATAGATTGAGATTATCCAAAAAACAAAATTCTCTCTTCCTCTTAGAATAAGCCACACAAACAAGAATTTTTTTCCAAATAAGCAATCAAAATGACATCTAAGCTCCAAAATATAGATTCGTCTATGAATACTAAAACCATCTATAAACATAAATCCATTCACCAAATAAAACCATACATAATCATAGAACCATTCATAAAATAGAGCCATCCATAAATATATAACATTCTTTGAACATAATTTAATCTATTAAAATCAAATCTTAGGAACAAGGTTTTTAAATAAGTTGTTTATAAAAGAAATAATTTAAATTGTGGAGTAATTAAAATATGTACAAATCAACTATGATCTTATATACAATAATAAAAATATATTAGAAATAACATCAATAACTAAGCACAATACTACACATTTTGACATCACCTAGGATTCTAACCAAACTTTATCTTTCAAAACACATAGTATTTCCTATCAATCTTTATCATTTTATCCCTTGAATAAGTTTATTAAAAACACACATCTAAGGAAGGCATCCCATTTTTTATAAAAGTTGGTAAATGGTTATACCTCCTCATTCGGTCCATATTAAACTCATTTCCAACCCTAGGGTTATCCTTCTCTTTCTAAGTATAAAAATATGCCACGATAATATGTGTTCCAACAATTAATTTGTAAGACCTAATAGATCTCTAGACTCACCTAAATTTGACCAGCAACAACAAGTGCACAACTAATCATCGTATGTTCAAACTCCAATTGCAAAAGTACAATATCTAGGAGTGTCTCTCCAAGGATAAGCAATCACTACACTCATCTAGTAGACTATCCTAACATCATAGCCAATGGTCCCATTACATTATCAATACAAAATCTAGGAGTGTTCTTATGACACTATGTTTTATATACTCTTATTATAACATTGTTTATCTCCAATCAAAAAATCTACTTTTAAAGAAACTGTATCATGCCAACAATCCCAAACCTAATCTAGGATCCTTCATAAGGTATTAACACTCATCCTCAAAAATATGAAGATTATCCATCATCTAATAATAGATAAAATAACTATCAAAGCTCTCATTGCTCATATATAGTATGAACCAAGAGCTTTGCATGATATCAACATATATTATAGATGATCATGTGTCTCAAATTTTAATATATGTCAAGTCGTTTCCAAAAATCTATGCAAATCATAATGCATGAACCCGACTAAGATTCTCATGAAAAAAGAAATTTCAATCACTCTTCTACCTATAACATGAAGCTACATGGACAACCCCACTCACAATATTACCATTCTAGAAAAAAAATGTAATATATATAGTAATATTTTAGCCCATGCTATTGCTTTTCACCAACATACATCTACAAGAAAAAAAAATGTTAAACAATAACATCACTCATTACATAAACATAATATAATGGAAATTTCACTTGTGTCATTCTTCCTCTAGTCACATAAACCTATAAAATAACACCATACAATTATAATTCAAACAATCTTTCTCCTACAATCAAGTAAACATAGGAATAACATCACTCACACAAATAATGGGATTTCATCCATGATATTTTTCTTTAGTAGCATACTTATATAAATAAATATTATAATCAAGAACAACACCGCTTATTACAAAAGAGCAATGCAATAAACTTTTGCATGTTTTATTCTTCCCTCAAGCAACAAATGTGACTTGCATCCATTGTTAATGTACATTCCATAATTGTTAAAAATATATTTTAACCACATACACCACTCCCACACAATAGATTGAGATTATTCCAAAACTAAAATTCTCTCTTTCTCTTAGAACAAGCCACACAAACAAGAATTTTGTTCCAAATAAGCAATTAAAATGACATCTAAGCTCCAAAATATAGATCCATCTATGAGTACTAAAACCATCTATGAACATAAATCCATTCACCAAATAAAACCATGCATAAACATGGAACCATTCATAAAATAGAGCCATCCATAAATATATAACATTCTTTGAACACAAATTAATCTATTTAAATCAAATCTTACAAACAAGGTTTTTAAATAAGTTGTTTATAAAATAGATAATTTAAATTGTATAGTAAAAATGTGTAAAAATCAACTATACATCTTATATAGAAATAACACCAATAACTAAACACAATACTACACATTTTAACATCACTTAGGATTCTAACCAAACTTTATCTTTGAAAACACATAGTATCTCCTATCAATCTTTATCATTTTATCCCTTGAATAAGTTTATGAAAAACACACATCTAAGAAAGGCATCCCCTTTTTTTATAAAATTCATTGATGATTATAACAAACATACTACAATGGTAATAAAATCTAAATTGACATAAAAAAAAATCGTAAAACTAAAATTATCTTCACAAGAAACCAACAATACAACTAATCTAAAGATCAAAATTCACATCACTGCCAAAACTCCCACTAAAACTGATTTAGAGATATCCAAGCTATTATTATTAGAATCTTAGAAACATTGTGAATATCATCCATTTGAAGTTGATATATTCAAGCCCACCCACATGACTTTCGAAAGTCTAGCTAAATGTGATCCAAAGTTTCCATAATAGTGTAGTTCATTAATTAACATCCTTAGATCATTAACATGTGATCCAAGACATTCAAGAGCACAAAATTTGCATGGAAAATATATACAAGACTTCTTACATTTCAATAAGTGACACTCCAATATCCATCTTCCATGTTGAAGGGTCTAAGATCTACAACTATAATCCATATATTTGAAAAGAATGCAAATTTTTAAATAGAAAATATAACAAGCACACATTCATTAAAATAATGTCATACATTTAATAACAAGCCACGTATAACCACCATATAAACACAAATCCACCCACCATACTTGAAAAACCACCAAACTACCAAAGTAATAGAATATCATAGATCTACATTATGTAAGAACATGCACCTAGGAGGTTAGAAATTTAGTTATTTCTTATGTAATCAAAGGAAAAAACCATGCACTCAACATAAACACTTAAAATGACAACTAATATAGCTATTTCTTTCCCATATATGATTATCAAGCTAAATATAGGCACCTGACATTCAATACTATATAAATATATAAGAATAGAATAAAATCTCTTCACAACTTTCACACATTTTTATCAAGAGTATCCTCTCCACGCCTCCATTATACAAGTGTAAGTCACAATATTTCTTGAAAAAAAAGATCAAATACAAAAATCCCAATCTAATAGGGATTAATGTAATTATTTCATGCCTCCCACTAATTTACAATCATTTCAGGCTTAAATATCCAATGAAATAAAAATACCTTTAACTAGTAACCAAGCTTTGATATCAATGTTGGGATTTAAGAGACATATTTTCATTCATCTTACAAGGAAAGTGTTAAAAAAATAGAGTTAACAAAATTTTAGCAACACAATTATTTTTACATAACACTTAGGAAATTATTAGAATGGAGAAAGGAATATAGATAAATAGAAGCAACATCTATACACATAATAGGTCATATAATCCTACGAAAACCCTTTTATGGTGAAAAATATAGTCTGTAGAAACTTACTTATCATATTAACAATTAAGCATGTTTACAATAAATTGATAAATTTCTCTATGTTTTATTAAGATAACATCATCATCTCTCTAACACACTCTTTAAACTACGAATAATCTAGTAGCATCTCCTAACTTTGGAAACCTATCATAAACACATGTAACCATACATATGACACCACACTATAATGTCACAACCAAGAACAATAAGAGATCAAAAATCTTCAATCATGGAATAAATATAGCAATATTCTAGTAACATAAGCATGTGTTCACTTGTTACACTATACCACTACCCATATGCTTGCTTATATAGATCAAGAACACCACAAAATCACCAAGTGATATTATAAAACCATGCAATAGAACTAGAATGCATGTTCCTAGGAGTTACAAGAATATTTCTAGAAGGTTATACACCCTTCCCTCAAAAAGTGGAACCCTTTTCTAAATAGGATAGAATAACCCACAAAAGCATCAAAGATTAAAAAATTCATATACCCCATTTTAAAAAATTTGACATGTAACCTCCATAATAGTTGTCTTAAATATAATCCCTTGTCATAGGTTTCTCTTACACCACTTGCATGAAAATTCCAAGTGTGAAATAATTCCTTACAATGTAATCTCACATTATACCACATCATAACATAAGGGTTTGGGTCATCCCCTTGGTGATGAAATCCAAGGATTTCATACTAAAAACAAACTAAAAATTTAAGTAACACTTTTTTTTTTATCTCCAAGATTACCATAAGGCACAAGGAGATACCATACATAAGTGCATTTTTGGACAAACAAAATGATTGAAGACACACCACATAAGTTATTTTTAACCCTCAAAGATTTTTTTAGGAAAACACACAATAAAGGGGTTTAATAATAGGTCTTATTTTAAGCAAACATACAATCCACTTGTTAGTAGTTTTAATGGTCTAGGCATTCACCAGCTGAACCTACAAGTTAGTAGTAAAATAATCAAGATAATCAAATCCAAAAAATCACAAGGGTTTGGTAAAATAATTAATATTAATGTTGAAAAACATAATAAGACTACACATAGGGCACAAGTACTACCCTAAAATCACAAACACAAATAAATAAAGGAAAAAAAACACAAAATTAAGTTATAAAATATATAGATGCCATAAGAAGGTAAAATTCCATAGAAAAGGCACAAACACTATAAGAATGCAAAAATCCCACAAGATAGACATAGACACCATTACAATATGTTGTTTACATCAAAAAGATCCACAAACCTACAAACAAGAAGAATAGTCTATGATATCACTTAATATAGCAAAAAAAATGTTAGCAAGGATATAAAGCACAAAACATAGGGAGAAACAAGCAATACAAAGGAAAAGAATTATGAATATGAACAAAAATGACCCAGATGTCACAAGAAGTTGTAGGCACCATGAGAAGTGCAAAGGTTCCATGAGATGGCGTAACACCCCTCCGTTTTGGCTCTTTGATCGGCAGTGTTCTCTTTGTAATGGTTGTGTTTGATTATTCTTTGACTTTGGAACTTGATTTCTTTTGACCGCTATCTGTTAAACGATGTGAATGATATATTTTGATGTGATGTTATTTTACTCTGAGGTTACCTTTATGGCATGTTTTGGATTAACTTAGAAGATATTTGATTTAACGATGTTTTATGTTGTTGATCATGTTATTGATGTTAGATGCGTCAGTTAGTGATATTTATTGGTGAAGGGGATGGGATTGTAACACTCGCTTGTGAGTACCCTACGATTCTGAGATTTCCTCTTCACGGTGTGTTGATCATATTATGTATATATGCACGTTCGACATGCTCTTTGTTGTAGGTTGGCAGGTACATGACATCGACTCCACCTGGTTTCCAGGTTTGAGCGTGTCCATTGACCAACGGAAATTGATTGGGAGATAGTAGCTAGGTTTTCCATGCCAAGTCGTCACCCTAGTCATAACGTGTGTCGGGTTGTCGTCAGAGTTAGTTGTTTCAATTTGGTCCTTTTCACCTTGAGTATTTATTTAATTTCAAATTTTTAAGGTTACTAAATGGCTGCGTAGTTTAATTGAGGATTAAATATATTTGGTTGTAATGCTAGGAATGTTATTTACTTTATTAATTAATTTAATTTAATTAATAAAATAATCTAATATTGGATTAGATTTATTTTATTGATTAATTAAATTAATTGTGTGAATTAATTAAGCTATTCTTTCGAATTTAAAAGTGTTAAAGGATTTAAATTCCTTTGTTGAAAAGAAAATGTTAAAATGCATTAAAATCTATTTGAAATGGGTATTTTGTTTTAAATTATTTAGAAATAGAAATGTTTTCAATACAATGACTTTGGGGTGGAAAAGATATTTTTTTTAGAAATAGTTAACTATTTTGGGAAAGATATTTGTGAAGAAATTGAAATTGAATTGAATTTGAATTTGAAATTGAAATTGAATTTTAATTTGAATTGAAGTTTGAATTAGAAATGGGAAATTTGTTTTAAAATTTTGAAAAAATTGGAAATATTCTCAAAAAAAAAAATGGTTTTAAAATAAACTTAGTGAGTGGGATTCTTAGGGTTTGGCCAAAATTTGGGAGAAAACCCTATGAAAAGTTATGAGACTCCACTTTGTGGGCAATTTTTGCTTGGTTTGATTTTGGTGGAGAGCTTGGTGGTGGCTAAGATTTTGGAGTTGAAGGAGTGTTTGGATTCTCCATGGTTGAAAGCTTCAAATTGGGGAGAAAACACAAGGTTCCATCATTTCTTCCTTCTACTTCTTGCTTCATTTTGAATAAGATTTAAATGATTGAAAATGTAGCTTTATATTCAATGAAAATCCATGGAAATGCTTTCAAATTTGCAAACTTGTAGATAGATTTGGGAAAAGGAAACCAAACAAGAATTTACACCAAGAAATATGATGGAAATCAAAGAAAACTCTATTTTAGAACTAGATTTTGAAACCCTTTTTATTGTTTTGGAAAATAATTTATGTTCTTCAATGGATTTGGATTATTTTCACAATTTGAATTGGAAATTAAAATTTGGGTATATATATTTGTAAATATACCCATGCATATCAGTACATGGATATATCTACAAATATATATACAAATATATTTGTTATATTTGAAAAAAATTGGATTTTGGGAAAAACCCAAAAAAAAAACCTTGTATTTGTGTTTCTGGAAAAACGCAGTGAATAAAATAAAATAAAATTTGTTTGAGGGGAGGCAGGGGAGGCCAATCCCCCACCGCCACCCATGCGCCACCGTCGTCGCGCCCCATGGGGGACGGATTGTGTGCGAAGCACACAGTCCCGCCGCCCATGGGAGGCGGACGCTGTGTGCAGCGCACACAGGCCCGTCGCCCATGGCGGACGGACTGTGTGCGGCGTGCATAGGCCCGTCGCCCATGGTGGACGGACTGTGTGCGGCGCGCACAGGCCCACCACCATGGGGAGGCAGGGCAGCATGCGCCCTAATTAGGGCTTCAATTGGTTAAAAAGAAATTTCGAATTCTTTCAAAAAAAATATATAAATTCATTTTTATTTAATATTACATTTATATTATATAATAATATATATATGTACTATATATATAATATATATATTATATTATATATATAATATATATATTATATTATATATAATATATATATAAGTTATATGTATATAAATATATATTTAATATTATTTTAATATTTGAATAATATTTATTTATATAATAATTTATTCATGTATATATATTTTATATATATATACTTTTCTTAAATAATTTTTTTTTAGTTTGGTTAAACTGGCAATATCAATGTGATTTAGATAATTTAATGATTATTTAAAAAGTGGCTAATCAAACATCTTTATTTAGAAATTTCATTTTTGAATATTATGGATAATAAGGCATTAAAGTTTAATCAATTGGATTAATGAATAATAATATTTTGTTAATTGAGGCATTTAAATGATGTTTGAATATTTAAAATAGGAATTGCTTTCAAATGATTATGGCAATAATATAGTTGAAATGGAATTGTCATTTAATAAACAATGATAGTTAAAAGAGATTACTTTAATCCTTACCCAAGATTGAGCAAATAGAATTAAAATATTAAATTTAATTCCTTAATGGTGCCAAGTGAACATTAGGTAATTTAAGGATTATGTAAAGAGTTGATTTTATAAACAGATATCTTTACTTAGAGATTTCATCTTCGATTATCAGGAATAATCAGTAAACCTTAGAGTATAAAATAATGTTTTAGAGGCATATGTTAAAATGATGTTAAATATCTAAAATAGGAACTTTGAAATGATTATTGCATTGGTATAGAGGAAATGAAAATTGATGTATGATCAAACGTTTTATTTAAAATATTGATTTTGATTAATTTATTTATTCTATGTTGAAATATAGATTAAGTGATTTAATTAAGTGTTTATTTGTTAAAATATTTCTGATTATGCATATAATTGTTAAACTTAGAAATAATGAATGATTTATTGTAATCAGAGGAGATTGAGTTGATTTATTTATTGCTAAGTCGAAATAAAGAGTAATTTATTTAAATTAAATGTTTAATTAATCAAGTGGATTTATTTATAGTATATGATTGTGAGACTTAGAGTTAATGAATGATTTATTTCAGTCAAACGACTTTAATCATTAAAATGCTTTGATTATGAATCTAATTGTGAAATTTAGAGTAAATGATTGGTTTGTAAATATTTCAATGTCGTGAAAAGATATGGGTCTATTTGATTGGATATGTGCAAGTCATGAAAATTGTGATTGATTGGATTTAGAAAATCCGAACATTAGCTTATTTAACTATCTGAAATGCTTGTAGTGTTATAACGTTCGTCCTCGATATTGTGGTACTAGAGTAAATGTTTTGGAAGTCTTCCAGATAGAGGTTCGTTTATTGGTATGGGTTGTCGTTATGATAGTCCACCTTTGGTTTGTCTTGGGATTTGTGCCTCCTTGGGATTAGGAGAGGGTTTTGTGGTTTGTACCTCCTTTGGAAGGAGCGTGGTTGGTATCTTGGTTTCCTCTAGTGTTTGGAGAGGGCTTTGACCTTTGTTTCCTCCAATGGTTGGAGAGGGTTTGACTTTTGTTTCCTCCAGTGTTTGGAGTGCGTTTTCCTTATTGTTGCCTCCTTGGATTGGAGAGGTCGTCTTATCTAGTTACCTATTGTGGTTTTACCTTGTGTGTTGTCAAGTAGAAGAGTGGCTTATGTTTGGGGCCAGAGCCCAAAGAGGTAAACTGGGAAACCTTTAGAAGTGGATTAATCAAGTGATAACTAAATTAATGTACTTAGAAGTTAGGTAGTATTTCACACTAATTAAGATAATTGAGCCTCGCTCATGGACCCAAGGGCTTGTATAGACTTGGGATGAGACGGGAAGGCTTGGAATGGCAAGGTCATCTATCTTGTCTTTACGAGAGGTATTTGATTCCGCATGAGTGAGCATGGGTGTCGGGATTCGGTAGAGGCCACTAGGACAACTCATAGTGGAGGCCGGAGCCTATGAAGATTCCTAGAGGAGATCCCATGACGAGTTGTGTGATGACACTCTTTCTACGACAACAGTTGGTATTTGGGTTTATGTGTATGGTCTTCTTAGCATACTCGATCTATTTTATTTCTGGAAGCAATGTGACCTATATCAGTGATGTGTGAGTCATACTAGAGTTGTTGGTTTGACCATTCAGTTCATGTGATGTGGTACTTGTATTTATTCGTATCAGTTTTGTGTAGCCTGTGTCTAGTGGTAGATGGTCTTGTGTAGGAATTCCTTGTTACTATCTCCTAGCACGGGGGGTGAGCCTTTGGGTATCACATGGTTGGGTGGAATGTGCATCTTAATCCGTTGGGTCAGCTGTTGTTCTTTGGATGAGATTTCCAGCTGGAGAGCTCGTGGGACCTAGTTCTTCATGATTATTCTTTCAGTTATAAATGTAATTTAATACCCCTCTTTGTATCGAGGTGGAAGTTGTAATTGTAATCCTTATATTTGGAAGTATCTCATTCGGGGAATGAGAATTGTAACCATATTGTAAAGTATATTATTGATCACGTGGAACTCTTATGTCTCTAATTTAATTTTATCATATATGGAATGTATGTGCAATTTAATTTGTCAACAATTTTATGTAATGGTTTTAATTCATGTTTCTTGTTTGGGTTGAAGTAAACCCAGTCTCATAACCTTAGGGGTTGTTGGGATCGAGTAGTGAACTTACTTGTTTGTATTTAAACCAAAAATAAAATAAAATGTTCATTTGTGTAGTAATTGCAACTTCCCCTAGGGTTGTGTGGCGGGGCGTTACAGATGGAATAGGTGCCATGGTAAGTACTCAAGTGTTATAAGAAGACACAAATTCCATGATAGTGTGTTGTCTATGTTGAAAGAACCAACACACATGTAGCCAAGAAAGCTAGTTCTTAAAATCACTCCAAATCCTATAAAATTGAGATTAAGAAGGATATTAACAATGAAAAATAAGTTGTGTCTAGTCTGTTGCTAGTTTGTTGTTTGTTCGTGTGTTGTTTGTCCATTGTGTCTATTTTTTGGCTTGATGTTTTTTGATGCTTTTTTGGTCTTGAACTCTATTGGCCTATGTGGATCTATGTGAAGGGTACAACACCCTGAAAATGTTGCTTACTTTATCAAAAACAATGAAAAATAAGTAATTCCCTGAAAAACAAGCTAGTGAGCATTAGCAATAATTCCCTGAAATCGACTACTAAGGGCCCCACTATTTTAAATGAGAAAGCCTTGAAATGGACTAGTAAACCCCTTGAGCTGGAAGATATTGAGAAGGCTATGGAGGATGTGAATTGCTCGAATCTGGAGGAGAAGAATGAGGATCCTGCTCCAGTTGTGGAAAAGGATGTGGATGCTTTCCCGTGTTTGAGAATGAGGAGCAAGACCAAAAAGAGGGTTGTTATTTTGTTTGAGGATCTCAAGGATGTTATGGAGATGCACGAGGGGGTCATTGAGGAAAATTTGACCTTAGTTAATGTTCTGGAAAAGATGTTGTAATTGTGTTGTTTCTTTTGCTTGTTCAGCCTTGTTGTTGATGTTTTACTTTAGGGTTGTCGGCGGGTCTCATTGTTAATTTATGTTGTCAATATTTTATTTTTTTGGGCTGCGGGCTCTTTAGGTTTTGTCTTTCTTGCAATGTTTCACTTTTGTGAAGGGTTTCGGGGTCCCTTCAAAACATGTTTTTCCTTATCAAAAACAATGAAAAATAAGTAAACCAAGGTTAGTAAGAGTTGAAATGGAGAAAAATGATAATGAAATATTATAGAATAAAATCCATAGAACCCTAACTAAAAGAGTGAAAAAATGATTGACAAAATAAATAATACACTCTAGGAAAAACCTAAGAAACCAAAATGATGAGGTTAGAAAACCCTAGGAGCCCAAAAAATTGCAAACAAGAAACATTAAAGTTGTGAAGGGATAAAGACTATGAAAGCACCATGAGGGTGTGGTTTTTGTGTAGATATTACAATGTTTTTGAAGGTTTCATGATAGTGTGTTGTTTGTGCAAACATTAGATGCATACATAGGTGTCATGGTAGCATGTTGTCTATATCAAACTTGTAAAATGTATACCAAATGTAAGTGCTATGATGCAAAGTAAAAATACCACATACCTAGAATGTAAGGAATCCATTTGGCTTAAGAGATTGTGTTCTGATATTGGATTAGATGCAAGATAGATTACTAGTTGTTGTGATAGTCAAAGTGTGGTTTTTCTAGCAAAGAATCCTACCTTCCATGCCAGAACAAAGCACATCGATGTTTAGTATCATTTTTTTCATGATATGGTAGAAGATCTAGAAATGTGAACTTGGAAAAGGTTGACACTTTGGTGAATGTTACAGATGCATTGACAAAACCAATGAGCACAGAGAAGTTCAGATGGTGTTTCGATTCCATGGGCCTTGGGGCCCTAAGCAGATGACTTTGTATGGCTCTCAACAAGTCTTCGATAAGTGGGAGAATGTTGGGATTAATGTGTCTCAACCTTAGAGTCTTAATATTGTTTTAAATTGATGTATTATTGTATTTATTTGTTTCATTTAATTTCCTATGGTGTCATGTCATTAATTGGGACCCACTGGTTGGGTGGCATCCCTATTGGAGGTGACTGGATGACACATAATCATCCCAAGTGGACATAGGCATCCCAATTTGGAATCTTTGACCTATGACAGATTCTATGACGTGTCATAAGGCATCTTCATGCATGGGAAAAAGTCGGTGCCCAAGTTGGGTTATGACAGGTTGTACGAGAATCAGGTATTCTTTGCCAATTATGATAGATTCTCTTGCGGTAAGATGTGTATGGCATCTGTCATAAGCTATTTTTAGTATTTTCTAGTTGCCCAAGCTTGAGGAAGGAATATTTGCATGTTTGACACTTGTAAGGGGTGTAAGGGAATATTTCACGTGTCCAAATTCATTTCTATGGCGTGGAAGATTGTGCCATGTGGATTTGGATGCCCCTCTCCTTCTAGATGCTTCTTGAAGCTTGTATCTCTCTATATATTGAATGCCTTGCATTGTAGAATACATAGTTTGTTTGCAAGTAACGAAGTGTTGCTAATATCACTCTAGAACAAGTGTTCATTTTTTAAGCACTTGTAGAAGAAGGCTTTGTACTTGGGGTTGTATTGTAATTCCTTTTGAAGTAATACAGTAGTATTGTGCTTTTGGAGGGTGGGATTTTTTACCCGAAAAGGTTTTCCCTACGTATATTTGGTGTCATTGTTATATGTGTTGTTGTTGTTCTATTCAGTTATTCTCTATGTGCTTCTCTTGTTGTAACTATTTAAATGTGTTAAAACAAAATTTTGTAACTCTCCCCTACTTAGATTAGTGTAGGAGGTTGTTTCCGCTCACCCGGCTTCCTTTCAATATACTGATCGATATAGTTGCTTATATATATAAGTATGGGCTTATATGTGTTTGAGTTTTGAAATTTTAGTAATGATATATGTATATTAAAATATACATATATTAATGTATGAGTATATTATTGCGTTCATGTACAAGAATATACTTATATATTAGTATACGTATATACGTATATACATATATATATAATTACTTTGCTATATATATATATATATTGTAAATGGAAATTAATATGTACAAATCTTCATAGGTATAAATACATAAATATATATGTGTAATAATATATATATAAATATATATATATATACATTATTACATTTGGATAAACGATGTATATATATGTACGTGTATTGAGCTTATTATGGAAATATATATATATATACATGTATTGAGCTTATTATATATATATATACGTGTATTGAGATTATTATGGATATATATATATATATAAACATATATATATATATAAACATATATATATGTATATAAACATATATATATGTATATAAACATATATATATATATATATAAATATATATATATATAAACATATATATATATATAAACATATATATATATATAAACATATATATATATATATAAACATATATATATATATATAAACATATATATATATATATAAACATATATATATATAAGGATTAAGTATTTTTGATAAATCTAAAGCGCACATATAAGGTGCTGAAGTTAGTATTAATTAAAATAAATAGATGATATTGAGCACATGAAATACTGTTATAGCGCTATGAGAATTTCATGGTGTATTAACATGTTGTGTTAAACACATATAGTTGTTTTAAACAATAATCAAAGGATAATAAAACTAACGCATAGTATTGCAGTGTTGTAGATATTTATCATGTATTTCCATGCTTGCAAATGGAACGCAATATAGTGGAAGGCGAGTGGAAAAGATATATGACTTGGTCAATAGTATTCAAAGCTATTGGTAATGCATTTAAAAGCTTTGACTTAGTCGTAAATCTTCAAACACCAAAATCACGCAAGAGGTTTATGTGGACCAAATTATGAATATCTGCATTGCATTAGAAGTCTATTTTACTAGCTCTATCCAGTGATGGAAACCAGAGAAATGGGAGAGTAAGTCAAGTAGATGTTGGCATGAATTGAGTCAACCTATTTAATCATTTACCTTGCATGTCTGAAATGCATTCTTGTTGCCTTTGAATGAAATGACCTATTGCTTTGTTTTGTTGAGTATTAAGTTTGAATTCTACCACCTTTTGTTACCTAGCTGAGTCGAATCATGCAAATTGGGAAGTATCGATTCATCTACCTTGTTTCTAGCTTGTAGATGTTGATTTTTGTGTATAAATTGAGGTATTCTTTACCTCAAAGGGATGCAAATTTGCACTTTGTTGTTACTTTTTGAGAGTTACTCTATTTTTCTGAGTTTTGTGAGGGAGAGTTTAAGAGTGAATTTGCAAGATATTTTGTGAGGGAATTTGGGAAGAGTAGAAGTGTTTTGTTGCCAAGTTGCAAGTTGTTTTGTGGAGGCTAGGATTGGAAACTAGCTAGATCAATTGGAGCTTATACTTATAGGCGTTTTGTATCTTACTCCCTATGCTTTGTTGGACTTTGGAATGTTCCTATGATGCTTGAATGTTCTTGGATATTACTTGCATTGATGGAACCTATCTATTAGGTTGATGCTTTTATATACCCTATATGGGATTTTATATGATATATTTTTATTTAGACTTTATGTACAAAGAGTAAAATGTGAAACGTAGAACATAATGATGTCTTGAGATGACTTGGCTTTGTTAGCTTATAGTGCTAGGAAAACTTGGGAACAATGAGGCTAGCAACACAACAATAGTAATGGTATGGAAGATGAGTCATTGTTGATAGGATGTGAATTCATGTGAACCATGTGGATAGTCTGTTCTAGAATGGTCATTTGATTGTTGCTTTACTTGAATATTGATTGAAACCCTAGGTCAAGACTAACCTATTTGATTTGGTTGTTTATTTGATCCTTGTTTGAAGCACATAGGTTGAGATTAACCTACATGGTTGGAATGATCATTAATTGTTGATTTTATCCTAGAATTAGGGTAAACTAAGGATGAGTTTAACCTATGTGATTAAGTTGATCACTTGAATTTGTGAATTACTATTTGATTGGAGCCATAGGTGGGATTACCCTACTAAGTTGGTTGTTTTATACTCTTGACATGAAGTCATTTTATTGACATGAATCTACTTTTTGAATAGCCTATTATTGATGGGTTAAACACTCTTGAATAAGAGACTTTTATTGCTGAGACTATACTTCTAAATGAGTCATTTATTGATATTATTATTCTTTTGATTGAGACCATTTATTGTTGAGGTCATACCTTTGAACTAAGCTTAGTTATAGACAAGGATATACTTTTGAATCATTTATTGATGTAATATATTCCTGATTAGAGTAAACATAAAGAAGGGATGCTATGGTGTGACCTTGTTAGATGGATTTTTGAAGAAGGGTTTGTGATGATAAGGATTTTTATTATTATTATTATTATTATTATTATTATTATTATTATTATTATTATTATTATTATTACTACTACTATTACTATTACTATTATTACTATTATTACTATTATTATTATTATTATACATTATTATTACATTATATATAATGTAATAATAATATACACATGGTGGCACCCATGCAATAAGATTAATATTATTATATTAATATTAATATAATATAGATTAATATAATAATATAAATATTTAATTATTATTAATTATTATTAATTTTAATAAATATAATTAATTATTGTTATTATATTTAATATATAATGTAATAATAATATATATAATTAATTAATAATAAATATATTATATATTATTATTATATTATTATTATATTATATATTACATTATATATATATATATTATTATTACATTATATATATATTATTATTATTATTATTATTATTATTACATTATATATGTATATATATTATTATTATTACATTATATATATATATATATATATATATTATTATTACATTATATATATATTATTATTACATTATATATATTTTTTATATATGTATAGTATATAATAATTATATATTAATTATTAATGTTATTAATAATATTATATATGTTATTATTATATAATGTTAATAATAATAATGTTATATATTATTTTAAATCAATATATAATGTTATTATTATTATAATATTAATAGTTAATGTATAGTTATTAATATATAATAATTATATATTATTAATAATATTACATTATTAGTTTAATAATAATAATATAATAATAATTAATTATTATTATACTTATACCATTATTTTAATTATTATTATATTATTAACTTTAACGGTAAATAATATAATATTAATATATATGTTATTAAGTTAATAATATAATAATAATATATGTATTATTAAATTAATAATATTAATATTAATATATATGACTGAATAAAATGACATTTTATTCTCTAGATGATGATGATGATAATAATAATAATAATAATAATAATAATGACAACTTAATATTAATAATATATAAAACATATTAATATTAAATAATATTAATAATGTTATTATTAATAATATTAAAATAATATATATTATTATTATTACTAACATTTTAAATCAAATGTTTTAAATGTTTATTATTGAAATAAAACATTTTATAATAATATTAATATTAATATTAAGTTAATATATTAATATTATATATATTATTATATAATAATAGTTTAATTATATTATTAAACTATAATGTAATAATAATATATAATAATGTTAAGCCCTCGTGGGTTAGCGGAGTTGGTCTAAGTCTTGGGTTTGCTCCCCGAGGTCTTGGGTTCAACTCCTTGGCCCGTGACTTACCTCGCCGCGCGCACTTGTGGCGTGTGTGAAACCATAAAAATGTAATCTTATGTGTGCATATATACATATATATACCTATATATACCTCTGTGTACACGTATGTGTAGGTATACGATATCAATGCATTTGTATTAGCATATCTATTTGCCAACGTACGCTTGTATTGATATGTATATACATATGGATACGTGTATATACGATACATATGTATATATGTCCACATCTAATTTACTTACATCCATTTAATATTATAAAGGAAAGTACTAGACTATATTCTATATCATAAATATTTATATAACATATAAATATATTAGACTATATATTATATCATAAATAATTATATAAAATATAATATAATAAAATATACTAAAGACTTAAAAACATATACACAGTAAAAATTGTAATCAAGTGTATATGAGTAATTATATATCAGACACCATAATGTATTATGTAATAATATATAAAACATTTGATTTATAAAAAAGAAATTCAAAAAATCAAATATATTTATCTTTAAAAAGTTTTTATATAAAATATAATATAATAAAATATATAAGACACTGTCGCTATCTGTTCACAATGAATGAAAAGTGTGTCATACAAAATATGAGGTTTCTGAGTCCTGACAATTGCAGCTTTAAGTCCACCCACGCTTTCAAACACTTCTTGAAAAAATGGTGAGCAGAAAGATTGTGAGCAGAAAAATTGACGGTGAAGATCTTTTTCATCATCATGCACGACGATGCAAACCGTCGATAGTGAAAGTCAAAAGTTTTATATCTTGCATTGACTTGGTCCATTCTTTCTGATTAGGCTTTGCATAAATATAAACCAGGTTTTGGGGAGTTGGTGTCTAGTTCCACGATTCACCATGACAACATTTTGCATAGTTTGCTTGTCATTGGCATTGTTTTCAATGTTCAATTTGGTGGTTGCAAAGGAAGGCAATTGCTCTTAGGAACAAAGTTGCAAAAACAAGAATGAAGCTCTCCACCCCAAGCTTGGGGCAATTGCCTCAATATGGATAGGCGGCATAGTAGGTGTATGCTTGCCTATATTGGGAAGAAGTATTAGTGTTTTGAGGCCAGATAAGGACATTTTTATCATCATCAAGGCTTTTGCGGGAAGATTTATTTTGGCAATTGGTTTTGTTCATATCCTTCCCGATGCTTTTGAGTCTTTGGGTAATGATTGCTTGATGGGAGTTGCTTGGAAAAGCTTCCTTTTTGTTGGATTTGTAGGTATGATGGGAGTTGTTGGTTGTCTTATGGTAGATGCTATGGCTACTGGATATTGTCAACGTGCCCACCTTAAGAAACATCAATCCACCATTGGTGTAGTAGATATGTCTAGTGTGCCAGTTGGGTATAATGGGGAGAGTGAGGATTCGAAACATCAGAGTCATCTTCATACACATGGTGGCGCCCATGCATATGACTCCACCACCGAAGGCTCTACTTCAGTACTACTTCGGCACCGCATTATTTCTCAGGTAAAACAAAAAAAACCCTAATTAAAACTCACTTGACTTCGATACATATGATGTTGTGTGCTCTTATATCCTTAGATACAAAACTTGACTGACTAGGGATCAGTTGTTGGAGCTTGGAATAGTTTAATTATTATTAACTTTAACTATTATTATATCCAGTAGATGTTATCATATATATTAATTAAACTTGACTAATAATAATTAAAGTTTAATTATTATTAATACATATATTATATTATATTAATAGTATAATAATAAATAATATATATTAATAATATATACATAATAAATAATAATAAATAATATAATAATAAATATCAATAATATACTAATAATATATATAATGATAATATACATATACTATTCCAATATAATATAAAATAATAATAATTAAACAATAAAATAATATACATATACCATTATTATTAACTTTAACATTATTATATATTATATTTAACATTATTACTGATTAAAATTAACATATCTTCAATACTATTGGTTAATATGACGACGTGCTCTGGAGTGGCACTGGGTGGGAGCCAACAGTCAGAACGAGTTTTGAATGGCGATGGTGTTTTGGGCGCGGCCCCTATGCCTTCGGCTGGGGGTGACGGGGTGGCCCTCAGGTGCCCTTTGGCTAGGGCTCCTTTTTTACTTGAGATTGGCAGAGTTTTTTACTCTAATTTTTCCCATCGGGTAGATCCTCTGTTTGCTGCATAGGACTGTTTGTTCAGGGTTGCGCTGGTGGTTGGGGCTGGTCTGTCGGGTCCTCATTTGGTTGGGGTTCTTCCTAACGCGAATCAGGTTGGTAAAGATGGGAATCCCTTGTCTTTTGTGTAGGCTAATGTTGTTGTGTGGGATGGTGTTGGTGGAGGCCCTCCTCCTGTTACTTCTGGTGGCCATCAGAAATCTTTCTCTGATGTTATTTTAAATGCTTGATCTCGGGTTCCTCCTGCTCCTACTAGTGTTAGGCCTCTACCCTGTGCTCGTGCATCACCTGTTGTGGTTTGTGGGCATGAGGTTGTTGAGAATGAAGATTTCTATTTGCATCAGGGAGTGGTTTGTAGGTTTAATGGCTTGTAGCCCTCTTCCTGATCTCCATGATTGGGTTTTTGCCTCTTGGAAGCCTGTTGTCTCTGGTGAGATTGAGCTTTACCCCAGTGCTTGGGGATTTTTCTTTGCTACCTTTACTACTCTTGTTGAGAGGGACTGTGTGCTGGACAGGGGGTGGATGTGGGGTATTCACTCGTCCATCAGGTCGTGGTCTCGCTCCTTCAATCCGCTTATTGAGCCTCTAAATGTCAAACCGATTTGGGTCTGACTGTCGAATCTCCCCCTCCAATTTTGGGAGGAATCATGTTTTGAAGCTATTGGTAACTCCATTGGAAGCTGCATTGAAAATGACAGGCAGGTGGAAGTCATGTGTTGTTTTTGCTCCTGTTAATTAAAAAATAATTCAAGGTGAAAGATTCAAGTTAAAAATACATAACTATAAAATTGAATAACTATAAAATTGAATGGCATTATATTTGACATGAATACTATTAAATTTAAAAGGAGGGTAAATTTTGGCGTATCCAAAATTAACGGGAGATGGTTATTGTAACCACCTAATACCCAACCGTTCGTTTGAGTTTTGGAAAAGGAAATATTTCAGTCGGTGGTGGTGAAGAAAGGAGAAGGTACGTTGGTTTTTCTGGAAGGTACGGGATTTCCTTCAGAGGAGAAGATTAATCAATTTGAGCTGAGAGTAGAAGATTTAGCTAGTGTGTGGCTAAGAACAAGAAAAAAAAGATTTGTGAATCTAAATTGTGAGGAGAAGAATTGTATTTTGAAAATAGAGAAGCCTTCTTGGATGCTCGAATAACATATATAGGAATACTAGTGGAGACGTCTTCAACAGGAGTTGACTGAGCTGAACAATTGCTAGGCGTACTCTCTTCAGTTGTTCATATCCAACCCTTTCAAACTTCAAAATTTAATTCAGGCACGTTTTTCTTTAAAGCTCTTTCATTTTGCAGCAAATTGAATATTATCTTCTAAAAAGTGATAGATGATGCTACATGCAATTTCAAACTTATTATTCTTGTCATGATAAGAATCTTGAGTTGGGTTCTATCTGTGTGTTGTTCTATCTTAACATTTAGATGTTTTTCTTCTTGTCGGGAGAACTCAAGAATATGGTGTAATGTGCTTTTTAATTCTCTAGATTATTATATTTTTCTTTGGTAGTTATGGTCTGGCTACTTAAACCGAATCTTGGTAAAAATTCTAACTACAGGTTCATTGTTGTCTTTTAACTAAAAGGAAAACAACTACAGTTTAGTCTTGTCAAGACTCATTTCATTTAAAAGAATTTGGAGTAAGTCTCTAGGTAGATGTTGTAACACTATTTTAGAGCCTTGTGTTGTTGTAATGCTATTTAAGTTAGTATTTTGACCATTGTGTATCTATCCTCAAAATCTATTATGTATTTTTGTAATGCTATTGCTTGCATTTTTAGGCAGACAAGGATTAATGCATGTTTTGTGTTCTATATGTTCGATATATATTAATACTTATATTTCAAGGAGATCGATAGAAACGACTTAGCTATGGTATTTTCCTGTTTATATTTAATGAATGCGTATATATCCTATAGTTGGATTGTTGTTTGTATTACTTGTCATATCCTTGAAAATATGATATTTAAAGAAAACAGATTTGATGTGAATTTCAGTGTTTCGATTGGCTTCATCTATTGTTTGATGAACATAAGATTTGCTTGTTAAATCGTACCTTTTAAATTTGATGGATTGTTTCCTGTTGTATTTTACCTTCAGCATAGCGGTCGAATAAATTGTATTGCTTCTCATACTACAGTTGTGTGTATTCACTGAATAATTGAAACCTTGTTGCTTTCATTCACCAAGTTCTATCCTCCAACCTTGCATGTCTCTTACACAGTTGGGGAGGTGATCTATCTTCTTCACATTAAGCATGTGCCATTTTGTAGTGATCAATCCCGCTGCAACAGGGTATATCCTATAGTTCCTCTAAACTTTCTTCAATCTCATGGATAGTTTTCTGCTCCTCACTTGGCCGCCCTTGTGCATAATGGGATTTGAATTACTACC
Organism: Sequoia sempervirens; assembly: GCA_007258455.2. Lineage (NCBI taxonomy): Eukaryota > Viridiplantae > Streptophyta > Pinopsida > Cupressales > Cupressaceae > Sequoia > Sequoia sempervirens. Next base: position 176,198 of record VDFB02252858.1, on the reverse strand, counting down.
TTGTTTAGCATACTTTTTATTGATGAATATTAGATACATGATTATATAGGTAGTCCCTAATTGTTGCATGTTTAAGGAGTTGGGTTTTTTTGCCTCCTAATTTTGTTGGTGCAAAGAAAAGTGAATTTTCTAGCCAAGGAAGCCAATATTTTGTTAAGCACTCATAAATATATGTAATGGTTAGGGGGACCACGATTCATACATTCTGTTGATATTCTATTTAACAAATATTTATGTTCTTGCTCACAATTTGTTTGTATAACGTGATTAGAGTGAGCTATAGCAATAACAATGTTTATATGTGCTTGATAGATGAATTTATCACTACAGTTGATTGAGCTAACCATTTCACCGAATATTTTGGAAAAAGCCTCACAGGCTGAATCTTTGTGTGATTAGTATTAACTCTCCAGCTTCTTGGCATTTCAATACTCTTCCCTGCAGTCAAAAGAAAGTTTAGCGGTAGACAAAACATATGTTGAAATGTACCAAAATCTATGAATAAGTCATTGTTCATTGTCTGCTTTGAAATTTATTTGTTGATATTTGTACAACACAAACACAATTTTGTTCATTATTTCACTTGCAATGTTACTTGTTGGCATCGAGACAAGTACGGAGAATATTTTAATGTGCAATTTTCCCTGAATATATTGAAGGGAAACGATGGAGCACAGTATGCGATAATGATGTAGACATAGAAAGATAAGCCAGCTTATTGTAACCATCATATTGATTTCAAGGTGCCATAGATGAACTTTGTTTTCAGGAAATGAGATGCAATTGATAGAGAGAAGTTTTTCTAAGTCTGGATTCTTTTGGGGGAAGAATTTTAGGAGTCATAACATATGGTTATTTATTTGGAAATTTAGATTTTTTATGTTTGTGTGTTGATTATAATATATAATTTTTTATAGTTAATATTTTGTTAAATTTTTAATCTATTTATTTATAAAGTTTATATAAATTTATTTTATTTATATAAATAAATATAAATTAAATATTAATATATAATATTTTAATTTATTTATTATTTTAAATTAGTTTTTACTAGATTTATTATTAATTCAGATTTTAAAAAAATTAAACGTTTTATATTTTAGATTTTAAGCATAAAATATAAACTTATTGAAAAAAATAAAATATATATTTAAAATTTTATATATTGAGATAATAAAGTAACCAAGCTTTTTTAGTTGGTTAATTTTTCAGTTTTTGTATTTCAATTATAAAATTTGTTAATAAAAATATTTATTTCTTATTTGGAAGGCAATGCCCCTAAATAGATATAATCAAAATTATGCACACATAAAAATAATCATAGAAAAAGATAATAATATTTGATTTATTCTTTTTGCAGTTAAAACTATAAAGGCCTCTTTTGACTAGCAGAGGGTATAATTAACTTTTACTTCAACGGGAGGAAGTCATTCACAAATACTCAAACCAGCTACATCTTTAGAGATACATCAAGCACAAGTAAGCTTATGTTTCTGCAACCATGAAAATTTTACTCTTTTGAAATTGGTTGCATAAGGCTCGAGTTGAAATTCTATCTATTTGTAGAGCTCTATAGAAAGCATATTCTACACTCTTTTGGTTGGCATTTCAATGAGGCTCTAAGTACAGGTATTTATTCCCAAATCCATATCAAAAAATTACATGTATCTTCAATAATTGTCTTGAATTTTGTTATGCTTGAACTATGAACCTCAGTTGAGAGGTAAAATATAATAGAATAATTGATTACAGATTAAATCGATAGTGTTGATAGTGCATTTTAATGAGTTGGTTCATATTGTTCATACTCACCGTAGACACGTAAAATGTACTAATTGACATTGGACATCTGATCCTGACCACTAACATCGTTTCATCCTGAATCATCCTTCGGTCTAACCGTTTAATCAAATACCTTTATCTTATTAAATTCATCAATATTCCTCTCTTAAATTAAATAAATCATTTATCTAATTAAGTCGTCCTTTCTCGATAATTAAATTAATCATTCTAATCTAATTATCCTATTTAATTAAATAATTAATTTTATTTGATTAAATCTCTAAAGTCTATCTATTAAATTAAATAAATTAAAACCTTATTTAGTTTAATCTAACATCATCTCTTTTAATTAAATAAATAAAAAATCCTTATTTAATTAATCCTTTATCGCATTCTTCTCATATTTGATTTAAATAAATCCACAAATTTAAGTCAAATAGGTCACATCATTTAATCCCTTCATTAAATTAATCAACTTTGATTAATTTAATCTCTTCTCATGTCCCATCCTCCATCTTTTACCACTTGCACATGAAAATCGAGTTATTTGATTTATTAAATCTCCATTTTCCTCAACAAGGCATCTTTTAAGGAATATTCTCTCAATTTGAATTCAAAATCCAAGTGGACTTTGTCCTTCCAACAAGGCATTTAATCTTCTTACAAAGTCCTTTTTCCTTGAGCCAAGTGGCATTCAATGCATCTTCTTTCCCTCTTACATGTCATTTCAACAATTTCAAAATTCAAATATATGCATTTATTGACACATTCTTCAAAACTTGCACATCCTCCATCCACTCATAAGTTGACAAGTGGCACTTGGCCATTGGCTAATTCTTAGTCCCACATTGCTCTATTTTGGACATTCATCCATCTTCTCATTCTATAAATAAGAGGCTAATCTCCTCATTTCAGCATCCACAATTTGAGCAAAGTTATTATACTCAAATCTATAGCAATTCTCATCCATTTTTATCCAATCTTAGCTAGGTTATGCAGATTTTTATCTTGGAGCACATTGGAAATCTTCATCAAGTGGATCACTCTTCATCATCAATCAACATTGCATCATTGGAGTTGGGAAAGGGTCAATTTTCACATCAAATTGGCACCAATTCCCTCAAGAGATTAGGAGTTTGTTTGCTTTAGAATAGGATTTAACATGTTTTCAAGTTTCATTTGTGTTCTTCATGTTATTTACTCTCTTTTGTAAATCAAATGAATTTCTTGAGGAATCTACATTCTAGCTTGCTTTTAATCTAATTTGTGGTTGTTTTCTTTTGTTATTGCAGGTTTAGGATTTGGGTTTGACATTTTGGCGTTAGAAGGAGGGCAATCTCACATTTTAATCACGTTTTTTATCAAAATTTTGCATTTTTCTTTGTTTACATGCTCAGCGTCGTTGTTCAGCACCGTTGGTTCTCCAGTGTCACTATATAGGATCGCTGACAATTCAAACTTCGACGTCTAAGTCTTCCCGCCCAGAAATTTGAATTCCAAACTACGTCGCTGCACCTGTTTGACCTACGGGAATCTTTCAGAAAAATCAAACTGCACCGCTAGACAAAAGTGCGACTCATTCATGCTCACTGGCCTGATTGCAGAGCGACGTTGACTAGCAAGCGGCTCTATATAGCACCGCTGGGGAAATCAAACTGTGACGCCTTCATGGATTGCACCGCTGGAGGGGAGTATGAAGTGAAATTTAATTTGTAGCACGTGATTTTTTCAAATTATGATTCTTTTGTCTGTTTTATGTCTTGTTGACCTCTATTTTGCAGAATATAACTGATTTTTCTTATAGGTTGGATCGATCAAAGATGAAAAGGAAGAGAAGCATGATGATGTCATTTCACAAAAAAAAAAAATTTAAACACTCTAGTGTTTGTTTAACACTTTTTGAGGATTCATTATTCCTCTTAAGGAAAATTTGTCATCTTTTTCTGCTTAGGATCTACTAATTTCGTTTGGGCTTTAAAAAGAACTTTTGAATTCTTGTTACAAAAAGGCTTAAAAAGAACATTTGGACTCAAATCTACTAAAGTTTATTTTGGGATTAAAAAATTGAACAAGGAAAATTGTCACACTTACTTTGGTGCTTTTAAAACGAACTCACAATTGCTTTGAAAGGTTAAAATGAACATGTGCAACTTTTTTTTTGTGATTGCTTACTTAAACTAACATCATCGAAAAGGACGTATGTGCTTCTCTTGCGCTTTACAGTGATCTTGAGAATCAAAAGGCCTTTTTTATGATCTTAGGTTGAGATAAAGTAATCACCTCCACACTTCATTTTGGGAACTAAAATTGAACAAAGCTTGCGAGTGTGAGTTAGGTATATCGCGTGTGTTCTCCCTTTGTTTCTAAACAAAGGTCGATCGAACTACGGATGTGCTTGCTTGCTATTGTTTACCTTTAGAGGGGCCTGCCTAAGAGACACATCTGAAAGGATAACTCAAAGGTGACTCCAACCGGTTTTTCATTCAGGTTGGTATATAAATGGATAAGACTAAATTGTCAAGTCCTCATGGTATGTAGATCTTAGCCATACAGTGTCTTTTAGAATGGGTTACTACCGTAAAAATTATAAGAGCCCCTAGTAGGATTGATTAAAGCCTTTAGTGGCTTGTAGGACGCTCACAAGGTTCCATGTCTCTGATGTCCCATCATTAAGAACCTTGTTTGTAGTAGCCAACCAGTCCATCCAAACGATTTTATCAAAGTGGTGCATTGGAACTTAGATTCCAAGAAGTTACTTGCCATGTCCAATCTTGGTTAAAGTATAGAGGTTAAGACTTCATTCTTAACATACCTTTATACTCTTTCCTTGGTTGCATGTAAAATCATCTCTTCTACTACGAAGGGCATGAGGCAAGCCCACCAAGAGAAACGTACCAATTGAGCTAGGATGTTATATTGCTTGTGAGTCAAAACACTTTGCTTGTTCGAAAACATTTGGAAACAAACACTTAACATCATCATCAAAATTTTAGACCCTTTAGGAGGTAAATACAATTGACCAAATTCATGTGTTATTGCTTGCCCTTTGGATTCGCATCCTTAGAGGTTTCTAAACACTTGAACTTACATCTCAATTTACCTACTAAAGATCAACAATAGGTAACCCTTGCCTTGAATTCATCAAATTTCCACATAACATGCTTTGTGGGATTTGAAGAAATTAAGACATTGGACATCTAGTTTGGAAAACCTAATCAAAGAAGTGTTTGTGGTAAAATAAAGTCACTAAGCAAAGATAACAAAATTGACTCTCACATATGTTGAAACCTCATGATTTCCAAGAAAGTCAAAATCCCAAAACGAAAGTCCTTGAGTCAAAGTTCAAAATTTAGGAGTCACACTCCAAAGGTCATCAAGAGATACAATAGAAAGTGCAATCAAAAGAAACATATCAAGATAATCAAAAAAATCACAAGGTTTTATAGACAATTCCTTTGAACAATCCGGAAATGTATGCTCAATTTGAACCACTTCTTAGTTATAGAGGTCCTTAGAAGCATTGCATGTTCTTCAATACCGAGGTCTAGTAAACAAAGTGTCTTTTTAGGTACATCCTAGGATCAAAATCAAAATATTTTTCATCCATCCTTCAACATCAAACCAAAATCACCTCACCATCATCTTTTGAAAAATCTTGAAATTATCCTTCATGCTAGGCTTCTTGGAAAAAATCAAAATCATCAAATCCTTGAGAAAAAATCCTTGAAATCTTTGAAAATCATCTTTGGCTAGGTATGTGCAGATGCATCCTTTTTCATATGCTTAGTCAAAATTATTAGATCATCTTATTTAGCTAGGTATATGTAGATGCATCCTTCTTCATATGCTTGGTTAAATTATCATCTTGTTTGAATAGGTGTGGGTAGATGCATCCTTCTCCCTACACATATTCAAATTATCATCCTTTGAGAAAATCTACCCCTTAGATAATCATCCAACATCTTAGGGTCTATTTGTTCAATCAAAGCAAACCAAAAAATCAAGTCAAGGACAAATCCAAAAAATCTAAATCTAAATCCAAAACATATCCAAAAGTCCTAAAAGTCTAGCATTCCCCTCAAGATTTTTCAAAAAATATCAAACATCCACATCATCCATCTCTTGTATCATCATCATATCACCTTTTGATCCTCAAGATATCCTAAAAATTTCTCTTTTGTGCTTAAAATTAGATCAATCCAAATAATTAGAGATTCATCTCCCATAGTCTTGAAAATTGATCCTTGTTTTATCGTTCAAACTAGATCTTAATACAAGAAGAATATGGAAGCCAACAAAAAAACACCCACTTCAAGTGACCTAAGCCAAACAAATGTCAAAATAAATCCCGTCGAATCAAGCAATCCTTTGACTAACTCATCATCACAAAATATACAAGAGGAAATTCAAGAAGAAGATCTTACCTTTGGGATGTTGCATGAAGAAATAACTGAAATGATCCAAAATTCGGAGAACCATAATATCATCAATATCATGATGAGGCTTAACCCTTCACTATACATGCTCGAACTAGCAAAACAAGGGGCCAAATTACCTTCTGATTTTGGCATGAGCTCTATAGTGGAACCATCTTTGGAGGTCATGCCTCTAAATTCATCCACACTCCCCATCTCATCTACACCCCCATCCCAAAGCATCACTCAAAACATTCTGAAAATCACATCTTTTTCTCCATCTCAACCTAATGTTAATAAGGGAAACACATTTCTTAATTCCATTCAAACACACCCCCTTGTTAATAATCAAGACTTGGACGCAAATACCATTTTGGAACAAAACATACCCCAAAATCCATTACATAAGTATGCCCCTCTCACTTTCCATGATCCTAATGATCCATCATCATCATCCTTCTGTACAACACCCCAAACTTCTCTCCTCATAAATCCGCAAGGAGAAGGTAACATGTTCGGACCTGGGGGAATTTTTGACACCACATCATTTTCTCGAGAGATCACACCCCTCACATTTTCACCTCTTCCTCCATTACCACCATTATCCACACCTCTACTTGGCTTGGTGCTTCCACCTTTAAAAAATATCAATCAAACCAACATTCCAAACACTAATCAAAGCATCACGCCAAACTCTCAAAACTTGTCATCGATATCGCAACAATAGATGACAACTACACAAGCAATCATGACATCATCAACCACCCCCTAACATCTCAAAGCATGGGCTCTCAAGGACCAACCACATCAATTGCACCATTCACCACTCAAACCACCAACACGACATCACCGCTCACCACCACCACAAGCACCATTCTGAATCCACCACCACCCCCACCACCACCAAGCTCCAATATATCAAGACAATACAACATGGCATTACAAGCCACTCAGCAAGTTTCTTATCAAAAGGAATTTTTGCAAGTACAAAAGAAAAAATCCACGCAAATAGCTGCTCAACAAGCCACGCAACTAGTTGCCCAACAAGCCGCTCAAGTGGTGCAAGATGCTTAAGCTTCCCAAATCGCACAACAAGCGCATCAGGCTGCATAAGCACAAACACTATTGCAACAACAACAACAAGCCACTCAAGCTGCTCAAGCACAAGCACAAGCTCAAGCTCAAGCTCAGGCGCACACCCAATATCAAGCACAACAAGCACAAGCACAAGCGCAGTTTCTTGCACAAAAATAAGCAACACAACTACAAGCATATCAACAAGAAATAAAACAATACCAAGAGCAGCAAGAAGTAGCCCAACAACAAGTGTTGTTGGTGCAACAACAAGCACAACAATAGGCTCATCAATAAGCAATCTTAGTGTAGCAACAACAAGACCAACAACAAGCGTTGTTTATACAACAACAAGTGCAAGCATACATGGCTCAGCAGAATGCACAGATATCACCAATCAACACATCAACCAATCCACCCATCACATCCACAAGCAAACCACCTCAAAACAATTTCATCCCACCTCCTAATCCACAAAATGATGTGACAGCACAAATCAGGTTGCTCTCGCAACAAGTGCTCGATCTTCAATCAGGGTGAACCACAAGAACATCTAGTAACTTGTGCCCTTATCCATTCGATAGGAGCCTTGTGATGAAACCATTCGCGAAGGGATTTGAGATCCCCAAGTTTGACAAGTATCGTGGAATGGGAAACCCTAAAAATCATATCAGGGAATTCCAGGTTCATTGCATGGAAGTCGCATATGATGATACCTATCTTATGCGGTTGTTTCCTAGGAGTTTGGCTGGTCACGCTATGGAATGGTTCTCTCATCTACCCATAGGCATCAGAACATTCCAAGAAATCATAGACGCATTCATCAAAAACTACGCATGCAATATCACCATGGATGTTAGTCTAGAAGAACTCTCAGCTCTGAAACAAGGTAAGAATGAATCATTTGCTTCATTCCTACAATGATGGAGATCCAAGGCCAATCAGAGCAAATGGGTCATGCCTGAGGAAAAATAAGTATGCACCATCATATCCAACCTTGACGGCCTCTTGGCATTCCATCTCAAGGTCCAAGGGATCACCACATATGACCAGTTGATTTCCAAGGTGCTTAGCATCGAACGAGCCCTTATGACACAACCGGGAGGATCAACTTCATATCCCGAACAACAAAATAACTTCCCACCCACCAATTACAATGAAAAACCTTGCACATGGGCAAGAAACAAAAATGTTTCCAACAATGGTGTCGTCGATGCCAAAGTTGTCATTAGTGCCCCTCGGTAGAACACACCAGCACCTCAAATCCAAGCGAACACAATAACACAACAACCCAACAACCAAGCAATCAATAAAGTCAATGACCAAAGAGGACCTCCCCAGCGAAAAAAGAACTTCACCAAGCGAAAGTACACCGCTCTCGGGGAACCACTTGAATTCATCATGAAGAAATTACTAAACAAGAACCTCATCAAGATTCCCACCTATGAGAACTACCAAGAACCAGATGTTAAACCTCCTTGGTACAACGAGAATCAACTCTACGATTTCCAAAAAATCAAAGGGCACACCACAAATAGCTGCATGAGACTAAAGAAAATATTCCAAGATCTCATTGATCAAAGAATCATCAATGTGGAATAGCCAACAAGGAACCAAAATCTCAAAATATACACAAATCTTATGCCTAACCATAACAATAAAGGGAACAATAACACCGATAAGGGGAAAGGCACATACAAAAACATAAATTGTGTATATGAAAATCTTGTTGCTTCCCTAGATGAATATTGTGTAGTAATCACTATCAAAGGAGCCTATACCGATTGTGGAGTCACCACAAGAGGCAGCAAAGTTACTATCGCAGGGTCATCCCAACCAAACAGAAATTTTATGTCAAATTCAAGATTTGTTCCCAATGGTTACAATGTCCTTGATCAGCTAAATAGAACCCCAACACAAATCTCCATCATGGAGTTACTAAAAATTTCATCTGCCCACAAGAAAATCCTTGAGGAAGCGTTAACTTCATCCACCATCCCCGTAGATCTTGATGCAAAATAATTCCAAGCTATGGTCAGCAACATCATCACCCCGAACCTCCTTACGTTTTCCGATCAGGACTTCCCCACTCAACCATCTCATAATCATGCACTCCACTTAGAATTCCTAGTGCAGAAAAGCAAAGTCAACCGAGTCTTGGTAGATGGAGGTGCAGGCTTGAATATATGTTCCCTAAAGCTCATTAAGCAATTAAAAATCTCTGAGGATTCCATCAACAAAGGAAAAGGTATCACAATCAGAGCATATGATGATCAGGAAAGAGTTTCCCAAGGCACAATCAAAATCCCTATTCAAGTAGGGCCATCTATCATGGAAACCACCTGTCAGGTCCTAGACCTCGACTTACCCTATAACATTCTCCTAGGACGTCCATGGATCCACGCAATGCAAGCGGTAGCAACAACTTTCCATCAATGTGTCAAATTCACACATGAAGGTCAAGAGGTCACCATCCACAGAGATCCTGAGCCATTCTCCTACTACAAGAACCTTGAGGCAAAATACTACAAAATTCCTCAAGTACCTAAAAATGATGAAGGCCCATCAACACCATACATTGATCCAGCCACTCTCGCATCCACTTCTACAACAGAGACACCCATCATTCCCACCATCCCCACCATCTTTGATATCAAACTCATCATCCAAGATAATGGCTACAGAAATTACACGATTCCCAAAAATGCTTTTGTGGTAGGAGAGTTACCACAATCTCCCAGATCATGAGGACGTTCGCAAGCAAATGAAGCTTCCACATCTCAAACATCCCCTGAAGACTACCCCAACTTCATAAGTTGGTGAGATCTTGGAAAAGAAGTCATAAAGGAGGATCCATCTCATCTCCTATACCAAGATGACAGACCAACAACCAATCTACCATTGGATGACAAAAGCAAAGGTTTGCAAATGATGCTCGCAATGGGCTATGATAGAAATTAGAGACTTGGACAAAATAACAACGAGCTTATAATACCTATCATTCTGGAGACGTGAATGAAAAATCTTGGCCTCGGACGTACCCCTCCAAGTATAACCATACGTGGCCAAAGTCCTCCAATTAGAAAGGTCAATAATCCTCCTCAGTAATCCGCAGCCAAACTTCGCTTACCCATATCTACAGGTCGAGTCATAGACAACTTTACATTTGACATAACTGACGTCTATAGTAGTAGCGATGACGAGGATCCCATATCCAACTTACCTAGGCTCTTTGAGGATACCACCCTTCTCATGATTAGCACCTTATCATTTGAGTCAGACCATCAAAATCATGAAATCCACTTAGTCTACCCTCAACTCATCGATTATGACCAACGAGGACCACCAGTTCTTGATACATTCAAAAATGATGAGGCGCTCTCAGAATTCATGGGACTACGGGATAACATTCCAAGTGGGGATCACAAAGCAGGGTTCATCATTGAGCTAGATACATAGGCCTATTATGGGGAAATGATTGAATCCCTCAATTGCAAAAGTGATAAATTAAGAATAATATCTAAGTCCTTGAGTGAAAACCACACTGTGGCACTCTCTGACATGAAAAAAGTAAAAATAAAGGACGCATCCAATGGTGAAAACCTCTCTGAGGCGCTTGAGGATGCGGGATTCAATCTTCCTTTCACAGCTCTTCATCAAGAAAAATCAGCAGTCCTAGCAGAAAAGTGCAATCCAATTAATCTAGGAACAGAGGAGACCCCGCACATCACATTCTATGTGGAGTCATTACTGTCAAAATAACAAGAACTCCTAGCAGCTTTCTTAAGAGAGAGAAAAGTTAACTTTGCATGGATCTATGCAGACATGCCAGGGCTCAATCTGGAAATTGTACATCATCTAGCAGTATATCCTAAAGCAAAACCCGTCAGACAAAAGCTCAGGAAAATGCACCCATAGATTGCCCTGCTAGTCAAAATGGAACTAAAGAAGCTATTAGATGCAGGATTTATTCGACCGATAGATTATCCATAATGGGTGTCAAACCTGGTGCCTGTCTCAAAACCCGATGGGGGAATTAGAATTTGTACAGACTTCAGGGACTTAAACAAGGCATGTCCAAAAGATGATTTCTTGTTGCCCAACATTGACATGATCGTAGACATGACGGCAGGACACAAAATTCTTTCCTTGATGGACGGTTTCTCAGAATATAACCAAATAATGATTGCTAAAGAAGACCAACAAAAAATGGCTTTCACTTGTCCATGGGGGACTTACTGCTAGAATATGATGTCATTTGGCTTAAAGAATGCAGGAGCAACATACCAAAGAGCCATGACATGATCCATAAAACTATCAAAGATTATGTCAATGACATACTAGCCAAATCCAAAAAGAGGAAGGATCACATAGCAACTTTGAGTGCCATTTTTGACAAGCTAGAGGAATACAAGGTCAGATTAAATCTAAAGAAGTGTCTTCGGCGTACAATCAGGAAAGTTGCTAGGATATATAGTATCAATGAGAGGTATTGAGGTAGATCCAGCAAAGGTAAAAGCAATCCTTGAGATGGAGGCACCCAAAACATTGAAAAAATTGAGAGGTCTCCAAGGCAGGCTTCAATCCATCTGAAGGTTCATAGCACAGCTGATAGATAAACAGAATCCATACTCTCACCTACTTCGCAAGGGAGTAGCGTACAAATGGGATAACAAGTGTGAAGAAGCCTCCAATAAGATCAAAGAATATTTGCTTACACCACCAGTCCTAATGCCACCAATCCCAAGAAAACCATTAATTCTCTGTGTCAGCAACAATAGCAGCCCTTGGTGCTCTCCTAGCCCAGCACGATGAAAACGGGATAGAAAGGGCCATCTATTATATCAATAGAACAATGGTTGGGCATGAGTTAAATTATTCATTCATTGAGAAAGCATGTTTAGCAGTAGTGTTTGCTTCATAGAAATTCAGACATTACATGTTGGCACACAAAATAAAACTCATCGCCAAAATTGATCCTCTCAAGTACTTACTATCAAAGGCAATGCTCATTGGAAGAATGACTAAATGGGTCATGATACTACCAGAGTATGACATTGAATACATAGAGCAGAAAGCAATTAAAGGCCAAGTCATTGCAGATCAGCTTGCAGAAGCACCAATCTATTCAGAGAATCCTCTCATCTCAGAGTTTCCAGATGAATCCATCTTCAATCTCAACATAGCTGACCATTGGAAACTTTACTTTGATGGCTCATACACGCAACATGGATCAGGGGCCGGTGTCTTCTTTATCACCCCAAAAGGGGACTGCATACCAAGGTCTTATAAGTTGGCATTTCCCTACACTAATAACATTGCAGAATACGAGGCTTTAACCATAGGTCTCAGAATAGCAATGCAGTGGCACATCATGGCCCTCAAAGTATATGGAGACTCCCAGCTGATAATAAACCAAGTGAACGGTGAAAACCAGACTAAGGATGATAAGCTCACTCCATACAAGAAACTAGTGGAGACTCTCAAGGAATCCTTTATCGAGATCACATTTGAGCAGATACCCAGAGCCAACAACAGAGCAGCAGACGCCATGGCAACAATTGGATCCCTACTGGACATTCCTCGCAACATTCTAAAACATGAATTCTTGGTAGAGCAGCTTCTTGTGCCTGCATTCGAGGTACCAGAATTGGAATTTGTGTGTGAAATCGTTGGTCCTGGTGATCTGTGGTACCATGACATTTATACCTACCAATGAATAGGGGTCATACCTGTCGATTTACCCTCAACCTTAAAATGAACCTTTGTCAAAAAGGCATCCTGATTCGTCATCCTAGCAAACACCTTATACCGTAGAAGCATAGAGGGAACCTTATTACATTGTTTAAACACTAAGGAGGCATTGACCACTTTAACTGAAGTACATAACGACATCTGTGGTTCACACTCGAGTGGAATGACCCTAGCCAAGAAACTGTTGATGATGGGGTATTATTGGCCTACAATGGAAAAAGAGGCACATGACCATGTCAGAAGGTGTCTACAATGTCAACAGCATGGGGACCTCATCCATGCTCCAGCTCAAGAACCTCATCCCATCATCACACCATGGCCCTTTTCACAGTGGGGACTCGATCTCATTGGAAAAATCACTCCCACTTCATCTAATGGCCACATGTTCATCATAACAGCCACTGAGTACTTTACCAAGTGGGTGGAAGCCATACCCATGACCTATATAACCGGGAAGCAGATATCAAAGTTCATCCTTAACTATCTCATTTGCCGCTATGGTGTCCCACAAGCCATTATCTCAGATAATGGGACACCATTCAAAAATTAGGATGTCTGCAACTTATGTGAAAAATTCAAAATACAACATCGCTTCTCCACCCCATACTATCCCCAGGGCAATGGCCAAGCAGAAGCCACAAATAAAACCATTTTGAAAATCCTGAAGAAAACAGTCAATGACACAGGTTGTGACTAGAATTTGCAACTCAATCCCGCCCTCTGAGCTTACCGAACCAGCATCCGCACACCCACAGGCACCACCCCCTTCTCCCTAGTCTACGGATCAGAAGCAGTACTCCCCATTGAGATCGAGCTCTCGTCACTAAGAATATCACTGCAAAACCTCATCATAGATGAAGAGTACCGAGTATCAAGATTGAATGAGCTGGAGCTATTAGATGAGCGATGTATAGACGCTTTAAATCATTTGCAATTCTATCAAAACAGACTCAAGAGGAGCTGTAACAAGAAAATCAGAAGCGGGACTTTCCAAGTCGGAGAACTGGTACTAAAGGAGAATTAGAAGAATGTCCCAAAGCCAAACAGTAAAGGAAAAATTTGAACCAAACTAGTTGGGACCATTTGTTATCACAGCAAGCTATAAGTCAGGGGCATATCAGTTATCAACACTCGAAGGGGAACCTTTGCAAGAGCCCATAAATAGCTCTCATCTCAAAAAGTTTTATGCCTAATCTTTCAAGGTATAGAACCAAAAAATTAGAAAATGTCCTAAAGAAATAGTTACCTTGGCGAAAACCTGGAAAATAGGCATCTTGGTGACAACAAAAACATCAATAAAGAAAAAAATCCAAAAAAAAATTAGAAAAAGGATCAAAAACAGTAAAGAGAAAAATCGTCCTCTAGTGAAAACCACTTCAGTGGCACTTTGGACAAGTACCTTGGTGAAAAATTGGCAAATAGTTGTCTTGTGTAAATAAGCACTTTCCATCCACCAGGATCTTCACGGCTTGTTCTGCATCATCCGTCCATTACGTTTCCATCATCCATCGCATTTGAATCTCCATCCATCACTCGTCCATCTACATCTGCACCATAGCTTGGTCCTGTGTTCGTATCATGATCCCTCCTAGTACTACTCAACCCATTCCCAAACTCAGTTTGTCCTGCCTTTATCAGAGTAGTCAATTGCATCACGATGGGGGCATGTTCTCATCAGATCGGATTTGTGCATATTCTTGAAGTCCTAAAATAAAAAAATCCAAAAACATCATAACATCAGAAAATCCAAAAACATCATAAAATCACAAAAAAAATCCAAAAACATTCAAAACATATCAAAATCCAAAAATAGGTCAAACATTCAGTCAAAAAGTCAAAAATAGAGTTGTCTTATTGAACTACAGGTCTCTGAGCCTTGAACATAGGCAAGGTTGATCTTTGATCATCCCCTAAGACACTTAGGTCAGTCCTTTAGGTGTCCATCATAATAAACTAACATTTCATCATGTATATTGTCATCTGTAAATCAGTCAAGTCGTCGGTCAAACTACGTGGTCTCTGCATGTATAACGTAGGCAAGGCTAATCTGTTGATCAACCCCCGAGGCCCCTAGGATAGGTCCTTAGGTTAGTCTCTTGGTCAAAATTTTAGAAGACCCCAAAACATTGAAAATTTGAAAATCAAAACATTTGAAAAATCTCAAAATACCAAAAATAGCCTCAAAACATTGTAAAACGTCAAAAACATCCAAATATTTGAAAAAATCCATTTGTCTCATCTTGCTTTCACCCACAATAACATCACTCATAATAAACAACCATCATCCTCAACCTTTGGTGAAACAATTGGAAACAAATTTAGCAAGTTAAAAGTGAAAACTCAAAACGTCAAGTCTCAGGTCTAAGTCAGTATGTAAGCAAGTTGGTCAACTCTTTATGTCGATAACCTATCATCCAATTGGTCCCATATCAATCATTTGAAAGAACACTTTGGATAAACGAAATGACGTGCCGCCATCCACTAACATGTCCTAGGACGCATCCTTCCTACAATGGGCATTATCTTTTGGCAATAGTTTTGGTTCTTATCCTTAAACACACATTCCCTTTTGGTTAGCGGTATTGAAGAGCATCAGCTTGGTTGTTTACTTTATCTTTCTCTTTTGAGTTATCTTATTGCGCTCATTCCAAGGACCTCTCGATGATATCCGAACAGAGGATTTAGAGAAATAGGAATGGGGAAATGATCATTATATTTTGTTTGTTGTGCTTGTTGGACGTTCTTGTAATATAACCTTGGCGAATACTTGCTTTGTTAGATATGTATGGAGTATGTTTCAAACAACTTGTTGACTATTGCATTGATAGGTTATACCTTTCCGTGTTTTGGTCTGAGATGTTTAAAACTTCTAAAGTGCATCCTAGCAAGGTTTCTGTATGTCAAGTGTGAACAAGAATACTCCTATTTTTTTGTCAAGTCAAAGTCCATCACACTAGGTACAGTGCCATCTTGGTTCTCTATACCTTGATGCATCATACCACGTGTGTTATCAAACATAAGGAAATTGTCCCTTTGAAAATCCCAACTCCTCAACAAGTAGTCATCATCATTTGCATATTCATCATCTTGTGTCTTGTTGAAATGACTTCTTCTCTTTCATCCCTTCTTGCTAATCACGCTAACAAGGTACTATGACAGTTAATCATCATCATCATTATGGTCATCGATCCTGCATCCACAAATCATTAGCATATTGCATAAACTTATCATGTAGGAAACACATGCATTGCATTTTTATCACCATATAAACATGTTATTATAAGCATTTTCCATAAAAAAAGCACATCCCTTTCTCATTACATTGCATCCACTTTTTCCATCATATTGCATTCATCACATAAATCATTGCATAACAATCATTTGCATAATCAAACATAATAGGTACAGGAACATTACAGATAATCCATTGCATTATAAGCATACGTATTCACATCACATAAACATCATAAAGTCTCCCACATTACGTTCATTTTGCATAAAACATCATCATACCACTTTGCATTAACATATCATTTCGTATATTACATCACATCACATTAAATGCATCACATACATTACATTATCATTTAATGTGTTTAGGATAATATATATTTGTTATTCTAAGCATCTTAAAACCATCTCATTTACATCATCAATACATATCATATAAAAAACAACCATTGCATTCACATTGCATCATACATAAATCATGAAAACATACATATCGTCCATAGGTCATGACATCGCAATCATTTTGCATAAATCATTCCATACCATTATAAGCATAATAGGAACATAAAAATCCATTACATGCAAAGTGTAAATCCATCCATAATCATCTTATAAGCATGATTCACATATCATTTCGCGTATACACCATAGATAATCTCCATATCATTTTGCATATTACATTTCATATCACATATCATATCATTTGCATCAACATACATAGATCAACATATAGATTATAAATGTACATCATCATCCATTCATATTACATAGCATATAAATCCATCTGCATATCATGAAGAAATAGCATAATATAAGATCTATTCATAATGCATACATCATCAGAAACAAATGCATCCATATATACATCACATCACACCATAACATCATATCGAAATAAAACCATCCATAAATGCATAAATAAATAATACACATCACATCATATCAAAATCATCATCTCACATATATATCATCATCAGGTAACTGTCATAGTACAAAATAATCGGATGACTATACATGTGTGTCAATAAGTACAAAAAGGCCCAATGAGCTATCAAAAAGGAGCCCATACGGTACAAAAAATATTAGCTCAATCAAAACAAGGTCTACCTGTCCTGTCAACTGCCCTCACCCCTGTCACCATGACCCTCTATTGGTTTGTGGTTGGTCCGCTGTGAGTAATCTGGGGCCCACTTTGCTCTGGGTACGGCCTGATGATAGTGCATATGGTAATATTTTGCCTCTCGGATGACCTCCCTGTAGGACAGAAGGGACACTGTGCTCTAAGAGGAGGAGGCTGCCATGCTCTCTAACTGTTGTCTCTAGCCCATCTCTGCAGCCTACCTCTACAAAATGACCTGATCTCTCTCGGCCCTGGCTTGATCTCTCTCCCCTGTCAAGGTCTGAAACTGACCTTGTAGCTGTGCAATTAGTGTGTCTCTAGGATCCGGCTACCCTACTGGTTGTGCTCATGCGGGCTACACGTGAGGCTGACCCTCACCCTCAGCTCGTGGTGGTGCATCGGCCTGCTCCTGCTGCTTGGCGGGCACCTGCTCCTGGTCCTGCATCTAAATATCAGCCTGGCCTAGCTGAGCTGGGGCCCCAACTAGTTGATCCTTCCGTGCACCATCTCTTCATCCTCGTCCTCCCCCTCTGCCCCTCGTCCTCCACTGAGCGGAGGGTGCTCCTGGAACTGTCAACCGTAGGGGTGGCCAAAACCAATCCCTGTAAGCCTGAGTAACCCCTGGATCGACAGGTCCCTGATCATAAACCCATGGCTAAGCCACCAACTATCGAAAGTTGTCCACGGCCTCCTAGGTGGGAATGTATCACCCCCATGAGCCCTGTGACACGGTGCGGGAAAATATGGCCACATAGGCATCGTTTGGTCGGTCCTGTGCCTCACTGAACTGGTGTTGGACGCTCCCTAGTAGATACCTCTCCACCATGGTATGCTCCCACCCCTGCATAAGTCGGTCCTGACGTACAAAGAAGATCTGTTGGGCATCATTGGCCCATCCAGGGTGACCAAGGTATGGGCGCCATGTGAAAACTTGCATCTCATCTAGGACCCTCCTCCAGTAAGGAATCCCATGCTCGCTTGTGTGTGTAAAAGACACACCACCTCTGTAACACCATGCTAGGGGATCATCAAGCCCCCAAGCAAAATGAACTGGCCTATCACGCATCACCATGCACTCCCAACAAAGTCCCCAACCAGGATTGAAATACCAACCCCGCCGATCTGGGGCAATGAGACCTGAAATAATAGCCGCAACCACCAGGCGGAAGGGAGAAGCCAGAGCCCTGTGACGCTCAAGCTCAATCTAACCCTCGCAGTAGATAACGTCCTTTGTAGCAAGGACTGTGTGATAGGAATCTCGTCCGGCATCCATGTCGTAAATAATGTGCCGCCCGTGAATCGGCAATTGAGGATCTGCCACACGTCCTCCAAGGTGACGATAGCCTCGCCAATAGGAAGGTGGAACGACGAGGTCTCACTATGCCATCTCTCGGAAAGCGTTGACATCATCCCAAGGTGGGTCCACACAGGTGTTGCATATGCAATGAACCACAGTCCCATGTCCCACAGTCGATCCTGATCTTTGTCACTGAGATCTCGCAAATAACCAAAGATCTCTCGTGATCTGTGCTCCCAAGAGTAGAGCTCCCTCGCCGCGTCCTACATCAAGAAAGGTCACTCATTGTAGACACGTAAAATGTATTGATTGACATTGGACATCTGATCCTGACCACTAACATCATTTCATCCCGAATCATCCTTCGGTCTAACCAAATACCTTTATCTGATTAAATTTATCAATATTCCTCTCTTAAATTAAATAAATCAGTTATCTAATTAAGTCGTCCTTTCTCGATAATTAAATTAATCATTCTAATCTAATTATCCTATTTAATTAAATAATTAATTTTATTTGATTAAATCTCTAAATTCTATCTATTAAATTAAATAAATTAAAACCTTATTTAGTTTAATCTAATATCATCTCTTTTAATTAAATAAATGAAAAATCCTTATTTAATTAATCATTTATCACATTCTTCTCATATTTGATTTAAATAAATCCACAAATTTAAGTCAAATAGGTCACATCATTTAATCCCTTCATTAAATTAATCAACCTTGATTAATTTAATCTCTTCTCATGTCCCATCCTCCATCTTTTACCACTTGCACATGAAAATAGAGTTATTTGATTTATTAAATCTCTATTTTCCTCAACAAGGCATATTTTAAGGAATATTCTCTCAATTTGAATTCAAAATCCAAGTGGACTTTGTCTTTCCAACAAGGCATTTAATCCTCTTACAAAGTCCTTTTTCCTTGAGCCAAGTGGCATTCAATGCATCTTATTTCCCTCTTACATGTCATTTCAACAATTTCAAAATTCAAATATATGCATTTATTGACACATTCTTCAAAACTTGCACATCCTCCATCCACTCATAAGTTGACATGTGGCACTTGGCCATTGGATAATTCTTCATCCCACATTGCTCTATTTTGGACATTCATCCATCTTCTCATTCGATAAATAAGAGGCTAATCTCCTCATTTCATCATCCACAATTTGAGCAAAGTTATTATACTCAAATCCATAGTAATTCTCATCCATTTTTATCCAATCTTAGCTAGGTTATGCAGATTTTTATCTTGGAGCACATTGGAAATCTCCATCAAGTGGATCACTCTTCATCATCAATCAACATTGCATCATTGGAGTTGGGAAAGGGCCAATTTTCACATCAAATTGGCACCAATTCCCTCAAGAGATTAGGAGTTTGTTTGCTTTAGAATAGGATTTAACACGTTTTCAAGTTTCATTTGTGTTCTTCATGTTATTTACTCTCTCTTTTGTAAATCAAATGAATTTCTTGAGGAATCTACATTCTAGCTTGCTTTCAATCTAATTTGTGGTTGTTTTCTTGTGTTATTGCAAGTTTAGGATTTGGGTTCAACACTCACATAAAACAATGTATGTTAAATGGCCAAATTCTAGAATTTAGAAGAATTGTATTTTGAAAGGAAATCCCACCTTTCCCTAGCGAGAAATGAATAAATGCCACTTATACATATTTCAAATAAAGCGTCAATCACTTAGCACTATTTAATTAGTACACAATTGATCATTTTAAGTTTGGCCAAAGGAAATCAAAGGAAGTTAGGATTTCATTTACCCATTTGCATGAAAACAAAATGAAAGAAATGTAAATGTAATATTGTATGATTTATGAGAAAAGAATTTGTAGGCCAAGCTTTACGTCTTATGTTTTTTGGTGTCTTGGTCAAACTATCTCATCAAATCTAATTGAATCCAAACATGTCACATTCTACATGCTTGAAACATGAGTTTCAGTGTTCGCATAGGCATCTTAATTTTCATTGAACCATTAAGACACCCCTTGACATTAGACAATAAACCAATTAGCGAATTTTTTGGTTTATTTTTTTCCTTTTAAATGTGCAATTTGACATTACATTCGTTCAAACAAATTTAATTTTTATAAGCTTGTTTGGTTTCTTTAGTTGTTTTCATCTTTCTTTTTGGTCTTCCTCGTAGTCTATTGACAAGAAGCTATGAAGTCTTGCTATAAGATAACCACATGTGACAACCACATTATATAATGTGGTTGTCACATGTGGTATATAACCCACAGGTCCCAGGTTGCATATAATGTGGTTGTCACATGTGGTATATAACCCACAGGTCCCAAGTTCCATGCTAGGGCTTATGAGTCCACTATGCAGATATAGAATTATGCTTGTGCAACTAATGTGAACCTTTCTATGCCAGACATGGTGTGCATTAAGCAGACTGTACGTAATTCCATAGCTGGAAACACTTGTTACTTACAATACAAAAAGGAGTGAACCACATTGACTAAAACCATAGAAGGAACAAACATAGAAGTTGAAGGTTGGATCAAGGAGGACGAGCCCTTTACTCATGCAATGGAGAGAATTCAGGATGTTAGGGCAGAAAATAAATGGTCAGAGAAAGCAGCAACCAGTGTCCAAGCAAATTTGGACAAGAATTTACCCCCTAACCGTCGTGTACCAAGTGAAAATAGTTGTAATAATCCTCCTAAGAAACAAAAGAATAATGAGGAGCACCTGTGGGTGCAACCTCCCCCTAAAATAATTTTGATAAGTTCTTATGGGTCTGAGGATTATACTCCTCTGACATCTTGAATAAGTGAAACCTAATTTATATATGTAATGTATGCCTTGATGTGGAAAATAAATAAAACATTATTCAAATGTTTTTGGAATGAACGCTTTTGTGTTTATGGAATTCATCTCGTGTTTGGAAATACTTATAAATTGCAATTTAAGTGGTAAAACTATGTTGACATTGCAATTCTGTTCAAAAAATTTATGACTATTAATTAGCTTATGAATCTTTCTTAACATTAGTACCACTGCTACCATCTCTATCAATAACTCACCAACCTCCTACATTAAAAGAAATTTGATACCAACAACTTTCTTACACTTCTCTTTGTAGTCTTGTTACCTTTGAAAATTCAATTGAAAATCATATATATGTGATTCTACAACTTAGAATCATACATATCTTTATAACCTGTTACTTATTTATGAGTTTCATTTATTGTTTAGATAATGGCTACCCACAATGAATCGCCTTCTAGCGAACCATCAGTCCAACAACTAGAAGTCCATGAGGAGTCAACAAACTCAAACACACATGTGCCAAGTCCGATAGACAAGTTGTACACATCAATTGAAGACCACTCAAAACAAATCATTAGAGAACTCCATGATATTGCACTGCTTGCACGTGGAATAGAACTATAAGATATTGATTACATGGAAGACATTTCCTGCAAATTACATGCAACATGCAAGAAAGTTGCAAGATTCACTGGTTTTTTAAGAGAACTTTATTATGTCAAGCAATACGAGGAACCAAGAGTTGCAAAAAGCACTATTGAAGAATTTATTTTGTACTTGTATAATAATTAGGGTAGGCACATGTGAAGCATAGAGAGGGTTGTTCAATGGTTGAGTCACTCTTATGAACAACATTTTGATGTAGAATTTCATGTCTATTTTGTAAAAAAATTGTTCGTATGTGTTGTATGTATGTGGCAACCATGATTCACTTAGTCTGATGAACAATATTTTCATAAAATTTAATGTCGACTTTTGCAAAAGATTGTTCAGGTATTTTGGATGTACATGCCCTGCTTGATATATAAATAGTCACAAGATCACAATAATGAGTGCATTTATTCAAGGACCAATTTCCAAAAAACAATAAAGATTTCATTTTTTCTTCTTTGTGATGAAATTTCTTCATCTAATTATGCTTCACCTATACTTTTTTTGTAATAGTCATGTAAATTTGTATTCTATTTAGAACCTTTTGATTGCAATAGTCTTTGATATTAAATGAAATTCATTTAAAAGAAAAGTAGATTTACCATTAAAAAACATTAATTTTACAAATCCAACTTCAATTATTTTCTAGATATGGTGCGACCGAGATTGAATTTTGAATCAGAGGAGCAAAGAAAACAATATCAAAGAGAATATCATAGAGAATATCAAAGAGAATATAGAAGACGATGATGAGAACAAATGGCAAATGTTGAAAGGGGAGAATAGAGAAAAAGACACAATGAAGTTGAAAGAGAAAGCTATGTTAGACAAAGGGAAGAAGTCACAATACAAGATGAGAGAAATATAGGTGTACAAGGAAACGTACAAAACCCAAATGGAATGCTTCATGATGATTTCAAAAAATTCAAGTACAATTTTGACATCAATTAGATAACTTGACAACACCAGCCATGTGTTATATCTGTCAAGAATGCTACCTAGGAATGAAAGTATTTTGCACCTCTGAAGGTGTTGTTTGTAATAGATGTCGTCAAGAGAAAGGGAATCATAGATTTTTAGCTTTAAATAATATGGATCCTGGGCCACAACCAGAAGAGCTTGCAAAATTGACTCAAGTAGAAGAAATTCCAATTACACGTGTTAGTCCAATATTACAAGTTACCCATGCAGTTAGTGGTCAGTATAAATACAAAGGACACACGATAAGTTTTCCACAAAATGTGGAATATGTTTCAAATGTTTTTCCACATTCAATAAGAGAGTTGTCAATCATCATTGTTTGAAGAAGGGATCAACGTGGCACAAATTATAACTTCACAATGAATAGGGATCGTGTGTATAAGGCATTAAAATACAAAGTAAACAATGACGAGTTTTATTCAGATGTCAGAATCAATGAAAATGCTCTAAATGATCTCATAGGAAATTCTAATGAAAATATATTCAACAAATTACAAACAGTGAATATGGAATTTGATTATGATTCAAATGAAATTGTATTTGTGGGTCCAATCATGGACATGGATCAAGGAAATATAATTGAGCACACTACATCAATGGCTTCTATGCCACCTAATGCTCAAAGAGAAATGGAATTGATTCAGGCATGGGTTAATAACCCTGAAGCAAATTTAGTAAAATCGATTGATTGGCCAAGAATTGGTTCATCTCCTATCAATGAATATGTCACTCCAGGATTACTTGATATGGCATTCCCAACATTGTTCCCTGATGGAAAATGTGATTGGTTAGAACCACGAATGAGGAGAGTGCATCTGCATGAATTTGTTAAGCATTTATTGTGTTATAGGGACCATCATTTTGGTCGACATCCAAGATTTTGATATTTTATGATGAACATGATAATGAGACACCATGCACAACATTCTTCAGCAGTATTTTCCAAAAGAAGCTTTCAAGACATACCAATCACCATCAACAAGTTGCGTCAGCATATGGAAAACATGCTACAATCCCATCTAGCTAATAGGTTAATGAGATTTGGAACAACATTCAGGGGTACACGGTCATACTGGACACAATGTCATGCAAAATTGATTGACATGCTTCATCAAATAGGCTCTCCTACAATATTCTTCACTTTGAGTGCAACAAATCTGTATTGGCTCGATTTGCATCCACTAATGCCAGGAACATCGCCAACTACTCCATGAGAGGCTCAAATATGGCGAAAAAAAATGTTATTGACTATCCTCATATAGTCACACAGTACATGCATTTAAGACATTCCATGTTCAAAACAAAAATACTAGAAAAAGGAATGAAAATTCAAGATTTTTGGTCTAGATATGAGTGGAAACACAGGGGCTCACCACATGTGCAAGGATTCATTTGGATACATGAAGCACCAAATATGGACAACTTGGATTGGTCAAATCAAGAGCAACGAAAAAGTGTAGAAAGATATTTCCATTCTATAGATCAAGCATGGAATCCTAGACAAGATCCACATCAAAAAAACATCTAGGCATGTTCAAAATAGTAAAACATGCGTATATCATATATGTCATAAATGATTTGTAGTTTATCACATAACTAATCAATTTATTTGTCTATCCAATTGTAAGAATTCCAGAATTTTCCTCAACATCCATGTCTGAAAAAATACAAGACAACTTGCAGAGACCAATGTTGATCATGACTATGAAGAGCTACTAAATTCTATAGAGAGACACGCAGTTTGTAGGGAGGGTGCATGCCTACGAAAAAAAAGAGGAACAATGGTTTGCAGGTAACAATTTTCATAAGTTAAAATATTTATATTCAAACCAACCGTAATATGATTCTAAACTACGAAAATACATTAATTATTCATATTGATAATAGGTATAATGCTCCTTGGCCATTAAATTTGGAGGGATCCAAATTATATGAAGACACAAAAATAGATGAAAAAAAAATTTGAGCCAGTAAGGAATGATGACAGAGTAAACTCACACAATCGTTATATATTGCAATTGTGGAGAGAAAATATAGATTGGCAACATGTTCTTTCCAAACATGTTGTAATCAAATATATTGCAAAGTATGCAACAAAAGAAGAAAAAAGTTTGGAAACATACCAATAGATGTTACTGCGACTTGCAAACATGGAAAATCCAGATGATTTGGCTGCAAAAGCATATAGAATACTTTTGACTAAGACTGTCATAGAAAGAGACATTGGAGCTCAAGAGGCGTGCCACATGCTACTTGAACTTCCATTGGTAGAGAGCAATAAGAGGTTTATCAATCTAAATGTGTCGTGTGAGGTGTTCAAACCCGTAATTGTAAATGATGAAGAAAATAATGAAGAACAATCAACATCTTTCATCCAAGGATATAAAATAAGGCCTTTGTCTATGGAAGGTGTTACACTAATTGATGCAGCTAGATCATGGATATATAATCCTAAAAGAAAGAGAGATAACAAATGGGAGACAAGACAAAAGTTAGCTATTGTTAGAGTACATCCTAAGTTTTTATCCATTCCTCCACGTGAGTCAGATAAATGGATTGATTTCTGTTATTTAGAATTATTGTTGTACAAACCTTTTCGTAATGTGGATAGAGATATTGGTCATGATGATGAATCAATAAGAAAAAACTAGGAGTAATTCCATTATAACCCTTGGCACATGGAACAAATAGAAATTGAATAACATGATGAAAACATCAGTGATGCTGAAATTGAAGACAATGAAGCTATTCAAAGAAATACTACCAAGCATGAATGGGAAATACTATCTGGACTACATGGTAAAAATATACAAGTTTCTGAAATAGATGTGTTGGGAAGGAAAGATTTTGATAGACAAGCAGATTGGTGTAATGAATACCGTGGTGAAATGTATACGAATCAAGCAATGAACTTCATCAGTAGCATGAGAGAACATGGATGTCTCATACATGAAATACCACAACCTATAAACTACACAACCCTCGGTGACAAACAAAAAAAGGCACTCAGCATAATCATGACACGCTACCATAATAATAAAAATGCATCACCCTTGTTGATGATAATTCAAGGAACAACAAGGACAGGAAATTCATATCTAATTGGTGCTATTAGTCAAGCTCTTAAAAATGCAGCATATCCTAGTCCTTCTCTTCTATTACTGGCACCAACTGGAGTTGCAACATTCAACATAAGATCATCCATAGTTCATTCAAAACTATGAATCCCAATAAGAGATTTTTCTCAATTGGAAGGAGTGAGGCTCACAAGTTTTCAAGAAGAAATAGCAAACATCAAGTACATTCTAATTGATGAAATGAGCTTCATTGGTCAAAACTTGCTAGAAAACATTGATTCTTGGCTCTGACAAGCATTCCCACAAAATGCAAATCGTAACTTTGGAGGTAGATATCTATTTGATTAACCAAATTAATTATTTTATATAGAAATACAAAAAATTCATGTAAATGACAATTGTATAACTATAAAGTTCTATAGTATTCCAATAATTGTTATCAAATTTCTATCAAGAATATCTATCATTTTTGTTGGAGATTTGGGTCAGTTACCTCTTGTTAATGATAGACCGACATATGATAGCAACACATGAGCTAAGTTGCTATGAGAAGAATTCAGAATTGTGGTTACTCTGGATAAAATATTCAGACAATATGGACAAAACATCCATCAACAAAGATTTCGTCAACTTTTGACAAATCTGAGAGATGTAAACCCCACAATCGATGATTGGAAATTGCTTATGACAAGAACCACTATTACATTAGATGCAGCAAGCAATCAAGAGTTTGACAGTGGTGTGCATTTATTCTCCACAAATGAAAATGTTAATAACCATAACAAGAAAATGTTATACTCATTGAAGCATCTTGTTGCACGTAGTGTTGCAACAAAATCAGGAAGTAGCAATGCAGGAGAAGAATGCTCAAATGATGAGCTAGATCTAGAATTATTGATATGTAAAGATGCCAAGGTTATGTTAACCTCAAATCTACTGATACAAGCAGGCCTTGTCAATGGAGCTTTAGGATATATACTAAGCATTGTATACAAACCTAGAACAGGTCCACTAGAACCACCAACATAAGTAATGGTTGTGTTTGACAACTATTCAAGAATACCATTTAATGATCATAACTCAAATACAATTCCAATTACAGCAATACAGAGGGGTAGGACAATCCAAATTCCATTAAGATTAGCTTGGGCATTGACAATTCACAAATCATAGGGTTTGACTCTATCAAAAGCTACTATTGATATAGGACCAAGAGAAAGAATGGGATTGACATTTGTAGCTATATCTCATGTAAAATGCATCGAAGGCTTATGAATTATGCCACCATTCACATATGACCGTTATGAAAAATAAAATATGGTAGACAACTTGTCAAGAGAAAGGTTGAGGAAAGCATATTGAAAAAATTAGAAGATACTTGATGTAACATGCATATGTTATAATGGAGGCGATCGTTGGAGTGTCCACTGTAGAAAAGGCTAGAGAGAAGGCCGGTTCAGTGGTAGGCTTGAGCAATTTGAATTTAGATTCTGGCATGAGGTTTTTGGATGCATGGTAGTTCGGGCAAAATACGGAGCAGGGCTTTTCAGACTCATCTAGGGAGAAGGAAGGATCATATGGCGTGGATTTTGTCTTGGATGTCGATTCTAGGAAGAATGGGTCTTTGGGTGAGGATTTAGTCAAAGGTGCGGTTTTGGAGGCAAAGTGTGCGAAAGAATCAGTCAAGGTGTCTTGTGGCGGCTATCCCTCGAAGGAGTCGGTGATTCTGGGTCATGTGGATATCATGGTGCCTGGCTCTGTTGGGCGGGTCCCATCTGGGGATTCGGGTGCACCTCAGATTGGGGTGGCCCAGGTGGATATCAATTGGACTGATGTGAAGTCTTTTATGCTAGGTCAGCGGTGATCTGATCTTTTCACTTCTAAGCTCAAGGGTAAGAGCATTGCTGATGATTCAATGTCTTCTTCGAATTAGGAAGGGGCTTTCTTTTTTTTTTGTCCCAGACTCTATTGTGGAAAATAATATTGCTATGATGGATTTCTCTCTGGTTGGCAAAGTTCTTGGCCCTAGACTGAGTATTGAGGAGGTTCGTTCTTGGGTTCACAAGAAATGGGCGTTGAAAGGGCAGGTGGAGGTCATTGTGATGGCTAAATGGTTCTTTTCCTTTTCCTTCACATGTGACGAGGACCTGAGATTTGTTTTTGCAAAAGGTCCTGGTCTTTTGGGAGGCTATCTATGGTTTTGCATCTGTGGGAACCAGGAATGGATTTGTTGAAATGCGTGGCTAATTCTATGTTGGTGTGAATTAAACTTCCAAATCTGCCACTTGAATATTGGGATGAGGAAGTTTTTAAGGCGGTCGCAAACTCCTTCGATCGGCTTATTTCCATTGACGAAGCCACTAGGTCGAGGAGGAGGCTTGTTGTAGCCAGATTTTGTGTTATGATTGACCATGATGTAGAACTTCCTGAGTATTTTTTCCTAAAATCTAAGGTGGGTTCATGGAAACAACACATTATTTTCGAGAACCTTTTGTTTGCTTGTTTCAAGTGTAAAAAAATGGGTCACTGGGCTAAAGATTGCCCTGCCTCTGGGGCCCCTTGTAAGGTGGTCAAGCAGACTAAGGTTTGGAAGATTAAGGAGTCGAAAGGGTTCCAAGGGGATTCAGAGGTTAAAAATGGGATGGAGGGTAAGGTAAATGCTGAGAAATGTGATTTTCCTCTTGATGAGGCTGGTAAGGATGTGGATGGTCCAAAGGATGCTACTTTTGACCAGTCCTTTAACGAGGATGTGGACCATATATCTAAGACGGTTATTTCTCCCAAAAGACCTATGGAGGAGGTGAAGAGTCAGGAGGCTATTGAAAATCAGGAAGTGGACTATGTTTCTGAGATGGTTCTTTCTCTGAAAAGGCCTATGGAGGAGATGAAGACTCTAGTGTCACCCTCTTTGGGTTTGAGTCCATCGAATGGTATTAATATTCTGGAAGTGGCGAACTCTGTGTGTTTTGATGAGGAGGGCTATACCTAGGTGCGTGGTCGGAAAAAGAAATCTTCTTCTTCCCCACCCCCTCAACCATTTAGAGGTGTCCTTACTAGAAGACAAAAATTGGATTGTGGGTCAAATTCTAAGGGCTCAAGTAGACCTTCCTCGCAGAAGAGCAGGGAGAGGGAGTGCAAGCAGGATATTGTGGATGGGGTCCAGAAAACCCTCTTTGATATGTGCTCTAAGAGCACTCCCCTCTCTGAAAAATGAAATCCATCTCTTGGAATATTAGGGGGATGAACAACCTGCATAAGCAAGACCTCCTGAAAAATCTTGTCTGGGACCATAAGCCGGACATTTTGTTGATCCAGGAAACTAAGATGCAGATTGACAAGTTGGAAGCCTTGGAGAGTTTATTTTTTAAGGACTGTGGGTTCCATGGAGTGATTTCTGATGGAGCCTCAAGTGGAGTGGCCACCTTTTGGAATACTAAGTTGTTGAAAGGCACCCAAGTTGTTGTTGGTTTCAACAACATTGAGACTAAGTTTACTGGGCTCAGGGATTCTTATTCTTGGATCATATCTAATGTTTATGCCCCCAATTTAAAAATAAATAGGAAGAAGCTTTGGGATGATCTTGGTAGTATTAGGATGAATTTCTTGGATTTTACCTGGTTGGTTATGGGCGACTTCAATACTCCGTTATATGATGATGAGAAAATGGGAGGCTCTCAGGCTGACCCAGAGAGAAAATTTGACCTTAGAACTTTCATGGATGATAATGCCTTGTTTGATGTTAAGCTATCTGGAGCCTATTTCACTTAGTCAAATAGACGTGTGGGAGCAGATAATATTCAAGTTAGGCTGGACAGGGCTCTGATTTCTGCGCCCTGGCTTGTGGACTTTGCCTGTTTGTTGTCCTCTATTATGCGTTGTGGGTCAGATCACTTCCCTCTTTCTTTTGTTGCAGATAAGCTTGGAAGGAAGAAATCTTTTCCATTCAGATTTGAAGCTATGTGTCTCAGGGAACTTTGCTTTTTGAAGTGCGTTGAAACATGGTGGCAAGTTAGAGTGGATGGTAGTGCGATGTTTAGAGTTGCAAAGAAGCTGAATTTTGTCAAGAAGAACCTTAGGAAGTGGAATAGGGATTCGTTTGGTCATATTTTTGAATCTAAAAGCTCTATCCTTAAAAAGTTGGATGATGTTCAGCTTTCTATTCAGTTGAAGGGGTTATCAGAGGATATTCAAATTTAGGAAGATGATCTTTTGGCTCAGTTGCATGATGTTATTGCCAAGGAGGAAGATTTCTGGAGACAAAGGTCCAAAGCTATTTGGCTTAAATTAGGGGACTGAAATTCAAAGTTTTTTCACCTCACTACCCTAAGGCATAAGGCTTCTAAGAGAATTTCTTCGATATGTTGGGATGGGTCATTGTTGGAAGCTGAGGAGGATATTCAGGGTGCGATGACCAAGTTTTTTGAAGACCTCCTGAAGGATGACCTGTTTTGGGATCAAGGAAGTGTGGATGCGTCCTTGGAAGCTATTCCCAATTTGATGTCAAAGCAATTGAATAAGGATTTGACTGCTATTCCCTCTACCTCGAAAGTCAAGGAAGCGGGTTTTCTTTTGAAGGTGACAAGGCTCCTGGCCTTGATGGGTTTCCCTTCTTATTTTTTCAATCATGTTGGGAGATTGTCTCTGAGGATGTGATAAATGCTACTAAAGAGTTATTTGGTTTTAGAAGTTTACTTAAGGAATTGAATGCTACTCTCATCATCCTGATTCCTAAAAATTTTGATGCTATGTCCTTCGGTGACTTTCGTCCCATTAGCCTTTGTAACTCTATAAAAAAAATTCCAACGTTCTTGTGACTAGACTATAGAAATGTTTACCGCTTCTAATTTCTCATCAGCAAAGTGGCTTTGTTATGGGGTGGCAGATCCTTGACTTTGTTATCACGGTTCATGAACTTTCCCATTCCATTTTTGTTTCCAAAAAGTTGGGGTTCTTTTTGAAACTAGATTTACTTAAAGCCTATGACAGAGTCAGCTGGAAATTCCTTCTGAGTGTGTTGGTTAGATTTGAATTTTGTAAGAAATTTATCTAGTTGGTTGAGAAACTTATCTCTTCTCCCTCATTAGCGGTCTTGGTGAATGGTTCCCCTTCTCCTTTCTTTTAGAGCTCGCATGGGCTGTGACAAGGTGACCCTTTATCGCCACTTATGTTTATCCT
Source organism: Sequoia sempervirens (assembly GCA_007258455.2). Lineage (NCBI taxonomy): Eukaryota > Viridiplantae > Streptophyta > Pinopsida > Cupressales > Cupressaceae > Sequoia > Sequoia sempervirens. The sequence goes on along the minus strand of VDFB02252858.1, from coordinate 144,843 downwards.
AATGGCGGAGGCTCAGGGCTGTAATATCACGAAGGTGCTTCAGGCTAGTTTGGTGAGGGGTCTTTCGCCATCTTCAAGATGTATTCTGATTACATACCAGCAATTCGTCGATGACACTATGTTGATGGGTGAGTCCTTTTTCAAGGAAGCAAGGGCAGTTAAGAAGCTATTGGCTAACTATGAAAAGGATTCGGGTCAGAAGATTAACCTTTCTAAGTGTTAGATTTTTTTCTTTAACACTTCAGAAGGTTAGCAAATTAAGGTGGCCAAATTTTTTTCTTGCAATCGTGGTGATTTTCCCTCCTCTTATTTGGGTCTTCCATTGTGTGTTTCCAAGGTTTTAGAATCATTTTGGTTGGGTTTGTTGGACAAATTTAGTAGGAAATTAGCTGGCTGGAAAGGTGCGCTTCTCAGTCAGGTAGGTAAAATCCAGCTCATATTAGCCACTCTTCAAAACCTGCCTTTGTATGCTATGAGTCTTTTCAAAGTGCTTGTTAAGTTCGAAGGTAAAATGGATCAAATTATGAGAAGATTTCTTTGGCTCGGGGTGGAATCAAAAGCCAGAATTCCTCTTGTTGCTTGGGATCTAGTGTGCAAACCTAAGAAGTGGGGTGGAATGGGAATTAGAAATCTTAACTCTTTTAACAAGGCCCTTTTGGCTAAGAATATTTTGAGGCTTCTGAATGGGGATGTAGGGTGGGCCCATCTGGTGGGTAATAAGTACTTGTTTGGGTTGGATAGGCCTTGGGATATGCTCTCTGCTAATATGGTTATGTCTGGATCGTGTTTCTGGAGGAATATTCTGCTCTGCAGATATGTTGTTACTAAAGGTGTAAAGTGGTTGTTGGGCGATGGTAAGTGTATTCTTTTTTGGGAAGACATTTGGTGTGGGAATTGTCCTTTGATCTCCCTTTTGTGCGCTCCCCATAATGCTCCTATCTGCAAATATTTTTTTGGTGTCAAGGTGGCAGATTATTTTATGGATGGGGCTTGGAAAAACTTTGATGCCTGGGACCCATCCTTGAAGGTGCTTAAGGATTTCCTTGGATGTGTTCGGATCCCTATGTTTCCTAGACAGGATAGAGTTGTTTGGGCCCCTTGTCCAAGTGTCAACTTTTCGGTGGCCTCTACTTTTTTGAGTTCTATGGTGGCTCCTAATTCTTTTCCATTTTGGGGGAGACTTTGGAATAAGTATCTGGTTCCTAAGGTTAATGTTTTCTATTGGCTAATAATGCAAGGTAAAGTTCTTACGATTGACAATCTTTGTAAGAGGGGGTTTTCCATTCCCAATAGATGTGTTCTCTATGAAGCTAATGGGGAGAATGCTTTTCATATCCTCATTGAATGCGAGTACTCTTTTGCATTGTGGAGTAGATTCCTTACTCTTTGGGATGTGGGATGGATTTTTCTGGAATCTTTAGTTAAGTTTTTCGAGCAGTAGTCCTGCCCTTCTTACTCTCCTATGTTGCAGGCTCTTTGGGATCTTATGGCCCTTCATATTACTTGGGGACTTTGGAAAGAAAGAAATAATAGGATTTTTTGGGAATCTAAGCTTAAGGTTGATAGCCTTTTTATCAAGGTTCGTCAAGCTATTTTGGAGAATTTTTCTCCCATTAGAGTTGACTCTTTGAAGTGTGATATGACTATGTGTCTTGTTGGCTATGATTTAAAGGTTAGTTCTAATTAGAGAATCTCTTTGATTCTTGTCATGCACCCCAAGGATAGCACGATTGCAAGGAGAAATACCAGATGGAAACCTCCTCCGGAAGAGTGGATTAAAATTAACTTTGATGGGGCAATTAAGGGAAATCCCAGGCTTGCAAGATGTGGGGGGGTGTTAAGAGATAGTTTTGGCAGACTTTTTGGCATGGTGCCACTCCCATTGGGTAACCAGAAAAATCATCACGCGGAAGCAGAGGTTGCATTCATAAGTGTAAAGTATGTCATTGCAAAAGGATATTCAAAAATTTGGGTGGAAGGCGACTCAATGAATGTCATTAATTATCTGAATAGAGTGCATCCCCCGAGTTGGAATGTGGATCATCTAATCAAAGATATGGTAATTATGCTTCAAACGTGTGTTGAGACCCATATATCTCATGTTTATCGGGAAGGAAACTCTCTTGTTGATTTGTTCGCCAATGTGGTTGTCAGTCTTAGTGAATTTCACTCATGGGAGGAGGGATCTATCATTCCCGAGAATGCTAGGAACATCTTAAGAATTGATGGCATTGGATAATTTGATACGACTTTTATGGTCTTGTAATTCACCCCATTTGGAATGCTTTGTGGGTGTTTTTTGGCTCTTTAGCTTGTATCTAGTTATTTTATGCCAAAGTTGGGTGTTTTCTGCTAGGGGCTCCATGGGTGGTGATAGGAATCATGTTGAGCCAGACTTGTGTGGTGATATTAGGAGGAAGAAGTTGTGGAACATTCTCAATCATGGTAATTTTACTCCTTTTTTTGAGAGATTACATGGGCATGACCCGAATGCTTCAACCAAATTTGTTTTTGTCTGGCATAATTACAAACTTGTGATGAAGGGATTGGAGGTGGAAGTGAATGAGGACTTTATTGCTTCTGTTACGAGTTTTCCGACTATGGGTAGGAAATTTTTTAAGGACAAAAAGAGCAATGAGGAGGCCATGACCCAATTTTTTAAGGATGGGGAAAGGAAAAATTTAGTTAAGTTGGAGAATTGGGGTTATGATAGGAATTCCATAAAGAAGATCTGGGCTAGGGTTGCGAAGGTGATGATGTAGTACGTGACATTGGAGGGGAGATTTAAGGAACTTCTCGGTCACCACTTCACTCTGCTTAATCATTTCAGGCATGGCTTGTTCATTTCCTTTCCTTTTTTTCTTTTGTCTTCAATGGAATCCTTTGTGTATGCCCATCTGAAGAATAGGATCCCCCCTATCCTTCATGAAGGGTGTATTTTGCTTATTATGGAGCATGTTTAGTCTATTACCTCAGCTCCCACCATTACTGGTAAGGGGGAAGATTTTGATGCCCTTTCTAGGTTGTCAGATTCAGAGGAGGAAGAGTGGAACGAGGATGAGGTTGGTGTGGCTTCGGGGTCAAAGAAGAGGAAGGTGGCGGGTTCCAAAACTAACAGGGCCCCCAAGAGATTGGCCATTTCTGGGAGTGAAGACACGGAGGTTGGATCATATGGGTCCTCTCCAAGAGTGGAGGATGTGTCTGATGATAAAGGTGTTGTTGGTGGGGCTAATGAGGTTGGGGCCCAGAAGATGGTTGATGTGGTTGAAAAACCAAGAAGGCTATCAAAGAGATTAGATAATTTGAAGAAAAAGGAGTTTGATGTGGCGGCCAGGGATCCTACAAAGGCTGAGGTTAGCAATAACCCTAAAATACTTGTTGTGACTGTAGAGGATTCCCCTGTTCATGATTTACACAAGGTTTCTCTAGATAAGGAGGTTGGTTAGTGGAATGTGGATGGTGAGGGTGAGAGAAATGTTGATCCGCCCCTAAAAATTGATCCTCTGCCAAAGGATTTCTCATACTTAGATGAGGACACTTCAATGTTTGGCCTGTTAGATATGGCAAGGGCGAGCGCTACCGATACCTTCAAATTGGCCAAATGGACCTTGCAGGAATTCAATAAAGTTAACATTAAAATCAGGGGCCTTAAGGAAAATTTGCAGAATATCCCGAAGAACTCTATTTTGAATATCCTTATTGACAGATTGGTAGAGTTGGAACACTCTCATAATGAGTTCAAGGAGCAATGCGAGGATAGACTGAAAGCCCTCGAGGCTAAAGTTACAATTTTAAATAATGATATTATAAATTTGCTGCAAGTGAGTCATGTCTCGGTTAAGAATAGTGTTGAAGCCCTGGAGACACTCTTCAAGAAAATTAGTTAGCTTAGGGAAGAGCAGGTCTACTTCTCAGAACTCATGGAGACAGATCATGTGGCTAAGGGTAAGGGCATAAAATACCTTAAGGTTGATGACAAGGTGTTGGTTGGGAGAGGGTCGGCGGAGTGGAAAAAAAGCTTTTGATGCTAAAAAAAGGAACTGCTAGATATGGTTGAAAAACATAAGTCCCAGCAGGTTGAAATGGCCAAAAATTTGGGTGGCCTTCATTAGTTTCTAGTTTTTTTCTATTGCTTTCTTTTTTGGTCTCTGGTTGGTTGGTTTATTATTGTTTTGTTGGTGGGAGTCGCTGGTTGTTAGTTGTCTTACTTTTATTTGGCTCCCGTGTTGGTCAGTTTTTTGCTAGTTGGGTTGGTGCTGGTGGTTGATTGTTTTATTCTCTTAGCAGCTTTTTGTGTCTCTTTTGTAAAGGGTTTTAGGTCCCTTCAAAACCTATTTTTCCTTTTAATCAAATCAAAACATGCATATGTTCTTCAATGTTGATTCCATGAGTGTCAAATTCCAAAATGTAATATATGTGTATGATATTTAGTTTTATGCTACATTCAATTCTTCTGCTATATTAAAAATTCAACAAATTATCAATGTTTCCAATTACTCTTCCAATTTTTTTATCGTTTTTGAATTATATTGAATACTATTTTTCTTATATGATGATGATGTAAGCATGGATCCTACCTACAATCCATATAATCACCCAATTGTTCGAAAAAATGAACCTCATACAAGAACCATTCCTATTGCAACACTCAATCCATACCAGAATAGATGGTCAATAAAGGCAAGAGTCACTAGAAAGGGTCAACTTCATCATCTTAACAATGCAAAAGGAGATGGAAAAGTGTTTACATTTGACTTGGTTGATTCAGACAGTGGTGAAATCAGAGTAACATGTTTTAATACAGTTGCAGAAAAGTTTTATGAACGCATAAAAACTAGAAAAGTGTTTCTCATGATCTCAAAAGGGAGACTCAAACCTGCACAAAATAATTTCAACCAATTAAAAAATGAATGGGAAATCTTATTAGAAACAAATTTGATTATTGAGTTGTGTTTGGAGGAGGATAGTTGTATACCAAAACAACAATTCCATTTTACATCGATAAGAGAAATTGAGAACATAAAAAACAATTCTTTGGTTGATACCATTGGTGTTGTTCTCTCAATCGACACACCAAACACAATATTCAGAAAGAATGCCACACAAACTCAAAAAAGAACCCTTCAACTAAAATACATGTCAGGTTGTATGGTGGAATTAACAATGTGGGGTGGTTTCTGCAATAAGGAAGGTCAACAACTCCAAGAAATATGCAATGTAGGAACTTCCCCCATTCTTGCTATAAAGGCTGCACGAATTAGTGATTTTGGTGGGAAATCTGTGGGAACAATTACTAAAACCCAACTCCTTATAAATCCAGATATGCCAGACTCACACCGATTGATATTGTGATTTGATACAAAAGGGAAGAATCTCCATTCTCATTCTATTACAAAATAAATCTCATCTGTAATAAAATAAAAAATGTTAAAAAGTATCTCACAAGTACAGGATTAAGACCTTGGTAGTTCTCTAGTATACCTTATTGGATAATGATAAAAACTACCTTATCTTTGGGTAAGTGCAAGAAGTTGGGTACACGAAGAGGGGAAGTTTCAACCAAAAAAAAATCCTCACAGAAAACGCACATGCGTTATTAATGTAACGCCCCGCCACGCAACCCTAGGGGAAGTTGCAATTTACTACACAAACGAACTATTTTTTTTTTTTAAGAACAATTAATATGCAAGTTCACTAACCATTTCCAACCAATCCCCTAAGGTTACGAGACTGAGTTACTTAAACCCAAACAAGAAACATGAATTAAAACATAACATTTGATTTACTTAACAATTAAGTTCACATACATTCCATACATAATATTTTGCATCAGAGAATAAGAGATACCACTTGGTTTTAAATAACAATTAATTTACAAGAAGCTTACAACGCTCATTCCCCGAATGAGATAAATCCAATAACCATGATTAAATATTACAAATTCCACCTCTATAACAAGGAGGGGTAATAAAATTACAATATTAATCGAAATGACTAAAGCATGATAAGAAACTGAATCCCACGAGCTCTCCAATTGGAAATCTCATCCATACGAACAAGAAGATGACCCAACGGAATAAGGAGCACGTGCCACCCGACCACGTGGAATCCCAAAGGTTCCACTCCCTCCGTGCTAGGAGATAGTAACAAGGAATTCCTACACAAGACCATCTACCACTAGACACAAGCTAAAACATGACTGAACAAAAACAACTACAACCACAATATCACATAACACAAGGTTACAATGCTTCCAGAGAACAATGATCATGTACATCACACAATAACTGATTGACTGTTGACATAGGAAGAGTTTCATGCATAAATTGCCATGAGTTACCCTAGCTCAACCTTCCTAGGCTACCGGACCCCCATCTTGGGTTACCCTAGCTTGCCTCTACCGGCCGCCGGACCCTCACGCAAAACTATGCGTCTCATCTCATCTCGAGCCTTATCATTCACTTGCTTCATGAGAGAGGCATCCATTATCTTTATTAGTGTGAAAGATCCCATTAATTCTTTTAGATTATCACTTGATTAAACCCTAGGTGAGTTACCCTGGCGCCCCTTTGTGTGCCGGACCCCCACAAAGAGCCACTCTCCTATCGACAACACGCACGGTACAAAACCACAATAGGTAACAAGATAATACGACCTCTCCAAACCAAGGAGGTAACAACTCAAGGAAACTCACTCCAAACACTGGAGGCAACAAATTCAAAACCCTCTCCAACACTGGAGGCAACAAGGTCAAAACCCTATCCAAACGCTAGAGGAAACAAAAGTACAAAACCCACTCCTTCCAAAGGAGGCACAAATTACATAACCCTCTCCTAATCCCAAGGAGGCACAAATCTCAAGACAATCCAAAGGTTGACTATCATGAAGGCAACCCATACAATTAAATGAAACCCTATCTGGAAGACTTCAAGACATCTACTCCATGTGCACAACATCGAGAAGGTCAAACATAGCTAGCAACCACTTCAGACAATTTAAACAAACTAGCGTTCGGGTTTCCTAAACCCAAGTCAAGCACTGATATAATACATGAAATTCATTAAATCATTAACATTATACGTTCATATTCAAAGTAAATCAACTCACATTAGCAATGTTAAATAATTTAAACTCTAACCATTTAATTCTATTTTTCTCCATTATACATAATATTCAAATTACAATTTTAAAAAGGTCATTTTATTTTATTTTTTTAAAAACAACTTCTAAATAAATCATTTGAAAACTCCTATTTAATATATTTAAGCATCCTCTAAAATATCATTTAAAAAAAAATTCAATTTATATTATTTAATCATTATTTAAATATGCCAAAACAAAATATTATAATTTATTTATTTTATTTTATTTTTATAAACAACTAATTTAAAAACTAAATCACAAATTATTTATATATATTAAATATATTATATTTTATATAATATATAATATTAGATATTATATATGTTATATAAAATGTAATATAAAAATAATATAATTTAAATTAAATTAAATAAAATTTTAAATTGTTTAAAAAATATTAAAACAAAACCCAAGGGCCGAGGCTTGGCCGCAACCCTAACTAGGGCACGCGGCGACCCTGCCTCCCCATGGGCGGCGGGGCCTGTGTGCCCTGCACACAGTCCGCCCCCATGGGCGCAGCCTATGTGCTGGGCACACAGTGGTTGCCTCCCACGGGCGGCGGCCTGTGTGCTGGGCACACGGCTCGCCTCCCTACGGGCGGCAGCGGCGGCGCCATGGGGGTGGGGGAATATATCATTTTTTTTTGTTTTTAACATTTTTCCAAAAAGAAATACAATCACAGGGTCTGGTTTTGTTTTGTTTACCAGGATAAAATTTTGCACAAAAAGAAAAAAAAAGGAATTTATTTATTTATTCATTTTAAAAAGAATGAACTCCCAACCAACATCATATAAAATTTATATGCAAATATATATATAAAAAAAATCTAAACTCCATTCACAGTTTTAACAACCAATCTCCTTGGTTTCCATTCTATTTTCCATTATTGATTCTAGTTTTGGTTTTCATTCCCCAAATTTCAACAAGTTTGCAAGTTTTCAAAACAATTTCTCATGGGATTCATTGGATTTGATCAACATTTCAAGATTTCCAAAAAGCATAATGAAGATTTAATCTATTTTCAAAAAGAAACAAGCAAGAACAAAGGGGAACCTGATTTTTTTTTCTCCAAGCTTGAAGTCTTTCAATGGAGGTCTGCCTTTTCTTTCCAATTCAGCTGCACCAATTTTCAAATCTTCTCTTCCCAATTTTTCTTCAACCAAAATCCATTCCAAGTTTGCTCTCCAAAATTCAAAATTAAAAATTCCCAATAAAATGAATTACCTTATGCAATTTCCTCCCCCAAATTTGTCAAACCCCTAAAATGGACTCACCCACCAAACTTATTGCTAAAACTAGATATTTTATTTTTGCAAATTAATAAAACAATTTCTATTTCCCATTGTAATTTGCATAATATTAATTTGAAACAAAGATCTATTTGCAACCCAAATGCTAATTAAATTTTCTTTCTTCCACAAAATTGAATTTACCAATTTACATTTAAAATCATTTTTAATTTTATTTCAAAAAGGAATGCAAGGCATAATCCTATTTTTGATTTGATCTCAATATTTACTAATGCTAGCACAATTATTTTAATTTAATTTATCAATAAATAAATCTAATCCATGATTAGATTATTTTATTGATTGAATTAAATTAACTAATTAATTAATAGTCACTCGTTTATTTATTTTGACAATGAAATTAAATAAAACAAACACCATTATTCATACAAATTTAAATACACAAGGAGAAAAGAGGCAACAAAGAAAATAACTTATCCCAACTAACAACCCGACGACACACTATGGCTAGGGTGATGTCACGACACAGAAAACCTAACTACTATCTCCCAATCGTTTTCCGTTGGACAAGGGACACGCTCAGACCTGTAGAACCAGGTGGAGTCGATGTCCTATACCTGCATCCTGCACACAATACGAGTGTCGAACATGCATATAATATATTAAAACACACCGTGAAGAGGAAATCATGGAATCACAGGGCGCTCGCACGCGAGTGATGTGATCCCATCCCTTTCACCAATACAACATCGCTAACTAACGCATCTAATCATCACTGATATAATCAAAGCATGAACATCAATAAATCACACACATGCTAATTTAATCCATAACATGAAATAATAATAACATCTGATTAAAGTGCCATCACATCAATTATAATGTTTACATCGCTTAACAATTAGCGGTCAAAAGTAACCAAGTTCATAACCAAAATGCTAACAAGGTAAACGCATACATAATGAACACTGCCGATCAGAGAGCCAAAACGGAGGGGTGTTACAATTAAAAAAACATGTATGCGTTATAGTTCGTGTTACGACCCAATTCTGCGTAAATTAAAAACTTTCCAATTCTCACTTAAAACATGTAAAAGTAACATATGACAAAGATAATACAATAAAATTTCTTCCTTTCTTTATTGATAAACACGTACAAGTTACAATATGTTTCCTTATGAATTTCATTTTCTTTGCAAATATAAATCAGAGTTAAAAAGTAACACAGTTACATACATAGCTCGTAAGCTTTTGCACAAATAGAAGTAAGAAGGTCCAGGAGTCCGTCCTTTCAAATCTTGGTACATCGGCCGCTCGCTGTGGAGGAGAAACATCACTCGGGCGCTTTTCCGCCAACCACGGACTTATAATGCGGTCCCCCGCACGATCATTTTGCAATGAACGGCCCTCCCTTCGAAGAAGAGATTGGTAGGGTATCCTTTAACGATTACCAACGTCCTACACAACTAGAACCTTGCTATTTCACAATCTCGATCTAGTACTCGGATCACAATGAACTGACAGTGTAGTCTCAACTATCTCACATCTAAGTGGATGTCGTACCTTTCACTACTTTGGCCAAAGTATTCTCATTCAGTACTTCGAATGAAGGTCATCTATCATAAACACTACTCAGGGCCGATTTGACTTAAGGCTTCCTTACTCTACGCATAGGTTTGTCTTTCAATGGGTGAATCCGTCATCCCAGACATCCTACAATCATACGAACCTACTAGAAATGAAAACAGTATTCAAGTGTCTTGTATCAATCCTCCTAACTAGGAATTCTTTATCCTAGGAGTATTTAACTTATCTCAGTTATCCTAATAACTTAAGCTAAAAGACTTCACTTGATTCTGCCATCATTTCGATCCTAGTAGATATAATAAGTATGTCTACGTATTCTCCATATATAGAGATCATACACAACATGCAATAACCATTCAAAATGCAAATAAATCCTTCCCTTTTATCTTTTCCATTATTTCGTTTTAATGCAAGAGAAATAATCTAATCCCTTAAGCTCTTTATCCAAATAATCCCTTTTTCACAATTTCCCCCTAATCATTGAATCCTTTTCACATTTTCTTCTTAAATGAATTGCTTTAATTATTCATCAAAACAGTTCCTCCCTATTAGAACTAATTGAAATCAGCAATCACAAAATCAAAATGGAAACAACACTTCAATAAAAATTATAAACTAGGAAGATTCATGCCTGATTTTAAAGCTTCTCCTTCCAAATTTTGCTCTTCTAGATTCTCCTTCAAATAAGCTTCCAGGTTTCAGCTAAATATGGCTTCTTTTTATGAAAGTATTTCACTCTATAGTGAACTCCTATAACTCTTCTCTCAGACGTGTTTCCACCACTCAATTCCTACTCAGCTATACAAATACCTCACTCTGAGCTAAAAATGATACAAACACTGTAACTGGTAAATGCTGGTAATAATGCACTGTATTTGTCAACTCAGTAATACAGAAAATTCAAGCAATGTCACAAAATGGTTATGGGATTGAATACTAAACTCAGAAGATTGCTCAAAAAGTGTGTTCACAATGAATGGAAGGGCGTCATTATATAGGCCCGAATTGAAACAGATTTCCACTTATGTAGGCATGCCAAATGACAACACAGTGCTCAGAAACAGTCAAAAAGACATTTGGCAGATTATTTAACCCTAAGTCATCAAATTGAAGGTGATTCGACCTCCTTAGAGCCAGCAAGAGAAGAATTTTTCAACTTTCATGGCGGATTTTTGACAGCTCAAGACATCCTTCAGATTTTAGATTAATTTGATATAAATGTTTTGAAGAATTCGTTCTAGGAAAAAGTCGAGCCTGTTATATACTTCCACGTCGCCATTTTTAGTTGCTAAAAGAACTGCGTATGCATTAAGCTCAACGACCAGGTCGCGGCCCGTGTGTCACAGGCGCGAGCTTCTCCAGGCACGTGATTTTACCAGCGCCGTTTTCCTTTTTCACGGGAATGAAATCCCTAAAACGGATTTCGTTTTCCTCCTTAATTTATATTTCGACTTCTTTGAAGTATTTGGTATTTTACAAATATTTAACTCTCAATATATTTCGATTCAAAGAAGTATTTATATCTTAGAGAATAATTGTCATTTTTAAGAAAACGTTATATGATATAGTCTCATTTCACTGATTTAAATTTCATTTAAATCTTTTATTTAAATACATCTATATATATATTTAATCATCTATGTATTTTAATTAGGTGTAATATTTCCAAACATATAAATATATATATTTTCCGGCATTATATCGTGACCTATATATATATTTATATATATGTAAATATTACCTTAATATTAATACATATATTTAAATATATAAATATATAATACATTTACATTTATGTATTTATGTATATATATCCAAAAATATAATCACATTGTTAATATATACATTAATACATAAATATTTATGTAATTTTGCTAGGCAATATTATAAAATATTATTTTCACTACAGATATCAGATGAAATGTGTACATATATATATACCTGTGTATACGTGTGTATGTGTACATACATGTCGACACATGTGTACGAGCATATCCGTCTGCTTAACATACACATGTATTGATATGTCTGTACATATAAATACGTGTTCACAATATATAGATGTGCATGCGTTCACATTCAATCATTAACACAACATTCACACCATTCATACTTGGGTCATGGTATAGCAAGTCTGACATTTAAACAATCACATCTCCTAAACATAAAGAAGTGAATTCAAAATCCTTATGTCAATACACAAGCCTATGGATGACTTACTGTTGTCTCGACAAACAGACTTGGCTTACTCATTCTATAGTATGTCTGTGTATGCTCAATTTAGTAACCGTTACTGTTTACCCGACCAAGTTCCTCCCCGAATGATGTCTCTCCTCTGTCCGGAGGATCAATCTTCATACCTGCACATCATGACATGACATCGGCAGTCATATGCTCATAACAAGGTAAAAACATCTCACAAGTTAAAATAACATTATTCCATAATTGTACGCAACATTTAATCAAGACTAAATCATTTAGAAGTAACAATCAAATAAAACCATCATTTAAACATGACTCATTCATTTAATAATGAGATCAACCATGTTTTATTCATCATCAAGATTCAAACATTACAATCAATTGCCTTATTCAATAGTAGCTATAAAATCGGGATGTAACAGTTCAAGTACCCGATCCTAAAAAAACACATATGCAATAAAAAATGCATACGCGTTATATAATGCGTACACATTTTATAACACATACAAGTCATTTATTTAAAAAATTAAATAACTTTTAAAAATGCGTACACATTTTGTAACACAAAACGGGTACGTGTTTCTAAAAAGTATTTATTTTTTTAAATAATGAAGAAAATAAAGAATGCATATGTGTTTTATCATGCGTACGCATTTTTTAAAAACGTGTACGTGTTATTTAAAAATTGAATTCCCAACCCACATGCAGCCTTGGTTTTAGACTTAGGAAAAGGCTTGGCAATCCGAGCCTCAGCCTTTGATCTGCAACTAAAAAACTAAGGCAGATTGAAGAAGAATGTCCAACTTTAGCAATATGGCTGATAGATTTTTTTTCTGAATCAATCTATAAAATTAAAACCTATTAGAGAACATGATGTCTACTTTCCAAATATATAATTTTTATTAAGATTGGATTATGTTTTCTATTTTTTAATTAATTTCTAAGCAAACTAGTCTTTAAACTTGAAATATCAAGCTTTTTTTATTTTTTAATAACTTTTTTTTGGTTAAGTTTCTTGTAAAAAAAATTAGATGACATCAAACTTCAGAAAATTCTATACACAATGAAAAAAAATATTCAAAAAATGTTTAGTTTAGGTCCAATTATGTTGTTCGTACACGTTGATTTAAAAAAATAATAATTAAGGCCAATAAAAATTCAATAAAAAAAAATTCAACAAAAAATTACAAAAAAAATCCACATCAATTTTTATGTTGTTAGCTCTTTTTTCCTAAAATTAATTAGCAAAATACTTTTATTTGGATCAAAAAGTGGTGTTCATACACGTGTTTGGTATGGTAAAAAAATAGACTTTTAAAAAGTGGTTTTTATAGATCCCTATCAAAATTTAATTTCTATAATCTAGGTATTTGAATAATTTACATATTTGGAAACTAGATTCAAAATTCAAATTTTCATATTACTAACTTTTTTTAAGATTCATTGTGTAAGTGCCTCAAAATTTTAGTCCAAGTGTGACAAATTCTAAAAAACAACAAAAACACTTCCACTTTTTGAGCTTTTTGTGTACCCAACTTCTTGCATCAGCCCCTTTCATTAAGGTAGACAATTTTTGTTATCTAGCTCGCCCCTTGAAAATTGGAGGTAGGCACTGCAAAAATAAGGTAAACACTAATGAAAGTTGTCAGTGGTATTGTGGAAGATGTGATAAAACTTTCCCTAAATGTGATTATAAATATATACTTCAATGCAAAGTGCAAGACCATACTTCATTCACTTGGATTACTATTTTTGAAGAAGCGACAAAAGAAATTATGGGTGTTACAGCAAAAGAATTGAACATTTTGAAGCATGAAGAACAAGATGATGTTAAGTTTGCACACATTATACAAAATGTCATTTTCAACAAATACATATTTAAACTTCAAGTGAAAAGATAGACTTATAATGATGAACATAAGATTAAATGCATAGTCATAAAAACAACAAAGTTTGATTATTCATTTGAGAGAAAAACCTTATTATAGTCAATTGCAAAGCTATAGGTTTCATGACATTCAAATGCTTGAATGTATATCATGTTAACAATGTATTCAAACATTGAAAAAAAACCAGTGGATACATCTAAGTTAGTTGATGTGACTTTTGTTGTGATATTGTTCTTTGTTGCTTTCAATACTAAATATAATGATTGATTAAAATTTATGATTTTAAATTTATTGTTCTTTTCTGATTGTTGTTATATACAAGTTGGTATGATTTTAAATTTGAATGTGTACCCTTATATATGGGAATTGAAATAAACAATGACATAAACTATAATGAAATCATATAGATTGCTTTTCAAATTCATGTTCATGAAAATGTAAGCATTTTTCTCAAGTCAATAGACGTCTCGATAAAGATAACTCTCGACGTGTTTTACATGTATTATTAATTAATATAGATATGCTATATATATATATATATTATATTATTTACTGTTAAAGTTAATAATATAATAATAATAAAAATAATGGTATATGTATAATAATAATTAATTATTATATTATTATTAAACTAATAATGTAATAATAATAATAATATATAATATTAGTATTAAATAATAATAATATATAATATTAGTATTAAATAATAATAATATATAATATTAGTATTAAATAATAATAATATATAATATTAGTATTAAATAATAATAATATATAATATTATTATTAAATAATAATAATATATAATATTATTATTAAATAACAATAATATAATATTAATATAATAATAGTTAATATTATATTAATATTATATAATAATGTATAATAATGTTAATCTTATTAATATTAAACTATTATTATATATATTTAATATATTATTACATTATAGTTATTATTAATATTATTATATTATTTTATTTTATTTTATTTATTTTATCTTGATTGTCTTATATACCATAATTACTCTAGATTAGGTGTTAGAGCTTGGAATAGTTTTATTATTATTATTATTATAGTTATCACCTAGTGTATATTATTGATATTATTAGTATATTATTATTAGTTATATTGATAATATATTAATAGTATAATAATAAATAATATATATTAATATATATTATAATAATATACATATATATATTAATAGTTTATATTATTTTATTATTATTAATTATTATATATATATATATATATTAATATACTAATTAAAGTTTATTATTATAACTATATATATGTCATTTTATATTAATTTTATTTGTGGTGTATTTTGATGTTGAATCATTTATCGATGTAATATATTCCTGACATGACTAAACATAAAGAAGGGGTGCTATGGTGCAACCTTGTTAGATGGATTTTTGAAGAAGGGTTTGTGATGATAGGGATTCATTAAGGATCAAATAAGCATTAGAATTTGTGGTGTATTTTGATGTTGAAAATAAGTTTATGAAAATCCCCAACCATTTTAACATCTAGAGAATAAAATGTCATTTTATTCAGTCATAGACTTTGTCAACCATACTAGAAATCAAAGAAAAGTGAGCAAAGAAAACCCTACCTACACCCAAGTTTTGCTAGAATTAGCATCTCAGCTAGATAGTGTTTCGCTCAAAATTGTCTCGCCCCAACAAGGTTCCAACCAAAATGGTCAGACCCATTTTTAAATTTTTTTATATTTGTGCATTTCGATTGAAAAGTATTCGGTCATATTTATTTCGGTCATAACTATTTCAACCGATAACCTTAAGCGAAGTAGGCTCCATGTCATTGCCACCTAGTTTTAGCTGAAATACCTTTAGTCGAGTACCTTCATAGAAATTATTTAGTTGGCTGAAACTATGACACAATTTTGTACTTTTACCCTCATACCCTACATGCTTCTTCATAGTACAAATAATAGGGCCATATATATTTATTAAAAAAATTGGAGTCTAAAGGATAGATAAATGACCTTACATACTAGTCAATATTTAGAATTGCCAATCAATTCTATAGAGATTGCAAAGAATGACAAAGAGTGGCTAGACCTTCTAAGACATCCTCCATATCCATATGAAAGCTTCATTGTCATTACCTCTACTTGTAACGCCCCACCACATGACCCTAGAGGACGATGCAACCATAACAAAAAAGTAACAATTTTTTTTTAAAGTGTAATTAATAACAAGTAAAGTGAACTACACTTAACACATACATCCTCTAAGATACGTGACAACGCTTACATTTGAATCCCATAACTTACAAAAGTGAACTAACCATAGCATATAAAATTAAACTCATGAAATAAATAGCATACATCCAAAACATTAAACTCATCACATAAGATACAAAGTACAATAATGAATCATTCATAGATTGCATTCATTTCATAAAGTAGTTACAAGAATCATTTCCAAAATGAGGAAGATCATACAATAATGTTACAATAGCAATGATACAAAAATCCTCCTCGAATACAAATGAGGAGTAGAACATATGCAAAGTATCCAACTAATACAAAAGAACATAATAAATAGTACAAAACAACTGGTACATGCGAGCTCTCTAATCTAGAAAATCCTACCATCACGAACATGAAATGGGAACCCAACGGTGTATGGTGCACGATCCACCCAACCAAGTGGTACCCGAAGGCCCACCCACCATGCTAGGAGATAGTAAAAGGGCTTCCTAGGAAAAACCAACAACCTCAAGACACATGCAAACACAAAATACTATATCATACAAGAACAATACATACCTAAAGGTTACATTGCTTCCAGAGTAAAATAATCAAGTATATCAACTGAACAATACATGTTGTTGTCATAGGAGGAGTGTCATCACAAAGTTGCATGGGTTACTCTGGTAGATCTTCCTAGGCCCTGACCCCCATTTTGGGTTACCCTAGTAGCCTCTTACGACCCCTGGCCCCACATGCAAACCGATGTAGAATCAATTATCTTTCAAAGGGACAAGATAATTATTTTTCCATTCCAGGCCTTCTCGTCTCATCCCAAGTCTAAACAAGATCTTGAGCCCATGAGCGAGGCACAATTAACAAGTTATATGAATTAAGCTACCCTTTCCCCTAATACAATTATTTAATTTCCACTTAATTAACTAACTCTCACACGAGTTACCTTGGCACCATTTTGTGTGTCAACCCCCATGGAGAGCCAATCCCCTATTGACAACGCAAAGATCTAATCCAAAAACCAAGGGTAGACAAAGTGCACAAAAAACTGATAATAAATATCAACCATAATGCAAGAGGTAACACATCCCGTTTGTAGTAAACAGGTGTTTAAACTGAATTACAACCAAGTGCACTACCCAAGGGAAATCAAAGGGCTGAACCATAAATCACAACAACCCCCTCATAAAATAACATCATTTGGAAGACTTACAAACACAACTAACCAATTTCCCCAAAAATGTAAACATAAGAAATCATAATTTAAATAGGCAATTCAAACAGGAAATAAATCTACCATTAGGATTTCTTAAATCCAATTTCCATTTCAATAAAATACAATAATACATTGTTCAAATAAACTAGCTTATTACAATTTCACTTACAAAGAATAAAGAAATTAATTCTAAATGTTTAATTCCAATTTCCCTATTTACATCAATATAAAATCAATTTCACTTTTTAAATCATTTCATTCTAAAGATAACTAATTTGTGCATTTGCATGCACCCATTAAAGAAAATAAAAATAAATAAATATATATATATATATATATATAAATAAATTAAAATTCATATAATAAAATCAAATCGCATATATTCAGGGCAGACGAAGGTTTAATGTGGGTTGTTTACATAGCGCCTCCCATATGGGGCTCACGGCTTGTGTAAGCAGCGTTGAGTGCTACCTATGAAGGCAATGCTGGCTGCCTCCACATCTGCCTCCCCCTATGGGGATAGCTGTGGGGGTAGCCCCCAATCCCCCAAAATAAATTCATAACCTTGCAATTTTAAAATTGTCATACGAATTTTCACAATCTGGTTTTTTAAAATATAAATTTTCAAAAAGGAAATTCTACAGGAAGCTTCATAAAAATACATGTATACAAATATTTATATATATGTATGTATATGTATATTTATATATATATATATGTTGAAATATATATATATATATATATATATATATATATATGTTGAAATATATATATATATATATATATGTTGAAATATATATATATATATATAAATTTATCAAAATGATTGTTTCAATTGGACAAATTATATTCACAAAAAGCTTTATACAGGAAGTATTTACAAAGTTTAACAGAGGTTTTCAATTTCCCAATCAAATAAAACTAATTGGGAAAACAAAACAAAACAAAACAATAATCTTCTACAGGAAGATCTTTTCCCATACAAACAAGAATTTCCACAAATTTTGACAAGATTTTAAATCCATTCCTACAGAGATTTTCCAAATCTTCTATTGTTTTCCCTCTGGGATTTCTATTGTTTAAAAACAATTTCCTCCCCAATTTTCAACAACTTCATTTTTTCAATTTTCAACAACCTCTACAAAATATCTTTTCTCATTGCCCCGAAATAACCTCTTTCCTCTTTCAGTTAATGCAAATATTCTCTTTGAGAATTAATTCCCAACAACAGTGTTTAATTTTTTCTAACACATGTCACAAATAAAATATCTTTTCAACCAAATCACAGATATTTCGTCTAAGATAATTACAAAATATTTATGCATTTAATAATTCAAAATTCATATATTAATTTCTAATTAAATTTAATCTAATTAAATTTAATCTAATTAATTTAATCACTTTATAAAATAAATTTAATCTCAAAGATTAAATCATTTTACAAAATAAATTTAATTTAATTAATTAATTAAATCAAATATAAAACTTCTAACAACATTAATCAAAATTAATTAAATAATCACTAAAAACCATTATAAGCATTAATTAACATTAATTTCCCACAGAACATACCTTGTAAAATAAATAAACGATAAGGAAAACGTGGACAACATAACAACAAAACATACTGAAACAAGGACTAATGACACACTGTGACTAGGGTTGTGGCTTGACAAGGAAACCCCATTACTATCTCCCAATCAACTATTTCGTTGGGCAATGGACACACTCAAACCTATGAATCCAGGTGGAGTCGATGTCATGTACCTGCAATCCTACAATCAAAACATATGTCGTACATATATATATAAATCATGAATCAAACACACTGTGAAGAGAAAATCGTAGAATCGCAAGGCACTCGCAAGCGAGTGATGAAATCTCGTTCCGTTCACCAATATAGTGTCACATCAAAACTGACAAAACTAAAACATTAATTAATTACAGATGAGCATATATCAATATCAACTCAAATAATCAACTATGCTAACCAAAAAGCATGTCATAATCAATAATCATCCATAAAGTGTACCATCACATCTAAATATAAAAACCACTGTCACTCCAATGTTAGCGATCAAATAACAACATAGCATCATGGTCTATCAAAGTGAAATCACTATCTAAAAATATAAGCAAATCAGAGGGGTACTACATCCTCCCCCCTAGGATCAGGCTTACTCCTGGAAGCCTACGAACAGATAGGGATAGAGCTCCCTCATCCTAGTCACATCCTCCCAGGTAACCGAAGTATCATCACTAGGATCCCACTGAAACTTAACCTACTCAATATCTCAACCCCTGAGAGCAAGTCTCTTGTGTTGTGTGACGGCCACAGGCTCCAAAGCCAGTTGCATATCCTCTACCTATAAGGAATTCCAATCAAGGATATGAGATATATTAGGGTGATAAGGTCTGAGTACTGAAACATGAAATACGTCGTGTATGCAAGAGAGACTGGGCGGCAAAGCAAGATGGTACGCTACTGGACCAATCTTCTCAAGAATCTTGAATGGCCTGAAAAAGCAAGGTGTGAGCTTAGAGCCCTTTCCATATCGGATTGGACTCTTTCGTGGGCGCACTCGCAAAAAGACTCAGTCTCCTACTACAAACTGGCGGTCCACCTGATGCGCATCTGCATACTTTTTCTGCCTATCATGTGCAACAACCTGTGAACCCTAATCCAAATACCTGCAAAACACAACAAATGAATACATTAGGAGATCAAATGCAAGTAATAACAAGGATTCCCCATGAAATCCATTAACAAAACTCAAAATAGGAATGAAAAAGAAGAAAATAATGAAAGAATAAGAAAGTAGATCAAATCCTATTGAAAGTAATGCAAACTCTTGATCCCATGGGGGAATTGGTGCCAATTTGATGTGAAAATTGGCCCTTTCCCAACTCCAATGATGCAAGCTTGATGAATGTTGAAGAGTGTTGATGAGTGATCCACTTTTGTGAAGATTCAAATGTGCTCCAAGATGAAAACCTGCATAACCTAGCTATGGATGGATGAATCTTGCAAATGCTTGAAGATGAATTTTAGTAGAGTAAGTTTACTCAAATTGTGGATGGATAAAATGAAGGATGAGCTCTTCATTTATAGAATTCTAAGATGGATGAATGCCATAAATGAAGCAATGTGGGACTAACATTCAACCAATGGCAAGGTGCCACTTGTCAACATTTGATAGGACGAAGGTTGAGCACATTTTGATCCATGTGCAAGTTTGAAATTTGAATTTGATGATATGACATGTTTAGGGGGGATGAAAGATGAGTTAAATGCCAAGTGGGAGACATGTAAGAAACAATGTAAGAGCCTTAAATGCTTTGTTGGATGGACAAGTCCTTTTTGGGGGAGATTTCAAATTTAAGGAATATTCCACCTTTGATGCCTTTTTGAATGAAAATAGGTGATTTATAAATTAATTAAATTGATTTTCATGTGCAAGTTGCAAAATCTAGAGGATTTGAGTGATTAGGATTAAATTAATCAGGATTTGATTAATTTAAGGGGAGATTTAGCTGATTTGACTATTTGATTTAGATTTTAGGATTGAAATAAATCAAAAAGAGATGAAAATGATTAAGACTTAGTTAAATAAATATTTTGATTTATTTAACCAAAAGGGGTGATGTTAGATTAAATTAGATAAATGCTTGATTTATCTAATTTAATTAGATGAGCTTTAGAGATTTAATCAAATAATATGGATTATTTAATTAAATCAAAGATATGAAGATGAAGTGACCTAGCTAATTACACAAAGACAATGATTTAATTAAATTGAGGGATTTATTTAATTAAAAGGAGAATTATGATGACTTTAATCAAATAAGGCTATTTGATTAAATGGTTAGACAGAGGGATAATTTAGGATGAAGCGATGTTAGTAGATCAAGATCGAGTGTGCGATATCAATCTGTATATTTTCGATGTCTACACAACCAAATGTTCCTTGATACAGATTACTTGTTACTCCATATCCTGAAGCATCTCAGGACCCAGTAGAACTCTATCCTCTATCTGATCCCAACTCAAAGGAGTCTGATACGGTCGTCCATATAATTCTTGGAAAGGAGGCATACCAATCGAACTCTAATAACTATTATTACAAGCAAACTCCACTAAATGGAGATAGTCCTCCCATCATGTCTGTCGGTCCATCACATACATGCATAACATATCCTCAAGGATTTGGTTGACCCTCTTGGTTTGTCCATCTGTCTCAGGGTGATACGCTAAACTAAAGTTCAACTGATTTTCCATGGCATGCTGGAATGACGTCCAAAGAGATGAGGTAAACACAGGATCCCTATCAAAAATGATCCAATGAGGAATACCGTGCAACCTAACTATATCTCCCATGAACACTCTAGCAACAGATGGAGCATTATAGGATGAAAGAATAGGTGAGAATTGTGCTACCCTCGTCAACCTATCCACCGTCACCATAATGGCATCATGTCGTTATGAAGAATTGGGTAACCCAACAATGAAATCCAATGAGATTATATCCCATTTCTATTATGGCACCAAATGTGGCTGCATAAGTCTTGCCAGATGTTGGTGTTCAAATTTCACTTGCTGACACTCCAAACACCTCGACACAAATTCAATGATATCTCACTTCATACCTGGCCAGAAGTATAGCTGTCACAAATCGGCATGCATCTTCTTCACTCCTGGATGAGTTGAATAGGGTGCCTGATGTGCCTCTGTCATAACCAAGGTACAAAGATCTCCAGAACATGGAACATAAATGTGTCCCATGTGTCTCAATAAATCATCTGACTCTAGAGAATAACCTGAAAATCTGCCCTTAAGAATTCTTCCCTTCTCTATTTCTGATCTCACCTTCTAATACCAACTGTTTACAAGAAGTGTAGAAAGAATCTGACTCCTCAAATCCATACCAAGAATCAACTCTGAAAATTTGTGTCTTCGTCTGCTGAGAGCGTCAGCAACTACGTTCTCCTTCCCCTAGACGAACTTCACCTTGAAGTCATACTCACCAAGGAATTCCATCCATCGCCTATGCCTGGCATTTAGATTAGGTTGGGTGAAGATGTATTGTAAGCTCTGATGGTCACTATGCAACTCAAATTTGTGTCCCAACAAGAAATGTCTCCATCTTGTCAAAGAGTGTACTACCGCTGCCAACTCAAGATCGTGTGTGGGGTAATTCAACTCATGATCCTTGAGTTTGTGTGACTCATACATAATAACATGTCCATTCTGCATCAAAACTACTCCTAATCCCTCCAAAGACGCGTTTGTACAAACAACAAAATCTCCAGTAGGATCAAGTATCGCAAGAATTGGTGCACTGGTCAACCTCTCCTTCAGAGTCTGAAATGTTGCCTCACACTACTCTAACCAAACAAATTTCTTCCCTTTTCTCTGAAGAGAAGTGATAAGATGTCCTATCCTAGAGAAACCATGAACAAAGCATCTATAATAACCTGCTAATCCCATGAAACTGCGTATCTTTGCCACATTAGTGGGCATAGGCCAATCAATGATCACTTGGATCTTCACAGGATCTACTGCAATACCCTCTCCTAATATCACATTCCCAAGGTACTTAATCTTAGTCTTAAATAACTCACATTTGGATAGGTTAGCGTACAATTGATTATCTCTCAAACACTACAAAACCTACCTCAGATGCTCTTCATGCTCCTCTACTGTCCTGGAATACATCAATATATCATCAAGGAATACTAATACAAATCTATCCAGATAAGTGCAAAATACTTCGTTCATAAAACTCATGAACACAGATGGCGCATTCATCAACCCGAATGGTACCACTGTAAACTTGTAGTGACCGTAATGTGTGCGAAACGTCATCTTATGAATGTCATATTCAAAAATATGTAGCTAATGATACCCCGACTTAAGATCAATTTTTGAAAAGACCATAGCACTCTTGATCCGATCAATAGGTAAGGGATATCAGTTCTGGATTGTCACTTTATTCAGCTAATGGTATTCTATGCACAAACAGAGAGAACCATCCTTCTTCTTCACAAAAATTACTGGTGCTCCCCAAGGTGAAACACTAGGGTAGATGAAACCCTTTTCTAACAACTCCTCCAGCTGCAACAAGAGCTCCTTAAGCTCTTGTGTAGTCATACAGTATGAAGCTCGTGAAATAGGATTAGAACCAGGTATAAGATCAATCTTGAAATCAATGTCACATTGAGGTGGCATCCCTTGAATCTCATTGGGAAATACATCTACATACTCCTGAAGTATGGGGTGGCTATCAAGACAAACCTTTTCCTCACTATCACCCAACTCCAAGTCATCTACTGTCACTGCAAACAACTGACATCCTTGACGTACACATCTCCTCAACTGCATAGATGAGATCATCCTCAATGATATGGGTCTTTGAACTCCCACTATCTCATCCTCTCTACCAGATGCATCAATGCATTGAATCGTCATACGTCGAAAGTCAATAACGGCCCTATGAGCCTTAAGCCAATCCATCCCTAAGATGATTTCATACGACCCCAACAATATAATGCAAAGATCTATTGTAGTGTGAAAGGATCCAATCTCCAATCTACAATTAGGTACTAGGGAATGCGCTGCAACTTTAACACCGGAAGTCAATTCAACCTACCACTTAACGTCTTGCTTTACTGCCCTCAGTCTACAACGTGCCATGATAGACGATGAAATAAAAGAATATGATGCTCCTGAATTAAATAAAATGATAACCTTATTACCCTGTAACATACCAAAAGTCTCTACCACTATGCCCTGGTGATCAACTTGGTGATTGTCAACCACAACAAATACTTGATGACCTCTACCCACATCTCCAACAGTCAACTCTAACATCGCTGGCCTCTGAGTATAACGTGATGTGCCCTTATTGGGACATTATTGCACTATGCGACCTTGTTGGCCACAAGAAAAACATCTTGTACCCTTGTTGAATCCTCTACCTCCAGGAGGTGCGCTCAACTGCTGAACACTACCCCTATTATAGGTAGACTATGTACTCTGTGTTAGCTGCTCAAAGTTGGGGCGTTTGTTTCACCTCCAATTCCTGTCACCCCTTGACTGATACCTGTCTCCCTATCTCGGCTGGAAATTCTTCTATTTCCCCTGTGAATTCTGATGCTGGCCACTTTGTACAGGCACCTATTGTGTCTTAGGTGGTCCAGCTCCCTGAGCCAGGCCACTACGTGAACTAGGTCCTATAGCTGAAGCATTGCCTATTTGCACTCCAGTATGGCTAGCCAATTCCATCGCCAAGTACTCCTCCACCAGTCTCCATGGTCTTAGGTTCGAAAACCAGAACACCACCACTGATTCGGGCATTTAAGCCCCTAATGAAGTGTTGAACAAGCATGCCCTCATCATCACAAATGCCAATGAACTATTTGAGCTCATAAAATTGACACTTATACTATTCCACCGACATGGTCATCTGTCGTAGAGCATGAAACTCGTCTCCATGACGATGTCGCCAATGGTCAGAAAAGAATCTGGCTCTAAACCTCTCTATGAACATATCCCAAGACACATAATTAATGTCAATACAAAGCTTCTGCTCCTCCAATCTCCACCAGGTAGATGCAAAGTCTCGCAAGTGCATGATCGCACATCTGGCCTTGGTGTTGCTACCATAAGGGTTCATAGAAAAACACTGGTTCAGGTCTATCAACCATGTCTCGACCTTTAATCCGTTGCTAGAACCATCAAAAGTGGGTGGATGAGCTCTAATTAGGTCTCTCATGTGAGCGGTTATGTCTACCTTTGGTTGTGCTAGTACCTCTCTCTCACCAATATTGATATGATCCTTGTCCTGCCTCGGCCCAACGCGAGCAAGAGTCTCCTCTAACAAACAACGCAATTGAGCACCCTCAATCCCTGGTGGATCTTGATTATGATCACCGCCTCTTGGAGCATTTTGGGAAGCCTGATGTTCCTCATGATTTGAGTCATGGGGAACACGGGGAGGTGAATCCTGCTGACTACCTCCATGACTGCCTCCTTAGCCACGACCACAACCTCTACTACGACCTTGCCTAGGTGGCATGATGCTACACAGACACAGGGTATGAGACAAGGTACACAAACAACTTAATGAGTTCAATATTATCCTAGAGCACCCAGTGTTTAAACTTGGGCTCTGATACCATGTGTAATGCCCCGCCATGTGACCCTAAATGATGACACAACCATAACATAAACGTAACATTTTTTTTAAGTGTAATTAATAACAAGTAAAGTGAACTACGCTTAGCGTTTACATCCTCTAAGATACGTGACAACACTTACATTCGATCCCATAACTTACAAAAGTGAACTAACCATAGCATATAAAATTAAACTCATGAAATAAATAACATACATCCAAAGCATTAAACTCATCACATAAGATATAAAGTACATTAATGAATCATTCATAGATTGTATTCATTTCATAAAGTAGTTACAAGACTCATTTCCAAAATGAGGAAGATCATACAATAATGTTACAATAACAATGATACAAGAATCCTCCTCATATACAAATGAGGAGTAGTACATATGCAAACTATCCAACTGATACAAAATAACATAAGAAATAGTACAAAGCAATTGGTACACGCGAGCTCTCCAATTTGGAAAATCCCGCCATCACGAACATGAAATGGGAACCCAACGGTGTATGGTGCCCGTTCCACCCAACCAAGTGGTACCCAAAGGCCCACCCCTCATGCTAGGAGATAATAAAAGGGATTCTTAGGCAAAACCAACAACCTCAAGACACAGGCAACACACAATACTATACCATACAAGAACAATACATACCTAAAGGTTACATTGCTTCCAAAGTAAAATAATCAAGTATATCAACTGAACAGTACATATTATTGTCATAGGAGGAGTGCCATCACAAAGTTGCATGGGTTACCCTGGTAGATCTTCCTAGGCCCCGACCCCCATCTTGGGTTACCCTAGTAGCCTCTCACGACCACCAGCCCCACATGGAAAACCGATGCAGAATTAATTATCTTTCAAAGGGACAAGATAATGATCTTGCCATTCTAGGCCTTCTCGTCTCATCCCAAGTCTAAACAAGCTCTTGAGCCCATGAGCGAGGCACAATTAACAAGTTATATGAATTAAGCTACCCTTTCCCCTAATACAATTATTTAATTTCCACTTAATTAACTAACTCTCACACGAGTTACCTTGGCACCATTTTGTGTGTCAACCCCCATGGAGAGCCAATCCCCTATTGACAACGCAAAGATCTAATCCAAAAACTAAGGGTAGACAAAGTGCACAAAAAACTAATAATAAATATCAACCATAATGCAAGAGGTAACACATCCCGTTTGTAGTAAACGGGTGTTTAAACTGAATTACAACCAAGTGCACTACCCAAGGGAAATCAAAGGGCTGAACCATAAATCACAACAACCCCCTCATAAAATAACATCATTTGGAAGACTTACAAACACAACTAACCAATTTCCCCAAAAATGTAAACATAAGAAATCATAATTTAAATAGGCAATTCAAACAGGAAATAAATCTACCATTAGGATTTCTTAAATCCAATTTCCATTTCAATAAAATACAATAATACATTGTTCAAATAAACTAGCTTATTACAATTTCACTTACAAAGAATAAAGAAATTAATTCTAAATGTTTAATTCCAATTTCCCTATTTACATCAATATAAAATCAATTTCCTTTTTTAAATCATTTCATTCTAAAGATAACTAATTTGTGCATTTGCATGCACCCATTAAAGAAAATTTATTTAAATATATATATTATATATAATTATACATATAAAAATATATTATTTAAATATCTTAAAATTCAATTCAATTTTTTTGACACGTATTAAAATATAAATATATATTTATATATATATATATACATATATATAAATATATATGTAATAAATATATACTTACATATATATATATATATATTTATTTATTTATTACATATATATTTATATATATACGTATAAATATATATGTAATAAATATATACTTACATATATATATATATATATTTATTTATTAATTAAAATCCATATTATAAAATATGGGAAAATGGCGGAGCAGAGCGCAAGGAGCAAAAATTCGCAAAAAGGTGTCGACCAGAGAGTGAAGGATGGCAAGATGGCGGCAGGGTCAATTCTTGTGCAAAAGTTTTCGGGGGATCCCAGGTCGGGGAAGGTTTTGTCAGAGGAGGAAGGTCAGACACGTGCTTAGAATGTGAAGGATTTGCAGCATTGGGAGCATGCACAAATTCGTGGTGCAAAAGCAAAGGACGATAGTCGATCTCCTCACATGAATAGGTCTAGGCGGCGAAGGAAAAATAGTCCCCGAAGCCATGGGAGTATGGTTGAGGAAAATTGGCAGGAGAGAAATTCAAATTCAAACCTAAAATCTTCAAAATGGAAGGGCAGAAGGAAAGACCAAAATGTCAGTTCATCTAGCGAGGATGCAGAGTTTGGTCGTGTGGATTGTAGAACCTTTGTTATGGGCTCCAATTGGTTAGGCCCCTCAATCAAGAGACTGGAGGAGCCAAGTATTATTATGAAATGGTTTGGAACCAATATGAATTGGGACTCCCTGATTCGATGGTGGCAAGGTAGGTGGGGCTTGGAGATGAATTTTTAATACTTGGCGAATGGCTTTTTTATGGTCATCTACCCTTCTGGAGCAATTCGCTCTGAGATTATGGAAGGAATTTGGCTAATGGATGGTTTTGGATTCTATATGCACAAGTGGGGATCGGTTTTGATCCGCTTAGGCATCATCTTACATATATTCAAGACTAGTATAAAATTCCAAAGCTTCCTTATGAATTTTAGCATAAAAGTATCTTGGTAGATATTGGTGATAAATTGGGAAAATATATTTGTGCGGATGAGTGGACAGACGAAGATGGAATTAGTACCTATGTGCGAATCTGTGTGGAGAATTTTCCAAGCAACCCTAGGTGGAAAGAGATGGAGATTCATATAGAGTGGGGAGTCCTTAGGCTACCTTTGGTCTTTGAACCCAGACCTCATGGTAATTGGGTTGGAGCTTTGGGCTGGAGGGCTTGGGATCATCCGCTTTCAAGGGCAAGTGAACAACCTAGCAAGAAAGTTTTTGAGGCCCCTGAAGGGCTTGAAGATAAAGAGGAGCCGCCTAATCGTGCTTTAGAGCACTCAAATTATGAAGATGCTAGGACAAAACTTCAGAAAGGGACACACACTTTGGGACACATAGTGGACATTAACAAAGCCCTTAATGAGAAGGTCAATGATGTATTAAATATCATTGATAACAATTTAATAAAGGAAAACCTGAACTCATTGATTGAGGTTAGCAAAGAAATTGTAGAGTTTGCAGAAGAAGCTAGGGAGAATCAGTGAGATCCTTTCTTAACAAAAGAGGAAGACTGGTTGGAAGTTGTAGGGATGGGGGATGAGGTTTTAGATGGAAAATTGGATGCAGGGTTTTTGACAATGGCAGTGCAATAAGGGCTGGGCATATGTCAATTCGATAACGATGTGCTTTCTCCAGATTGTGGGGACCACAAGAAGAGAGGCAGAGTCCCAAATGTGGTCAAGTTGAAGATTGATGGAGAAGTGGCCAACCAAAAGAAGATTGTGGACTTGTTAAAAGTAGGGAAGGGGAATCCCCTTCCTGAAGAACAATGAAAATATTTACTTGGAATGTTAGGGGCTTAAACGCCCCTAACAAGAGACGCCTAATGAAGAATCAAAGTGTGGCTTCACAGGAAGAAGTTTGTATGCTTCAGGAAACAAAGCTCGACAAAGAAGGCGTGATGGAATTTGGTAAAACTATGGGCCCCTGGAATTGGTTTGATGTAGGGGCAGGAGCGGCTAGGGGCTTGATTACTCTTTGGCGCCCTAACTTGGTCTCATTAGTGAAATTAGTTGGGGGTAATAAATGGATTTCCTGTTCAGTCAAGAGTTTGGTGTCCAACATACAATTTATCCTGATCAATGTTTATGGCCCTACGTCTTGTGTAGCAAAATGGTTGGTATGGGTTGAAATTGAGCAATTTTGTAATAATTAGGTGTTTGATCACTACATAATTGGTGGGGACTTCAACGCAATCTTGCACCTGAGTGATAAGAGGGGGGGTGTCCAGAAAGCTCCAATCACAAATAGACTTTGAAGAATTTGTGAGCAAGAATCATCTTGTTGACCTTCCCTTGATGAATGGTTTGTATACTTGGACAAATAGGAGATATGGTTTTTGTTCTATCGCATAGAAACTTGATAGATATCTCTTCAAAGGTAATTTGGCTTCCTTTCCTTTTACTCTGGATTGTAAAATTCTTCCTTGCACAGGCTCAGATAATTTTCTAGTTTCTCTGGATATTGTTGGTGATGGGCGTCCTCCAAGATGTCCTTTTAAATTCGAAAGCATGTGGCTAAAGGATCCAAATTTTTTGTCACTCATTGAGCTGTGGTGGGACGAAATTGAAGTTGTTGGGACAAAAATGTTTATATTGTCCTCAAAGATAAAGCACATAAAGCAGAGGTTGAAAGAGTGGAACAAATCTAGCTTCAAGAACATATTTGAAGAGAAAAAGCGCATTGAAGAAGAGCTTTCAACATTGAACGAGGAAGTGATCCAGAGAGGTATGGATAATGAATTATATCTTTAGGAAAAGGATATTCTAAAGAGCTGGAACGACATCTTAGCAAAAGAAGAGGTGTTTTGGAGACAAAAATCTCGTGAATTGTGGTTGAATGATGGGGATAGAAACACTAAATTTTTTCATAACTCCACAAAAATCAGATGTGAAGTAAATAGAATTTCAAGTCTAAAATTGGAGGGTGGAAGTTTGATTGATCAACCCAGTCTTATCACAGATGCTGCAGTTCATTTCTTTCAAAATCTCTTGAATGATTGGGATGGATCCAACCTTTAGAATCAAAGTGAGTTTTTACAACATATTCCCAAGTTGGTGACAGGCAAACAAAACCTATTTCTTAATAAACCTTTTTCAGAACTGGAAATAAGGACAACTCTTTTTTAGCTACACCCGGACAAATCCCTGGGTACCGATGGCTTCCCAACAACCTTTTTTCAACATTGTTGGGAAATTGTGGGTGCAGATGTGGTGTCCGTAGTAGAAGATTCAAGAGCATCAGGAAGTGATTTAAAAGAACTCAATAATACTTTCATCACCCTCATTCCAAAGAAGGAGAAACCAGACAAACTTGAAGACTTCATACCTATTTCGTTGTGTAACACAACTTACAAAATTTTGGCCAAGGCAATAGAAAATAGGCTCAAGGTGCTGCTCCCAGGCTTGATTTTAGAAGAACAAACGGGCTTTGTACCAGGGCGCTCAATATTTGACGGGGTTATCATTGCTCAAGAATCCATCCATTCAATACAAAATACTTGGGTCACCTCCATGATTCTCAAGATGGATATCAAGAAAGCTTATGGTAAAGTTAATTGGAGGTTTTTATTCAAAATTCTGGAAGCTTTTGGTTTTTCCACTTCATGGCTCAACTGGATTTTTGGATGGATTGCTTGCCCAAGGTATTTAATTTTGATAAATGGATCTCTGTATGGTTTCTTTGAAGATTCTAGGGGGTTACGGAAAGGGGACCCCCTATCCCCTTTTTTGTTCATCTTAATGGCAAAATCTCTGGGCTGAGCCTTTGCTCAGGAAAACTTTGTAGGGAAGATAAAAGGAGTTCAAATAACAAGCAATATGCCGCCAGTAACCCACCAACAGTTCGCTGACGACAATCTGCTACTAGGGAGAGCAGAAGTCTTAGAAGCGAGATCCTTTAAAAAAATTCTTACAAACTATTCAAAGGCATCAGGCCAAGAGGTGAGTTTTGAAAAGTCTGAATTTTTCTTCTTGTTTACCAATCCTACTTTGGAAAAATAGATTTTGCATGTTCTCAAGTTTAGAAAAGGGAAGTTGCCATGCAAATATCTGGGTCTGCCCCTGACAACGGGACAACATTCGGGGAAATTATGGGACCCCTTGTTATCTAAGATTAATCAGAGATTATCCTCCTGGAAGGGAAGATGGCTTTCCTGGGCTGGTCGGTTAACCTTAATTAAATCATTTTTGGCAGTTCTCCCAATCTATATGATGTCATGCCTACCTCTTCCTAGGTGCATAAGCGACAAATTCAGTCAAAAGTTGAGGCAATTCTTTTGGCAAGGGGCATCGGATCAGAAAAAGCTCTCTTTAATATGTTGGGAAAAGGTTTGTAGGTCTAGAGAGGTGGCTAGGGCAAGCATCAAAAAACTTTCTCTCCAAAATAAAGCTTTAGGAGGAAAACTCGCCTGAAAAATTTATGAACAACAAGATCGGAAATGGGTAAAAATCCTAACTGCAAAGTATCTACATAACAACTCGTTAAGCTTCTTTTCTTCCCAATCTCTTCCTAAGGGATCTCGAGTATGGAACTTCATTTGCAATTGTCGGAAGTTGATAGTGGAATTTCTTTCATGATATTTAGGAGATGGTGGTCAAGCTTTATTTTGGGAAGATTCCTGGGGTGGTTATAACAAACTGGTTGAAGTGGTTTCTTTGAATAATGTGAAAGAAGTATCAAAACAAACCTGGGGTCATAATGTCAGAGATTATCTGATTATTGAGATTTCAAATGGTATTCTGGTATGGCACTGGAAAGATCCTTCTGAATTAGGCCTAAGTGAAGCAAAAATCAATGCTTTTAAGGAAATCATTAAACAAAGGTCTTTTTGTTTAAGAGGTGGCAAGGATGTTCTTTGTTGGTGAGACTCCCCTTTTGGTTCATATCGGGCCAAGGAAGGGTATGGCTTACTCTCTAAGCAACTGGAAACATTGGTAGACATCTCTAGCGATCTGTGTTGGAATAAATTTTGCCTCCCTAAGGCTAGAATTTTTGCATGGGCTATTGTCCAAGGTAGAGTTCTTACTTTAGCAAGGTTAAAGAAATTTGGTTTTAACGGTCCTTCAAGATGTGTGCTTTGTAAAGTGGCGAAAGATTCAAATGACCATCTATTTCTCAATTGTCCATTCACCAAACATTGTTGGGAGTGGCTTTGTTCGAAGCTATGCCTTTCAACTGTTTCTCCAGGGAACTTGAAAGATTGGTTAAATGGTTGGCCAAGAATTCGCAAAGGCTCGACGCTAGCTGGGTTTTGGTGGTCAAGTCCTTCTATGTTGCTGTGGGAGGTATGGAAAGAAAGAAATCAGAGGGTCTTTAAGGATAGTGCATTAGCATTACCATATTTTTTGAATAAATTAGAAGCTTGTTTGGTTGAGTTGATGAATTCAAGAATATTTCAGAACTCAAAATCGATTTCTCTTTTCTTTGGTTGGGATGCAAAAGTTTCAAAGCAATGGTCTGGGTTGAAGATTCCCTCACAATTTGGGTTAGGTGGAAAGGTGGTGGAAACATAAAGGAAGACAGTTAAATGGCTCCCTCCTGACCATGGTTAGTATAAGCTAAACTTTGATGGCGCGGCCAGAGGCAATCCTGGGCATTCGAGGGCTAGGTGTATTATCAGGAATTGGCTGGGTAAGACTATTGGAAAACTTGCTTCCCCACTCAAGCTTGGAACTAATAATTGGGCATAACTGCAGGCTGTTGCTTTAGGTCTAGAATGGTGTTTAGAGTTAAATATCAAGAACATATGCATAGAAGGGGATTCTTTGATAGTAATCAATGCTTTGCGCTCAGGAAAATTTTAGAATTGGCGAGTCAACGCATTTCTGGGCCCAACATTAAAATAGTTGAATCGATTCAAAAAATTTGAAATCCCTCATATCCTAAGAGAAGGCAATCAAGAGGCTGACTCACTATCCAACTTGGGAGTTGACAGGCTTTCAATTAAGGAAGTGTTTTGGGACAACTTAGTGTATGAGTATTTGACATGGGTGGTTGGGTGGGCGCCACCTCACCCTCAATGGGTGAGGTGGCTGGGGCCTTGGGAAGTAGGAGTATTGTTGGGTGTATGGGATGGGTTTTTTTTTATCAACGGTTGTCCTTACACGTGCGAGATGGCAAATCAAGAATCAATCAGTGATTTAGTGAACTTCGTGGAACGGTGGAAGGACCTAGAGTATGTATTTCTCATGATCACCCGTCGGCTTTTACAACGTGAGTTGGCTTTTAAAGGAAGGTTTGTTCATGGGAAGGACATCATGGTGGAGTACGCAGGAAGGTTCATTTATCTGCACGCATTGCTGGCTCTTTTCATCTTTGTCTGGTTAGAAAATGAGCAAGTTTATTTTGTTGGTTTTTGGCAAGGATCTGGAAATGTGAGGTCTAGAAACACCGGTTTCTTTGAAGGGCTCTAAGAGGTAGATTTCCTTTGAAGGGAAGATCACTACGCTTCGCATTCAATGCCTCATTAGATACCAAAATTTTCTAGTCTTTGTGGCCATCTCCTGCATTGCGGGGAAGAGGTTTATGGAGAATGTCGAAGGTTACAGGCTCGATTTAGACATATCATCTAGGGTGCTGGCGATTCTATTGGATGTCGGGGTATCTAAGGGTGATGCCAAGATAATCATGTAGAGGTTGTTCAAGAAAGATATGTTGGCTGGTTTGGATCGGGCTCTGGTTGTTGCACGCTTAGGGAAAGGTATTCCACACCTTCATGATTTGCATTTGCTTGAAGATCCAAATGCACTAGTCAATTATTATTCATTCCTGCTGGATGTAACTGGGCTTGATTTAATGGAGCACAGATGGCTGGTGAATGCTAGAGAAATTTTCCTGAAGAGGAAGTATCAATTGGTCTCTTCGGTGGACTCGGCATGGAAACGTGAATTTTGTGTGTTTGCACAACAAAATGTCTGGTAACTGGCTTTGGGGTACCGTGTCTGTTGGTCTGTGTTTTTTTTCTGGTTAAGGGTTTATTTTGTTTTGTCTCTTTCTAGTTGGCAGTACAACGGCTGGTTTAGGTCTTGAAATTTTGCCAATGGGCCTGATACTTTCATGGAAAACTGGTTTGTGGGCTCTTCGGTGTTGTTTTGATTCTTTGGGCACCATGTTTTGGGTCTGTAAGTCTGGTTTTGGTGGTTATGGCAGTGAGTTTCAATCTGTGATTTCCTGCTCAAGCAGACACATGTAAATTTTTGTTAAATCAATATAATCTATAAGCTCTCTTATCGATAAAAAAAAATCCATATTATAAAATCAAATCGCATATATTTAGGGCAGACGAAGGTTTAATGTGGGTTGTTTACACAACAACTCCCATATGGGGGTCACAGCCTGTGTAGGCAGCACTAGCTGCCTCCACATCCGCCTCCCCCTATGGGGGCGACTGTGGGTGTAGCCCCCAATCCCCCAAACTAAATTCATAACCCTGCGATTTTAAAATCGTCGTACAAATTTTCACAGTCTTGTTTTTTTAAATATAAATTTTCAAAAAGGAAATTCTATAGGAAGCTTCATAATAATATATGTATACAAATATATATATATCAAAATGATTGCTTCAATTGAGCAAATTATTTTCACAAAAAGCTTTCTACAAGAAGTATTTACAAAATTTAACAGAGGTTTTCAATTTTCCAGCCAAATAAAACTAATTGGGAAAACAAAACAAAACAATAATCTTCTATAGGAAGATCTTTTCCCATACAAACAAGAATTTCCACATATTGTTTAAAAACAATTTCCTACAGAGGCTCTCAGATTTCGCTATAAATTTTTTTTGGGTATTTTATTTTTAAAAATCAATTTCTACAGAAGCTCTAAAATTTTCATTACAATTTTTCCAAACACAACAATCTTTCAAATTTACAAAATAAATTAAAGCTTCTACACAGATAACATATTCTTCTTGTACAAACAATCTTTCCAATTTGCATAACAATAAAAGTAATTTAAAGAACCTGTTTCTGGATGCTTGAGGAAATGATGTTTGAAGTAGAGCTTCACCTTCAGATTCCAGTTTGCCAAAGCTTCTTCCAAAATATTCACTTTTCCAAAAGGATGAAAATAAAACCAGAGCCAAAATTTTCGGAGAACTTCCTCCCCAATTTTCAACAACTTCATTTTTTCAATTTTCAACAACCTCTACAAAATATCTTTCCTCATTGCCCTGAAATAGCCTCTTTCCTCTTTTAGTTAATGCAAATATTCTCTCTGATAATTAATTCC
Organism: Sequoia sempervirens; assembly: GCA_007258455.2. Taxonomy (NCBI): domain Eukaryota; kingdom Viridiplantae; phylum Streptophyta; class Pinopsida; order Cupressales; family Cupressaceae; genus Sequoia; species Sequoia sempervirens. The sequence continues at coordinate 109,156 of VDFB02252858.1, read as the reverse complement.
CAACAACAGTGTTTAATTTTCTCTAACACATGTCACAAATAAAATATCTTTTCAACCAATTCACAGATATTTCCTCTAAGATAATTACAAGATATTTATGCATTTAATAATTCAAAATTCATATATTAATTTCTGATTAAATTTAATCTAATTAATTTAATCACTTTATAAAATAAATTTAATCTCAAAGATTAAATCACTTTACAAAATAAAATAAATTTAATTAATTAATTAAATCAAATATAAAACTTCTAACAACATTAATCAAAATTAATTAAATAATCACTAAAAACCATTATAAGCATTAATTAACATTAATTTCCCACAGAACATACCTTGCAAAATAAATAAACGACAAGGAAAACGTGGACAACATAACAACAAAACATATCGAAACAAGGATTGACGACACACTGTGACTAGGGTTGTGGCTTGACAAGGAAACCTCGTTACTATCTCCCAATCAACTATTTCGTTGGGCAATTGACACGCTCAAACCTGTGAATCCAGGTGGAGTTGATGTCCTGTACCTGCAATCCTACAATCAAAACATATGTCGTACATATATATATAAACCATGAATCAAACACACTGTGAAGAGAAAATTGCAAGGCACTCGCGAGCGAGTGATGCAATCCCGTTCCCTTCACCAATACAGTGTCACATCAAAACTGACAAAACTAAAACATCAATTAACTACAGATGAGCATATATCAATATTTACTCAAATTATCAACTATGCTAACCAGAAAGCATGTCATAATCAATAATCATCCATAAAGTGTACCATCACATCTAAATATAAAAACCATCATCGCTCCAATGTCAGCGATCAAATAACAACATAGTATCATAGTCTATTAAAGTAAAAGCACTATCTGAAAATATAAGCAAATCGGAGGGGTACTACACTACTACTTTGCTATTAAGTTTTTTTTTTCTATATCAAAAATATATTTGCATTAGATATATCCTATTGACACTTTACTAAATGCTTTTTGTTAAGAATATTAAGGCTCCTAACATTCCATAGTATGACCCTCATTGTTCAGTGCAAAGAGGCTTTCCCTTCTCCGATCTCAACATCACACTTATTTTCATCTAACCTTCAACATCACCTTCGTGAGACAATTTGTCCTCGTTCCTTTTCCCACTTCTTCTCTTGTTCATTGCAATTAGGTTTCTTCGTACTGCTTGTAGATTGAAAAATCCCTCTCATTTCAAAAACAAAACATGATATCTTTTGAATCTTCCTCCAAATGATCACCAATACATCCTAGGGTGGCAATGGCATCAATCTCCGCATCCACCAAAGGAGGAAGACCATTATCATCCACTGGAAAATCAAAGACCACAGTTACTCCACTTTCCTCTTCTACTACCATAGGAAAAAGGTGAGCTTCAACATCCTTTTTGAGCAAGCATAATTTCTCCTCTCATTTATGATACCAAAAACATCCAAATCAATGTCAAATATTTTGGAAGTAAAATTATATTTTGGTCCCTTCAGTTTAGGAGAGTCCAACAAACTCTCATCTACATCAACATAAACAACATCCTGCTTATATTAAAGGTGTTAAAACAAAATTTTGTAACTCTCCCCTACTTAGATTAGTGTAGGAAGTTGTTTCCACTCACCCAACTTCCTTTCAATATATCAATTGATATAGTTGCTTATATATATGAGTAAGTATGGGCTTATATGTGTTTGAGTTTTGAAATTTTAGTAATGATATATGTATATTAAAATATACATATATTGTGGATGGATGGGCGAGCGCCACCTCGCCCCCAATGGGTGAGGTGGCTGGGATCTCAGGAACTGGGAGCTCTTTGTGAAGTATGAAACGGTTCTCGCCGATCAACAACTGTCCTCTCGCATGTGTGGTGGAAAATCTAGAATATATCAACGTTTTAGTAAGCTTCGTGGATTAAAGGAAGGTCCTAGAACTTGTTTTTTTCATGATTATTCACCAGCGTTCACAGATTGTGTTGGCTTTCAAAGGACAATATGTTTGTGGGAAGGACATGTTGGTGCTGCATGCAAGAAGACTCATTTATTTGCATGCGTTGCTGGATCTTTTCACCGTTGTTTGGTAGGAAAATGAGTAGGTTTATTCTATTGGTCTCTAGAAAAGATTTGGAAATGCAGGGTCTGGAAACGCCGGTTGCTTTGAAGGGTTCCAAGAGGAAGATTTCCTTTGAAGGGAAGATCACATTGCTTCACCTTCAACGCCTCATTAAGCATCCAAATTACCTGGTCCTCACAACCATCTCCTACATTGCAGGAAATAGGTTTATGGAGAACACCAAGGGTTACAGGCTCAAATCGGACATTTATTCCAAGGTGTTGGTGGGTCTTTTGGATGTCGAGGTATCTAAGGGTGAGACCAAGATAATCATGCAGAAGTTATTTAGAAAGGATATGTTGGTTGGTTTGGATAGTGCTTTGGCTGCTGCGCGCTTAAGGAGAGGAATTCCGCGCCTACGCGATCTGCATTTGCTCAAAGATCCAGATGCTTTGGTCAATTATTACCTGTTCCTATTGGATGTTACTAGGTTTGAGCTAATGGAGCACAGATGGTTGGTGAATGCTAGTGTTGCTTTCTTGAAGAAGGAGTTTTGTTTGGTTTCTTCGATGGATTCGGCATGGAAACATGACTTCCGTGTGTTTGCACAACAAAATGTTTGGTAACTGGCTCTAGAGTTCTATTGGTGATGGTCTGTGTCTTTATTTGGTTTAGGGTTTAGTTGTTTTGTCTCTTCCTAAGTTGTCTAAATACCCGTTTTAGTGGCTGGTCTCGGTTTTGAATTTTTGGGTCAATATGCCTAATATTTTCATGGCAAACTAGAATGTGGGTTCTCTAGTGTTGTTTCTCTAGGTTCCTTGTTATGGGTTTGAAAGTCCGATTTTGGTGTTTGTGGAAGTGGGCTTCAATCTGGGTCATCCTGCTCATGCAAACATATGTAAATTTTGTTAAATCAATATAAGCTAAACTTTCTTATCGATCAAAAAAAAAAAATGCATATATTAATGTATGAGTATATTATTACGTTCATGTACAAGAATATACTTATATATTAGTATACGTATATACATATATACATATATATATATATATATATATATATAATTAATTTTCTATATATATATAATTACTTTGCTATATATATTGTAAATGGAAATTAATATATACAAATCTTCATAGGTATAAATATATAAATATATGTGTGTAATAATATATATATATATATATACATTATTACATTTGGATAAACGATGTATATATATATATATGTGTATGTGTATTGAGCTTATTATGAATATATATATATATATATATAAATAATAAGCTCAATACATTTATATATATCTATATATATAACGATTAAGTATTTTTGATAAATCTAAAGCACACATATAAGGCACTGAAGTTAGTATTAATTAAAATGAATAGATGATATTGAGCACATGAAATATTGTTATAGCACTATGAGAATTTCATGGTGTATTGACATGTTGTGTTAAACACATATAGCTGTTTTAAACAACAATCAAAGGATAATAAAACCAACACATAGTATTGCAATGTTGTAGGTATTTATCATGTATTTCCATGCTTGCAAATGGAACGCAATATAGTGGAAGGCGTGTGGAAAAGATATATGACTTGGTCAATAGTATTGAAAGCTATTGGTAATGCATTTAAAAGCTTTGACTCAGACGTAAATTTGCAAACACCAAAATCACGCAAGAGGTTTATGTGCGCCAAATTATGAATATATGTATTGCATTAGAAGTCTATTTGATGAGCTCTATCTAGTGATGGAAACCAAAGAAATGGGAGAGTAAGTCAAGTAGATGCTAGCATGAATTGAGTCAACCTATTTAATCATTTGCCTTGCATATCTAAAATGCATTCTTGTTGTCTTTGAATGAAATGGCATATTGCTTTGTTTTATTGAGTATTAAGTTTAAATTATACCACCTTTTGTTACCTAGCTAAGTCGAATCATGCAAGCTGGGAAGTGTCGATTCATCTACCTTATTTCTAGCCTGTAGATGTTGATTTTGTGTATAAATTGAGGCATTCTTTACCTCAAAGGGACGCAAATCTGCACTCTACTGTTACTTTTTGAGAGTTACTCTGTTTTTCTAAGTTTTGTGAGGGAGAGTTTAAGAGTGAATTTGTAAGAGATTTTGTAAGAGAATTTGCGAGGGAATTTGGGAAGAGTAGAAGTGTTTTGTTGCCAAGTTGAAAGTTGTTTTATGGAGGCTAGGATTGGAAACCAGCTAGATCAATTGGAGCTTATACTTACAGGCATTTTGTATCTTGCTCCCTATGCTTTGTTGGACTTTGGAATATTCATGTGTTGCTTGAATGTTCTTGGATATTACTTGATTTAATGGAACCTATCTATTAGGTTGATGCTTTTATATGCCCTATATAGGATTTTATATGATGTATTTTTATTTAGACTTTATGTACGAAGAGTAAAATGTGAAATGTAGAACATAATGATGTCTTGAGATGACTTGGCTTTGTTAGCTTATATTGCTAGGAAAACTTGGGAACAATGAGGCTAGAAACACAACAATAGCAATGGTGTGGAAGATGAGTCATCGTTGATAGGATGTGAATTCATGCAAACCATGTGGATAGTTTATTCTAGAATGGTCATTTAATTGTTGCTTTACTTGAATATTGATTGAAACCCTGGGTCGAGAATAACCTATTTGATTTGGTTGTTTATTTGATCCTTGTTTGAAGCACATAGGTTGAGATTAACCTACATGGTTGGACTGATCATTAATTGTTGATTTTATCCTAGAATTAGGGTAAACTAAGGATGAGTTTAACCTATGTGATTAAGTTGATCACTTGAATTTGTGAATTACTATTTGATTGAAGCCATAGGTGGGATTACCCTACTAAGTTGGTTGTTTTATACTCTTGACATGAAGTCATTTTATTGATGTGAATCTAATTTTTGAATAGCCTATTATTGATGGGTTAAACACTCTTGAATAAGAGACCTTTATTGTTGAGACTATACTTCTAAATTGTTGGAATATGTGCCTCAATTCTTACTGACATGAAACTCTTTGAAAGCAAAGTCGGTGTGACATCATGGATGTCTGGCCGACTAACTGTTCTGAAGCTCTTGAAATGTTCATGTGGCTGTGACAGGGTCGAGGTCTTGCCGACAAGTCTATCGCTGTGACCTTGTGTGTTCGTTGTGACCTTTTGGCGAATGAAGATCCTTGGGCGATAGTTTGATCTTATCGAGTTAACTCATAGGTGTCGAGGAGAAGTCCCAGCAAATGGTGAAAGTCTCACTAACGGCATTTGGTCATCGGGGAAACACAAGGCTCTTGGGATAAAGTCTTGGCGATCTGCAGAATGTCTCGCCGAATAGGTCTCCATGTAGAATCTTCACGGTGACTTCAAATAATTTGGCATGAAGTCTTGGCAACCGAAGTAAGTATTGTCGACATCGGGCTAACATAAAGATCACGGGGAGATGTCTCAGCGATGAAGCTAGGTCACATCGATGGGAGTATCCACAGACAGTCTTCAGGATAACCTTGGGCACTCAGAGAAACGTCACGGCGAAGGGGCATAAGTCTTGCCGACTCGATAAGACTTGGTGATGTTCGATGAGAGGTCTCGATGACTTGGATAAGTCTCGTTGACTCAGGATGACAAGGTGTGCTTGGAGTAACCTCTTGGCGAAGGTGATAAGTCTCGCTGACTCCTGGGTGTCTTGGTATGACATCTTCGGCCGGTGTAAGGTCTTAGTGAAAGAATTAAGTCTTGCCAACTCAGTAAGACATGATGGAGCTCGATGAAATGTCATGGCAAAATACATGAGTCTTGCCGATAGTATACCTCATCGGTGTGACTTATGACTTCGATATGAGTCTCACTGAAGAGTGATATGTCATGCCAAATGAAAACTCTTGCCGGGATGACTTGAAGATTTCGACATAAGGTCTTGGCGATATATGGAAGTCTTGTCGATGGTTTCTCTGAGTTCGATATGACTTATGGAATTCGATATGAGTCTTGTCGATAAGAGAAACTCTTGCCGAATGTTGGAGACTCAAGCCGATATCGAAGTGATTACTTTGTGGCATCGGGGAGACACTATTAGTGTCTCACCGATATGCCAACAAAGTTGAACGCCCTTGACCAGATTGACCATCCTATGTGGAGCATCATGGACCAATCAAAGGAAGCGGGTTTCAAATGGATGACAGTTGGTTTTTGCATCAATTGCAGCGTTGGAAAAACTGCATGCAAGGAAAAATTTGAAAAGGCATGGAAACTTTCTTCGATGCAGCATTGGCGGATAAGGATCAACAAGAGAATAAAATCAGAATGTGTTAAGAATTATGTGATGAGTTTTTTCAAGTTGTTGAGAGCATTTTTTGAAAAAAAGATTGAACAGTGAAGCTACTGTGAAATACCAGATAGTTGTCTTTCTGATTGTATGTAATTTGTTATTACTGAAATACAAAGAGATTCAGCTTGGTGTGGTGGGTTTTTTCCCGTAAGGGTTGCCCATGTAAATCTATTGTTCATTGTCTTTGAGTATTTGCTCTATTTCTATAATTCTTTCATGTGTGTCTTAATTAGATTGTAATTTGAAAAATTAAAAGCCCTGCATTGCATTCTTCCTTGTGGACTTGACATTAGGAAAGTGTTTCCGCACCTCTGATTTCCTTACATAAATGAGTCATTTATTGATATTATTATTCTTTTGATTGAGACCATTTATTGTTGAGGTCATACCTTTGAACTAGGGTCAGTTATAGACAAGGATATACTTTTGAATCATTTATTAATGTAATATATTCCTGATTAGAGTCATTTAATGATGAGTATTTATTCTATGATAAAATGAAGCTTATGTATAGTATTAAGTAGTTCTATAGAGTGGAGTATATATAGCTAAAGCTAGTTTTTAATTGGTAGATTATGGAAAACATGTTAAAACCTATTAAAAGAGTTTTAGTGAACTTAGGGTATATAGGTTGTTCTTGGGGTTAAAGATTATCCAATAGAGGGATTTTCTTACGCATTGAAAATGATTGATCTTAACAAATTGAGCTAGAATGGTGGGTGAGCGTGTGACATCCATGATGAGAGCCATGTATGTCCCATTTTATGGCATATTTTAGCCTATTTTCATACTATAGACACACCTAAATTTGGACACTTAATTTATCCAAATTTATCCTCTTTCGTCTAAGCATCCCCTTATTTGCATTAATTAAGTAATATCGCTATTATTTAATTAATATCCTTAATTCTGCCAAATCCCTAAGGTATTTAATTAATAAATAAATGCCTTATCTCTTTAATCCTCCTTTTCATCAAATGAATTAAATAAAAATGATATTTATTTAATTCCTCACATGTCACGTCCCTTTCTTAATCCTAATTATTCTTCTAGTCTCATCATTAGGGATGTGCACATGCCTAATCCTTGATTAGGATGTGTCACATCCTCCAACTTTTGCAAGTTGGCCTCTAATATCTCTTAGCCACCTAACTCTCCTCTAATCCTTCATTAACTAGCCTAATCAACCTCTCAAATAATTTTTATTTTCTTTTATCTTTCCAAGGAATATTAAATTCCTTTTTCTCTTCCCCATGTGATCTTTGACTTGTCACATCAAGTCACATGTGAACTCTTCCCCTTCTCCCACTTGCCTCTAATATGTCATTAATTTGTCTAATCAGGTACTTGCACAATCTTAATCACTTAATTAGGTCAACCTAATCCCCATGTCATTTATGGAATGTGTCCTAAGTAAACCTTATTAAAAGCTTTCTCCTTTTGGAGAAGGCACTCCATTCCCCATGTGATTTTTTAATTCACATTTAATCCCCCAATGCCTTCCAAAGAATTTTAAATTATTTATTTCATTCCCATGTGGATATTTGAGGAATTTTAATTCCCCACATGTCCTTTCACCCGCATGGGGACAAAGACCTCCTTTATGAGCAGATCTTGTCCAAATCCCAAGGTACTATGTAGTACCTCCATGTCATGTACTCTCCTTCCAACTCATTTACACATCATATTTCTCAAGCCACTTCACATGCCACGTGTCAAGATGTGAGGGCTTGTGAGTTCTCAACTCACCATAGCCCTACATCTTGGCCATGTTGGTTTAATCTCAACTGTCCATTTCCCTAGAGAATTCAAAATTCTCTATAAATACCCCCTTTTTTCTCTCATTTTGAGAGGAAATGATTATGCTAGCCAAACTCTTGCAAATTTTTCTCTTGAGCCATACTTAGCCAAATACTTGCATTTGCATCCATTATCATCTATTTTCCATTCATCTTGCATCCCATCTTGCATCTCTTGCCATCAAAGGAGCATACACTACATCAAAGATCGAAGCGCCAACCAAAGGACAAGTCAACAAGTTAAAAGGTTCCATTTTGTTTTGTTAAGTTAATCATTTGCCCAATCTTGAGGTGTAGGGTGTTTATATTTGTTGTTTGCACTGTTTTGTTTGCTACTCATTTTTTAACACGTATTTTCTCCCGTTCACACATACACCTTCATACCCATTCCCACATTCCATTTTTGTTCCATATCATACCATTTTACCATTTTATGTTGCATATGATTTAATATATATATAAGTAATCTTTAATTTAGTTTTTAGATAAAATATGTGAATAAATAACATCAAATTATGTTTACTAATATTTCTTCCACTATGTCAAGAAAATATATATATTGTAGCATGCAAAATTAAGGGTGCAGATCTTCTTGTCACTTTTTGTTCAAGAACCTTCTTCACAAAAGTATGGTTTATGCCTACCATTGCAGTTTCCTTCATCCCATGGATGACATCAACTTTTGTGGTGGCATTAATTACCTCTTTAATGTTGACTGTTTAACACTTTATCTAATGACATACTTCTTTCTATTATTTCTCTACGACACATTCATAACATGTATTCACACCTATTTTCTAGGTTGGGCACATACTTTCCAATGTCACGTTTGTTGAGGCAATACCTACATTCGTCATCCACTTGGATTCATTTCAAGGAGCATAATCTGTTATAACAATTGTGCTTTCTAGCTATTGGAGGAGAAAACCGCAAGCATTATTTTATGATAAAGGACATGTTGTCTAGTTATTTCTAGCTAGAGAAATATTCATGTATCCTATTTTTTTCTCACCGTTATAACATAACTATTCTTCATTCATGGAGAGTACCCAAGGATTTATGTGAGCCATCCCTTCCTATTTTATTTAGCAACAGGTCAAAACAAAGTATTTATTATTGTTGCTATAAACCCAACATATATATATGTGTGTGATGTAAACTAGTAACAATAGATATAATACAAAAATACTTCTTGTTTGTGAATAAAGAAATCTTCCAAGTGCTACAAATTCTTGTGTTAGCGTAATAAATCTTCTCACTTGCAAACCATAGAGCAAGGACCCACTCCCTGGTGAAGCATGGTGACATTTATTTCTTTTTAATATTTTTGTTGTTGTTGTTGTTTATTTTCTATTTGATTTAATTTCAATAGATTTCATAGTTGTGTGATTTAATTTCTTGCAACATTTTATTTTCGTGTGTAATTGTCTTATGGTTATTTATAATCTAGTTTAAAATTGATTTTCATTGGATAGTCATTTCAGCTATTGATATTCTGTCAAGGTTGGTGTGTTTATTTGAAGCGTAAAGTGTGAGTTATATTTCTGATTTATAAGAGAGCCTGTTGTTATTATTGTGTAGTATGCGACAGTTCCTACCACAACTTTCAAGACATAAAGCAAAAGTAAGAAGAATGAACTAGATTTTCACTTAGGGAATTTATGTGTGTTCTAGTTGCATTTCATCCCCACTTAATTCATTGCTTTCATCCCTTAGGTATACTACCGTAACACCTCTCGCAAGCTTAAGATCCTTGGATTGACACTTAGACCAAGCTGAACCTAGTTTATTCTTTACCCCAGTTTTGGCCTATCAATCCACTCAAAGTACTGGGTGATGAATGCTTTGGCCAAAGTGGTGTAATTCACCACTAGTTACACTGTTAGTTCATTATTGTAACAACTCCATTGTTCCACTCAAAAGAATTACCAATGTTTTAACCACAAGTGAATAATTTATGATGCCGTCACATAGTAATAAATTTTTTTCTTGTAATTTAAAGACAATATGAACATCTAAAATAACACATATTTCAAAATTTCCATTTGCATTATAATTGAATGTACAATTATTCCAATACATTTAAAATCTCAAGATAACATTTCTTACATTACAACTTCTATAGAAATGGATATAAGAAAACATACATAGCTCCTTGAGCTTCATTAGCATGTAGTAACAAATGGTCCAAGAAATCCCCTACAAATCTCGACCGCCAACTGATGAGGAGAAGCATCACTCAAGCGCTTTTCTGCTAACCACAGACTCAAATGCGGTCCCCCGCACATCTGCCACATATGGCAAGATGGCCCTACCCTTCGACGAAGAGATTGGTTGGTAAAACCCCATAACAAATACCCTTCCTAAGCTTAGTGTTGTGCACTACAATTCTAGAACCTAATCTTAAATATGTATCATTAATATTTGCATATATAATATATCATCTATCAGTATACTATATATATATTCATTTTCTAGACCTCATGTACAATTCACATGTATATATATTTTATGATCATATATTTATATATATTAATATGTATGTCTCTTATGATCTTTCATACATATTTAGTAATATATATATATATATATAATATTTATATTTATTATATCTGCATATATCCCTAACTCGATAATCATAGAAAGCACATATATCTACCTATTCTTTAATTGAAAAATATATACCTAACACATAAATACCTATATGTGTATGTGATATATATATATTCCCAACCGACTTCTCAAAGCATATGATGCATTGTTTCATACATACATACATACATATATACATATGATTGTTGATTTACACAAATACATGAAGAAGAATTCAAACTCAATAAAGAAACTCAACCAAATCACGAAAAATCAAGAAACTAGAGAATAAAACCAAAGTCATTCAATTCAAGAAAACAACCTAACTTAATTAAGGTCGACTACCCAATTATTCCAAATAAGTCAAGACTATAACCAAAGACGCTTACCTGATTCCCAAGCTACTGACTTGACTTAACCAACTAAAAGTGGGTGTGTGTAAGCTCAGTTAGGTTTCATTAATGGTTACCCGACCAATCACTTCTCGTGAGTGATACTTCCCCTCCCTTCCAAAGGCATAAACCTGTACTTTCATCCAACTTGGCACATTTGCAATGGTAGTTAAACGTTCACTTGAAATCTACTTGCATCTTAAAACATTTCTATCAACAAAGCATTAGAACATTCATATTGCAATACATAACATTCCATCAATTCAAAAAAAATCATTCTTTTGAAATCATTAACATCTTATTGCATATTCACATATTTCATTCACCTAATTCAAACATATTAAAGTCACATTTTATATTTATCATTTTCACTCATAATGGTAAAAGTAACTTGATAACTATGAAATGGGATGTAACAATTGTGTTACCTTTTTCCATGCTAGCCCAATATTGTCATACACGTAGAACATAGATGAGTTGTACAATAAAGTTCTAGTTATGCAGAACACAACACCAACTCAAGTTTGGCTATTATTTTGAGGTTTCTGGACCAAACTCTTCGTCAAAGGGTTGGGCCATCTTACCATATGTGGTAGATGTGTGGGGGACCATAGTTAATCCATGGATGGCAAAAAAGTGCTTTAGTGATGCTTCTCCTCTTAGTCGACAAGCTGAGATTTGAAAGGGGATTTCCTGGATCATCTGTATTTCTAGTGCCAGTGGAGCTCAGATGAGCTAGGTATGTATCTTGTATCTATTTCTCTGAAATATGGAAAATGTATTTTGTGTCTAAATTATGAAATCATTTATTTGGAAATATTGTAACATTTCGTTGAATGAAATGAAAAAAGATGAATTATTGCTATATCACAATGCAATGCAATGGAAGTTTGGAATAGTGTTTATTTCAAATGTGCATGATATCTTTGTTTTAAAGAGAAAATTTGTATTGCTATGTGATAGCATCATGAATAATTTCACTTGTGGTTAAAACATTGAAAATTCTTTGGAATAGAACAATGGGAATGTTACAATTAACATACGCCTTGTGGGCTTATCACACAAGTGTTCGTATAGTGACGAGAACAACATTGTACAATGTTGTGTATGGAGTCGAGGCCATCATGCATTTAGAGTTGGAAATTCCATCTTTGCAAGTTTCCCTTAAAGGGTTAATTGATGATGAAACTTACCGTGCTAATCATTTACATCAACTCGAGTTTCTTGATGAGCATCAAATATAGGCCCTTGACCACCTTAAAGCTTATCAACAATTGCTCTCTAAACATTATAAATAAAGTGTTCTTCCTAGGACTTTCAAGGTAGGTGACTTGGTCCTCTATGAGAATAGGAGAAATATAAATGCGCCATCTGATAAAAAAAGAAAGCTCAATCTAAATTGGTTAGGCCCTTACATTGTCATCACCGTGTATGGTTTTGGTGCTTATGGATTGTCATCTATGGATGAAATTCCATTAAAAAAATCTATCAATGCGGTGCATCTTCACCGATACTATGCATAGTGTCTATGTATCATGTGTGTAACACTCATCCCTCGTAGATTGTAATGTATCATATTGTGACATTCATTCATTAACACATTGTTGCATTTTGTGTTATGATATATAATCACCTCTTCATCATATTTTTCTTTTGGACCACTCTATTTTTCTTGAGCATTCTTCTCGCCTTGGTAGCTTCTTTCAATTTTTGAGTTGACCTAAATTTGAGTTTTGCAAAATGAAACTTCATGTTAGATGTTGTGGTTTCTCATTGAGCTCGATTGTCAGGGGCATCATTGGTACTTGCCTGTTCGACCTCTGTGGCCTCTACAGTATCCTTTTTGGCACACAAATTCGTAAAAAAATTTCATATTTTTGAGTTTGCTCTAATGTTCTCTTTTCTACTTTAGAGTAGCTAATTTTTCCCAAAGATCAACTCACTAAAGTGGGGGACAAATGTAATGTCATAAAATTTCACCTCATGGCTATTTCACATTTGCGCATTTGACCCTTGCATTTATGATACCTAGCCACATTTATGACAAGAACCTTATGAGTCAAAATTTCACGATTTCAACTCCATAGGGACCAATGACGAAGAGACAATAGTTTGCCACCTCGTTTCTCATGAAACGATGAGTTGGATGCCTACGTGATGGGAAGACATTTGTTTGATGTGCTAGTGTCCCTGTACTTTCATGAGTTCAAATAAGGAATCTCAAAATCTTTGACCCGTGACACACATCTCTGTGGAATTTTTTTTAGAGTAATGGATCTTCCTGCCCATGCAGTTGAACAAAACCTTTTTTTCACTCTCATTTTCATTCATTCTATCACTCTCTCATTCAAACTTGCTTCTCTTACTCTTCTCTTCCCTATCTCATTTCTACGATGAAGCTTTATTAGATTGAAGTCTCTCCAATAGCCAAAATTCTTACAGGCGCTCAACATCATGTCTATCAAGTCAAGAGGGAGCCATAGATTTTTGTTAACACTCTCTTGATTCTTGTGTATTTGCTAGCACATTATCTATTGTGTCTTTATATCGTGATACAAGTTCTCCTCCTTGAGTGGGGTTTACTGTTATCACTTTGTGTCTTTATCTCGTGATAGGGGTTCTCCTATCAAGTGAGGTTTGCTCTTATCACTCTCATGTCTACTTTACTTTGTGTCTTTTATTCTCTCTATCTATTTGGAGGTTCATGGAGGTGGGAACACTAAAACGGGGCTTTGATTGCAACAATCTCCAAAGCTACCCCAACATTTTTCCTCATTCACCTTGTGTGCAGATTGATCGTGTAGAGCTTTGCGAGAGGTTTCAAAGCGTAGGACCACTTGTAAGTTGCCTCTTCACCTTCCTTGTCATTTATCAATAATTTTTATTCTCTATTAAATTAGTAGTTTAAACAAACCTTAGATTTGGAACAGTTAGTAGATCCTTTGAATTTTTGTCTGGAGGCTTAGTGTTTTGTCCGTACAGGATGCCAGCGTGCCTCTAGGACTTCAGTGTGCTATGCTAACGTCTCGCTCCTGCAATGTCGTCCTCTGATTGAGAACTTCTTTTTCTATCTCAAAAATCTCAGTGATCTTCTCTTTTGATCCCAAAAGCTGTTTGCCTATTATCACTCCTGAAACTCTACTTTCAATCTATTTCTTGCAATCTCTTTCATCTTATTCAAATCATGAGGTAGTCTGAGGTAGTCTAGGGTAGTTTGTTCCTTGGGACTCTCTTGGTAAGCAAGATACTTGTGAGCAGCAAATCCCCCTTCTCTATAGTTAATACATGAAATTAAATGCACAGGATAAGGCATTCATCTCCAAAATGAAGGAGAAGGGATAATTTTGATGTATTGGATTTTGTTTGTCTAGGCATTGCAAAAAAACACTCTTTATCTATACTCTACCTAAGATCATAGCAATTTGTCAAGTTTGTGAAGTGTGCACTTTATATGCGTAGATTTGATTTGTGACTACACATTCTTGATTCTTGATTATTTATGCTTCACTAAATGTCAAGGATTGATGGTGTTTATAAACACATAAAGGAGATGGTTGGATCATAAGCGACATATTCTCTTAGGTTGAACCCCTTGATAATACTAACTTTACAATTGTGAAAAGATTGAAGATAATGATCTTCAAACATGTAGATGATGATGCAAAATTGATTCATTTTAGGTATACTCCAATTAAAGTGTTCCCATAATGCTCCTCTCATAAATAATGCTCATCTCATAAGCACAATTGATATGTGAATAACACTTTGATGTATGTGGATAATGAGACAATGTGAAGTGAATACAATTGAATGTCTTTAAATACAAGTACACAACAATAAATCATGGCAAGCATGTACCAAGTTGACTCAAGCATTAAAGGAATGAATGAAAAGTTAGCCAAAATTTTAAAGAATTTTTAAATTAAAGATCAATCTCATGCTCATAAAATTGACCTAGAAATGACTAATAAATTTAATTAATGTCAAATATATAAAAATATGAAAAGTATATATAAAAAAATCAAATGTGAGAATCTATATAAATAGAAATGAATAACAATAAAAATAAATAAATCTAACTTTATATAAAATATTTTATTTATTAATATATAAACATATTAAATTATATACATATACAAATTTCATTAAAAAATTAGCAAGTATACAAATCTCACTATTAAATATCTATACCAATCATTGTATATATATAAAAACAAATTACATCCATTAATAGTGAACTATAATTTTTCCATGCAAAAAATTGCCATGATTTTTCCATGCAAAAATCTTTGCATAGTTATCTACAACAACTTTCTTTCTTGTTCAAAGAAAAGTGGAAAAGCATAGAAATTTTTATTTTCCAATATTTTGTAGGGAACACGTCGTCATTGTTTGCAGATCCCCACTAATTAAGGAGACAAAAACATCGTTATCAAAACTTTACATTTTTGGCGGGATGGTTCACTTCCGCCATTTCCCTCCACGTGTACCGCACTAAATTTTTACCCACTCTTAACACTTTTACCTCAACTCCTAAATTTACCGCCGAGTTACCGTGGAATCTTTACGAGCGCAAAAAACAAGAAAAGACTGCGACCGGCCTGATTTGTTTTTATTAGCGGAAAGAATTGTACTTTTTTTTACAGCAGCCGGTGCCACGTGGAATTTTTCAATTAACAATATGAAATCGTCTAAACGGCCGTGAATTTTAAGCTCATGGGGGCAGTACGTTTTAACCACTGTGCGTGCATTTAGTGTTGATTCTGCTGGCGGGGCCCAGCTGAAAAAAATCTTGGTCTGTATGGCGTGCCATCATAATGATGGTGATGATAATATGGGGACTTCTCCCTTATGATGACACGCGTCCCGTCGTACGTCTAGGTGACGTAGGCTCGCCAGCGGGGACGGATTGCAGGGGGTTTCGGTAAAGCTGGAAAAGGCCTGGCGACACGTGAGATGGATCGGTTGTGGAGGTGACACGTCAGCAGACGGAATAGTCCGCGGACCCAATTCCGGGGGTAAAGTTGGCGGTGATGGGCAGAGTATTAAATACAAATTTGGCGTGGAGAGTAAGGAGGGGAAGGAAGCTTCGAGGTAATGGCCTTTCCACGTGGCGATGATCCGGGGTCCACGATTTTCCGAACGGACGGCGGGCAGGATAGGACGAAGATTCTGTCGCTTTCAGCGGCACGTGACGCTGCCGTTCATGGATGAATGGACATGCGCCATGATTTGAATTAATGATGGACATACCATCATGGTCCTTAAATGGCATTGACCTTCACAAATCACGGCATGGACTACATAGTTGCTTGCACGGTAGGGTGAATTGGATTTAGGCGGACGCGAAAATATATCGAATCCCGCTTATAATAGGCTACGACGCCTCCTCACCCGGGCTTTTCTTCTATTTTGGTTTGGCGATACAAAGCGGAAAGGGGCGATTACATAAAGGCTAGTGCGCATAAGACGAATTTATCAGTTATGTTATAGAGCGAAGCGTATCGCGAATTTGAATGCGTCGATAGCAGGGAAATAAGTGCAGGGAGTACAGGTTTGAGAGGCTTAAATCCGGCATGAAAATTTGTTTCTGAGCTGTTTATTGGCTGAGAAACATCGAGGAAAAGGCTGCGTTTTTTCGGGTCTGAGCTGGGCGGGGCTAGGGTTTGTGAAAGCTGAAGATTTTGAGTGAAATCGCGGAAGGTTGTGACATCAATATTGTGTTGGTATTGTGGAGGATCAGATGCCATAGAAGCAAATTACATGCCTACGGAAGGCGCATCTTGGGAGCGCAGGGAAATATTGAGAGAGAAGAGGTATGAAAGGGGGGAGAAGATAAGTTTTGCAAGGGGGAGGAGGGAAGGAGCCGCTGCTTCCGCCCCCCAGCCGCCGCTCGCTGTGACTCCGCTTTCTTCCAATCGCTCTGCATGGCTCAGTGGTACATTCTTCTACGCTTTTCATGTTTTTCAGTAATCGTTTTTTTACGGATTTTAGTCAACAGAGGGTATAGAAGAAGCATATCGGAGATAGAAATTATTATTGCATCTTCCTGCCATTTTTTTTTTCTTTTTCAAAAAGGTTTCTTCTTGTTTAGCTGTATCCGAGTGAAATTTATGATTTATTAAAAGCTGGGCGTTTAATTCCTGTTCAAGTCTTTAGTTTTCCCTTTGTTAAGGGATTGGGATTGAGATATTGATGATCTGTGCCCTATGCATCTTCTGCTTTGCGAGGCATCAAGAATGGGTACATCTGCATTTGTTTTCTTTGTTTTTGTCTTTTTACTTTAGAAGCCCTTTTGTTCTTGCGATTAGGAAGACGTTAGCCTTCTAAAATTGTCAGATTTACATTCACAATCCCCATGAACTGTCACAGGAAGCGTTTTCATACAAGGGAATGAAAGTCTACTTTAACTTTGAAGCTTCTGCTTTGTATATTCTTTGAAATCTTAGCTTGCAAATGACTAATTCTTTGCTTTATTTTTGAAGCGTCAGCACGTCAAGGTCGAAGCAGACATTTCTTCGATGATAGCGCTTATGGATCAATACCTAGTCCATCATCTGATGTCCCCGTTAAAGGTCGAAGCAGACTTTTCCTGGATGATGGCGCTTATGGATCAATACCTAATCCATCAACTGATGTCCCCGCCAGGGAAAAAATCTATGAAGATGATAACCTGGGCTTCCAAATGGAGGGGAGATACAACAAGAGAAATAGAGAACTCATCGGGTCAGGTCCTAGAGCTGGTTACCTGTTGTCTGAGGGAAAAACATATGAAGATGAGAATTTGGGCTTCCGCATGGAGGGAAGATACAGTAAGAGGGGCAGAGAACCAGTGGGATCAGGTCTTGGTCCCATCAACCCATCCTCTGATATTCTTGATCTGGGGAAATCCTATGAAGATGAGAGCTTGGGCTTCCGTGTGGAGGGGAGGTTCAATAGGAGGTCCAGGGAACTCGTAGGATCAAGCCTTAGCTCCAGAAGGCCATCATTTGATGACCCTGCCAAGGAGAAATTCTACGAAGAGGAGAGTCCGCCGGGCTTCTACATGGAGGGGATGTACAGTAAGAGGGGCAGAGAACTAGTAATAGGATCAGACCTTAACTCCAGTCATTTGCAGAAAGACAGGAAACATCAAAATTGGGATGGCGAACTAATAATAGGATCAGACCTTGGCTCCACCTATCCGCACAGAGACAGGAAAACACAACATTGGGACAGCGGGCTAAGCAGTTTTCTTTCCACAGGTAGGCATGATACGGTGAATGGGAAATCAGTGGATCAAATGTCTTTGCATTCCTCACATCTATATGTGAATGACAAAGAGAGCTCATGGGATCAAATTCAATCCCAGGAACCATACAGAAAAACAGCACTGGAGTATGCAAGTGCGGACAACAAATTTGTTGCACAGATGGGAGGGTCTGAAAATGATTTGGGAAGATTTTCTAGGGATTTTGAGACAAGACTTGACAGGTATGGAAGCTTCAGCAGCTCTGATAGTTTGCTTGGAGATGCCCAAAATCCTCAGCAAGACCACTTAGACAGTTTTATTTCTAGGAAGTCTTCAAAATGGGCACATCCTGGAAAGTATTCTTGGAGTTCTTTATCTGGTCAGACAGGCAGTTCGAAAGAGCCTGACAAGGAGCTCAAGGAACCTCATGATATACATGGAAGTGTGTTTGCACATGATTCTACTTCAAAATTGTCTGCTAGTGCCCTTGGTGTTATAGCAGACGATGAAACTCAATCTCGGAAGAAGCAGCGCCTTGGATGGGGTCAGGGTTTAGCTAAGTATGAAAAACGGAAAGTTGAGGGCTCTGAGGATGAAAACAATAGAAGTGATATAATTCAATATGACATACCTCTATCATCCAAAATGGAAGTTGTTAGCCCTCCTTTGGAAATGAATCTGGATGGTAGAAGCCCTAAAGTGAATGGAAGCTCAGGATACATGTCACCTGCGACAACATATTCCATTACCTGCATTTCATCACCTGGTGAGCAACCTTGAATTCTGTGCTTATGGATTCGGCTTTGTTTCAAATCTGATATTGTGTGGCTTTATTGAATACTAATTATCTTAAAGTCTTTGATAAATATGTCATAGGAGTGAGTTTCCTGATTTACATGGTTTAACTGGGTTAATTTTCAAGTCTAGTTAGTTTTAGTTTTGTCGCATATTTATGTTCAAATACAAGAAGTTAAATGATTATAGTAAAATTTTAATAATTTTGTTTGATGTATATGCGCCTTATATTAGCTGATGTATGTTCATGCTGGCGTTTATCAAACTGTGGCAACAGATGAACATGTGTCCTCTTCAGGAGCTGGAACAAATGACATAGTTGATGAAGAAAAGGCATGTCATAAAGTCGCTGATAGTAATTGCAATGGAGGGCATGTTGCCAGTGGGAGTCATCTGTTACAGTGTACCTTACCAATATCAGGATCTGAGAGTATTTTGGTGGAAACTTCTTCAGAGCATTTGGAACAATCAACCTTTATAGCCACGGACAGACAAAATACAGAGGTAATCACCTCCAATTTCTCTGGTTCGGAGTCGTCACTAGCTGCTGGCAAGCTACTTTCTGTGAAGAATGATATATTGCAGAAACTGGAAAATACGGAGCACGAGATTGAGAAGTATGAGACAGAGCTCAGGTTGCTGATTTCTGAAATAGAATTTGATGCTGATGGAGATGAACTATTGGGAGCATGCACAGAAGCAGGTGACAAAGACCTTGGTGATAGGTTTTCAAATGCCTTGGATGTTGATGTTCAGGTGTCTTCTGCAATGCCTACTTCCAATGATGGATCTATGGGACCTTCCTTGGATCTGAAAGCCAATCAAGTGTGCCCTTCATGTGTTCCTTTGGAAATGCAATCTGTGAATTGTCAAGTGCCAGTTCAAAAGGAGAATGCTACTGAAATGAAGGTTGTTGGATTCGAAGGATCTGAAGAAGATTTGATGGACAAGAAATCTATGGAATGTCAGTTGGTACGAACAATAGGCAGCCAAGATGGTACACCACTTGTTAGATCTCAAATGCAAGCAGTATCAGAATCCAAGGACTGTAAAAATGTCACTGGAAATGAAAATGGAAGCCCTTGGGAAGGTCAGTCAATTTTAGTTGAGGAGCCTATTTCTGTTTCTTACATTGAGAATGATGCAAGGGTTTCTGCTCATTTAAGGAGTGCAGATGGTGGGGCAGACATTGTGTCCTCAATATATGCGGATAATAAGAAACTAGCGAGTGAGGTATTGGAGTTTACTGAAAAGTTTTTGCCAGCAGATATGGGTGTGACTGGTGACGTCTTGTCTGATGTTTTAGATTCATCAATGTGGAAGCAGATGCACGGAAGGAACAGGAAGCAGATAGAAGCAAAGATAGTAGATCAAAGACAATTTCTGCTCTTTAAAGAGCGAGCTCTAGCACTGAAATTCAGGGTTTTCAGGCAGTTGTGGAAGGATGATCAAAATTCATTGTCTACAAAGAGGCACCGGGCAAGAGCACAGAAACGTTCAGAAATCAGTTGTCGCCCAAATGGTGGAAATCAAAAGTATCAATTACCTATTAGATCCAGATTTGCATCTCCAGGTATGCTTTTCGTTGATGCAATTCTGGCCATTGTTGAAAGATGATTGTTGCTTGCTTTGTGGGTAGATTGTTTGTGGTGCCCATACTTGTATGTTCTGCATGAAAATAATGATGCCAATTCTTGTGTAACCAAAATCAGCTCTAGGGTAAAAGATAATATATAACTTAGCTGTCATATGCAACATCATTAGTAACTGGTCTCGTTTTATGCTTTATGGACCGATCTTTTGAGAATCCATGTTCAGAGTTTGGAGGCATTATGTAAAAAAAAGAAACAGCAATAGTTCCCATCAAATGAAATTAAAATAAGTCAATCTTTCTTATAAAAGATAGGTGAAACATAAGGTTAAGAGCATAAATTCCCTTTGTTGATGAGTCCCTCTCCCTTCTTCCTGCTTTCATCCAGAGGAGTCCATCTCCCTGTTGGTTGAGCCCTTTGTTAGGAGGAAGCATAAATGGTCTTTAAAGACTCTTGCATTGGTTGAGTGTGTAACAGCCCTTCTCGACCTAGCCCAAAGGTTGGGTGTGTAAATGGTCTTTGTTAGTCAAGTTCCTCTCCCTTCCCTTTTTTGTTGGCATGGTCTCTTTACAATTGGTTGAGTCTTTCTTTGATAGAGAGCTTAAGTGCTCTAAAGGCACTTATATTTTGCAAGATGAGGGTAATCATCTTCCATTGTTTGAGAGCCTAAATCCTTGAAATATGATCAATGACTCTCGGCAAATAGATACCTCAAGATGTGTGGATGAATTCCCTCTCCCTCCTTTGTCAACTTAGTCACTGTGCTTTTCACTGATGGTTTGGCTCTGCAGTTGTCTCTTGTTTCTCCGTGAAATTGACTACTCTATGCTTACTTAACAATGCTGTCAACCTGCAAATTCTGAAAATTTCCAAATATTTCTCCTAATATAGGGCATGTGCCTCCTTATTTCCTTATTTGAATGTAGAGATCTTTTTTGAAATTAATGACAGACCAGTGGTGAACAAAATCAATGAGGAGTTTCAAGTCCTTTTTCATTGGTTGAAAAATTTCTCATGATTAAAAATGCAGTAACGGTAAAACATTTCCATGGAATAATATTCTCTTAGGCAACATTGATGGTGTTTGCCGTAAACATCTGCAACTTGTTTTCTGCTTTGAAGATCATAGAAAGAGGTATTTTAAGAAAAGTTTACAGTAAAGTATGGGTTTTCTTTCAGTGTGTATATACTTTACAGGTTGTATTCTCTAATAATTTTACCGTGCCCATTTTACTATTGGAGCTAATTCTTGGTTCATAGATAATCAGAGAGGTAATCAAGAGCCTTTTCTTTCTGGTGTGATGGCCCAAGTCCACTGTACATAATATCTCTGGAAATCCTTTCCTATCCCTTATATTCTTCCTCTGCTGAGCCTAGGTTGACATCTAAAGCTCCATCAACGTTGTGTTGGATGAATTCTTTGAATCCCTTGATGGTAGAGTCCAACACTATGCTTCTTTAGAAGTTCTATTACTGCCACCTCATATGGCGACAACTTCATTTAAATACTGCAATGGTGACAACTTTATTCAATGTTTTTTAGTAATTGAATTCTAAATATTGTCTAATAGAAATACAGGTTTTGTTGCAGATAACTAGTTGCAATTGACAATATAAGTTTTTCTACAGATTTGTTCTGGTGGGCCTGAAATGTGATTGTATTTTAGGTTATGACTTCTTAGATGAGGTTATTCTTTAAGTTTCTTCTCCTTCATTGTTCA
This sequence comes from Sequoia sempervirens, assembly GCA_007258455.2. Classification (NCBI taxonomy): domain Eukaryota; kingdom Viridiplantae; phylum Streptophyta; class Pinopsida; order Cupressales; family Cupressaceae; genus Sequoia; species Sequoia sempervirens. The sequence goes on along the minus strand of VDFB02252858.1, from coordinate 86,623 downwards.
CTATTATAGGCCATATGTACATCCTTTTCACATTGACAGTAATGGTTGTGTACTGTGCATAAGTGCAATTTCTTCTATTTATAGAATATTTTGGATTACCAAGTATGTGGTGTTTTCCATAGTGTGTCAAGTTAATGTGAGTCAAAAAATATGCAGTTGAATCCTGATAAAATGTCACATATGTTGGATTATCCATGTTCTATGTATATATGGTTCAGATAATACCAATAAATTTGTGCAACATCCTGATTTTTAGTGGCCTTACCTGGACAGGCAGAGCTGTATCTGGACTGTATCCAAACAATAATTTATTGTATTGGAAAATAATAATGGCTACCTAAACATTCAATTACTAGGCTAGTATAATTGCTTACAACGAGTGGGTGCAAGTTGCAACACTGGCTACTTTTTTCTGTGGACTTTTGGCTGAGACATCAAGATTTTAAAATGAATTTGTCATTTCTATGCATCCAATTGAGTTTGAAACACTGGAGAAGTCATTCATTCTACCCAAAGCACTAAGAACGCAACAGTAAAATGCATTTTAAACAATTGCATGTTTATACTTCAAAATAGTAATGCAATATAAGAAAATGAATTGGAGGTTAAGGGAAGCAAGATATTTGGGATTGAAATATGCAAAATCAACAAAAGCATTAAGTTCTAAAAGTAAAATGAGTTAGAGTACCAGATGGTATCCCCATAAACAAACATACAAAATTTACACCAAGCTCAAATGTTTTTGTTATTTACATTTTTACACTTAAAGTACCTAGTGACCTGCTGTCTTCATTTGTATAAATTTAGTATTGTTCTCTTTGTGTGTTGGACCTGCTCGTGTTTGTATGGTTATGCCTGTCTGCATTTTTACTACCATTTGAATTTTAAACAGAAATAGGACTTCTCAAAGAATTGAAAATTCTTGAAGTTCACTGTGACTCGCGTGGTAGGGTATTTGTTTCTGAGATGGGCATGTGTCTTACAGAGACTTATAGGAGATTCTCTCTGTTGCATGGGTCTCTAGCAGTCAAGGAGTGTCCCCCTGCTGACTGCTAGTGCCTGCTGATGCCTCAGCTAGCATCTAAAACATAACAATTCGAATTCAATAATTAAATAATCTACTTAAGCATCATAAAGATGCATTTAACATCATCATACAACAGATGACAGCTGAGCGGAACAGCCTTGTTTTAAATAATGCTTTAAAACATCATTATTGTGAGAAAAGTGACTACACTATTGAAAAGTTATGTATGACATAGAATAGTGTGTATATTTACGGTCATACCTCCATCCATCTGCCCAAATGCACAAGCTTTCTTTTCTGCATGTGCACTCTACAACCTTTATTTACATTAAACTAATGTGGCTAACTAAATCCACAAGTAACATTGTGCATTTGACAGCTATTGAAATGTAATGGAAGGGTCAAATAGATTGGTGTCTTATGCATCCACACATGCTGTTCGTTTTCTCATATAAAAATATAAAAAACAGACTCTGATAAAAACAGGCAAATGTCTAAGCAAATATATTTGCTTTGCTTGCTGGGGTTGTTTGCAGACAACTATTAGTCTTATATTGATGTATAGATTGTAGATTGTAGATTGTAGATTGGATATTTACAAATGGATTTTTGTTCCTTGCTAATTTCAGCAGGTGCTTCAATTTGTCCACCTTCCAAGAAAGCAATTGAATTGGCAGGCAAACTTATATCAGATTGCCGGGACAGGCCCTGTAGGAGCGTTTTAAAGATGCCTGCATTAGTTTTGGATGAGAAAGAGAAACTTGTGAGATTTACTACATTGAATGGCATAGTGGATGATCCTATTGCTGTTGAGAAGGAGCGGACTGTGATTAATCCATGGACTCCTGAAGAGAGAGAAATTTTCCTGGAGAAGTTTGCCATGTTTGGTAAGAACTTCAGCAGGGTTGCTTCCTTCTTGGAACACAAGACTGTAGCAGACTGTATTGAATTCTATTACAAAAATCAAAAGTCAGAAAGTTTTGAGAAATTAAAGAAAATGCATAAGGTGCAGAAGGAAAGAGATTGCCACCGTGTAAGTACCTATCTTGCGACTGCTGGAAACAATCGCTACCGAGACTCAAATGCAGTTTCATTGGATGTATTGAATGCTTCTTCAGTTGTAGCTGCGTACACCGGTCACCAGGCAGATATTTTTCAAAATGCCCTACCAAACAATGCTTTAAGGACAGTTGAGGGTCTGTTTTCTGAGAAACAATCAAGAGATGCTCGTGATCTGGAAAGTGAAAGAGAGTGCACTGCTGCGGCAGATGTTTTAGCAGGGATTTGTGGTGCTTTATCATCCGAGGCAGTGAGTTCTTGTATAACCGGTGGAGCTGATCAATCTGAAGTCCTCCATGAGAACAGTTTTTCCAGGTCATGCTTGAAGGATAATGACTACCCCTCAATAACTGAAGCTCTGCAAAGTAACGAAATACAATACTCCTCTGAGGAAGGCTGTGAGGAAGTCTATGTAGATTGGACTGATGATGAGAAGGCCTTTTTTGTTAATGCTGTGACCATGTTTGGCAGGGATTTTGAAAGTATCTCTCGTTATATTGGATCTAGAACTGAGGAACAGTGTAAGACGTTTTTTAGCAAAGTTCGCAAACGGCTTGGACTTGATGAACTCATGCTGCGTGAATCATACATCCCCACAAAAAACAATGATGGAAGTGATGATGATGAGCGAGGGGGGCTTGTTGATGTGTGTACAGTATTGTGTGATATACAATCTTCTGCAAAGGTGGCTGCAATTTCAGATCCAAAGGCTTTGAATTCAGATCAATCAAATGTCAATGCTTGTACAGTCATAGAGGGCGCTCAAAAGATTGAAGCACAGGATAATGAAGTTGAGTTTTTCATGGAAGATGCTAAGGATCCTCAAAATGAAGAAACTGGACAAAATACAAGCACAGGTGCAGTGCAGATTGACATGAAGATGAGCTTCAAGGAAGCTGCATCTTCTCCAGAGGGAGAGCATTTTTTAAGTGAAGGGTCATTGACAGATACAAGAGGTGATTGTCAAATACGTACACTGATGGACATACAACATAATGAAAACATTCTGGAGGTTAAAGGAGCAGATCTTTTGTGCTGCAATAATGACACAGAAACACAAAGAATAACTGAGCCTAATGATAGTATAGAAAGAAATCATGGGGTCCTTGACATTGAGAATGCACTCATTGATGACAAAGGTAGATCAAAGGGACTTGAAGATGTTGGATCAATGGATTCTATATCTTCTGAAAAGCTTATTAGATTCCCATGCAACATAACGGAGAGCTGTTGTACACATGTAACAAGTGGGTGTAGGTCTGGGGATACAACAGAGTTTTCTGCTGCAGTGCCAAGACAAAACTCATTGAATAATCTGGAGGTTGTGAACTCTAGCATTATGCATAAAGATACAAAAGATGAATGCACGGCATCTCTGCATGCTTCTGGTAATGTCTCTAGCAATGAAAAATATTTGATAGGTTCAGTGCTTCTTATTACAGGGAGTGATCCTTTTGATAAGTGTGGGGCGATATCAAGCCCAAATATCAGTGCAGGCATGGGACGCAATAATGATATTTTAATTCCAAAGTCCATATCAAATGGAAGTGTGACACCATCATTAGCTACAAAGGAAACACCACAGATAGTTTTTTTGGATCAAAAGGCATCATGTGCTATCCCAGTACCTGTCTACATGTCTGATTCTCAGTTAAACCACAAGTCCTCTGATGCATTTTCCCATGTTTCTCAACCAATGGTCCATCATATGCAACCTGAGGTGGTGGCTTGGCACCAAAAGCAAGAAGTACCCTCTATTGTGGTTTCTAAAAATCATAGCATGTTTCAAGAAAGTGCATCATCATCACTTGTTAGGAACCAAAAGTTGGAAAGTGGCACGGTCCATCTTTATCCTAACCAGAGCGAGAGTCAGAATCAAATCCAGCAAGAGTTGTTTCTAGGTGCAATGCTTCAGTCCACGCAGCAGTCAGATACTTCTGTTTCTGAACTGTCATCTCAACAGTTTCAAGGCCTTAAGCTGCGAGATTGTAGTAATGGAAATGCGGATGACAAGCTTGAAATCCTTCAATGTCCTGCAGATACTGAAGAGTCACCCAGAAAGTTTGGAGGCCATCAGTTGAAGGTGCTACATCAAACAGAGTCACAGTCTTATAGCAGTCTAATTTCTAATGCTTATCAGCAAGGATCCCTTAATCAGAGTGCCTGCAATTCTGAAGTGTCATCACAGTTTCTTGGAGGTCACCAGTTGTTGGTAACGAATCCGGAAGATGCCTGTTTAAAAAAATCTATAGATGCTTGCCAACAAGCAACACACGAGCAGTTGGTGCAAGGAGGTTCTAATTCACAAATGAAAAGTCGGCAACAACACCATGTTATTCAGCAGAACTTACAAGGAAATGTGTTGCAGACATTGGAGAATGCTAACAAAGAACATTTGGCTCTGGCTGCTCAGTTTATTCAAAAGCCAATTTCAAAGCAGCTAATGTGGGATCAGAGAAAGCAACCCACCCAGTATGCAGAGCACTACCGACTTCTCCATCTATTGCAACAGAAGTATAGGGGTCACAACATCATCTGTGATAATCATATGCTATCACAAAAAGAAGAAAAACAGGTAGACCATCAAGGAAGTGTGCAATTTCAGCAGAGTAAGAACAAATTTAAACCTATTATAAAACCAGTCTACAGTTACCAGTCAACATCATCCCCCAAGACTGATGAACAGCCAGCAAATAGAGGTGATGTGAAGCTTTTTGGTCAGATCCTTCAGTCTCATTCATCAAACCTATCAAAGCTACCACCAAGAAGTGAGGTTGTTAATGGTTCCACTGCATCCTTTGAAGGTAGGCAAAAACTATTGCATGTGCAGGAAAATGACGAACATTGTCATGCTGTGGCAAAATTGTTATCTGAACAGCAACTGCCCGCAAAATATGTTTGCATGTATTCAGAAGGCATTGCAGGCAAAACCAAAAATAATACAAGTTGGAAGGTTAAGCAATCTACAGAAGATATGTCGGAATGTTTTGCAGAAGGGGGTTCAGGCTCAAAAACTAATTTTAGGAAGGACGGCACAGTACATTCTAGTCAGGAGTTTGGTGGGCAAAATCTACAGTTCTGGGAGGATAGTTCCAGGCATGATCCTTGCAGGAGTATAAGTCAAACTGGAATTCCACATTTTTCAAGGGATCTGGATTCACAGTGCAAGTCAATGTCTGAATGTTTGTCAGGTAGTAGTAGTGTAGACCAAGCTGTCAAAGCTGGCAAATTAAAAGTGTTATCTTTAGATCCATCCATGATACCGGGGTGGCCTCGTAGTGTGATACAGGATGTGCCATACCTGGTGAAGGATCCACTAACAGCGAGGGAATGTGATTATTATCCTTCAGGATACAAGGAATTGGGAAATGGTTACATTTTTTCAGTGGGTGTGAAACAGCCTGATCTTTTAGTTGAACTTAGGAGAGGGGCAGCTTTTGACAGAACACTCTCTCATGAACCTGGAAGATATGATACAGTGCAATCCATATTACCTTTCCAAGGTCAGACAAGAAATATTTCTGGTCATATGGGGATTCAGGCAGGCAGAGGAGTGCCTGGAGGAAGCTTTGTGTCAGATCCAGTTGCTGCTTTTAGAATGCAATGCTCTACGGTAGAACAAGTGAAAGCATCATTTCAACATCCTCACTTCAGAAGCACTAGAGATCAAGGGTTGGGGAGAGGTGATTATGGCAGATAGGAGTTCTCTTTCTGTGTACATGTGATCAGGGTGAATGACCCATTGTAACATTTTGTAATTTTAAAAAATTCCATTTGTAACATGTATCTTTTGTCTATTTTTTCCATGAGTACTAAATAATATGCCTCAGGAGACTAGGCAATTTTGTCTTATGCAGCAGAAACTGGTCTGTCTGATATGTTGACAAATCTTATGGAGGTTGAAAGTGGGGATATCAATGGAGAATTACTATTAAACACAAAGTTCGGAATTGTGGTATAGTCACAGCTTCAGATTTTTGAGACCATCTTTTGCTGCAAGGTATGAGTTGTTTAGTGATGGAAAATTAAGCTAATCCATTCTAGTGTTTCTTATTAATTGGAGTTCTTTGAACATATTTTCTGCCAAACACATATTTGTCTCTTGTAAGAACTGACGGTTAAAACTTTTGAAGAGCCCTCTTGTTTTTTTGCAATGTCATATTTGAAAAGTGGATGGAATGTAATTAATAATTATATATTCTTTTACCATATCAATTGGATGCTTGCTGCTATGATACACTAAATATTTATTTGGGAGGCACATCAATACTGGTTTCAAATGTCATTTCTTCGTTTGAGGTTATGAGAGATCCACAGGGGGTTTCCTTGATCAGAAATCAATTGAAGTTCTACAAAAAAGCTTCTGTATATGAAAATGACTTTTACAAAAAATATACTTTATGTGAATATATGAATACAGATTTTTCAACATTTTGATCAAATTCATCCCCTGGGTTGTGAGTTAGACTGCAACTTGCATTGGTTTCCCAGGTTCAAGACCTGACTGACTTATGCATCTAGTAGAGGGAGAGGACTGCTGCTGAAATTTTTTTCTTTGCTTGCACAAATCATAAATACAATCAATGGTCAGTTTGTCTTTGCTCCACTTGAGTTAGGGGAGGGGTATTGATATTTTGTTAGTTAATTAGGCTATATGATCTCAATTTTGTTCACCAGGTCATCCTAGAAGAGCTTTTTCTCACTACCATTGAAACTAGTAAAAGATTTTTTTGCTGCATTGGGTTAACTTCCCTCTCTTGCTGTTAGTATTTAGTAACTATCACAAGAAGAGGGATTGTTGTCAATCACTGTCCATGGCGTCATTTCAACCAGTAAAACGTCTTGCTGTATTGGGTTTAGTTCTCTTTTGATATTAGCAGCAATGAGGGAATTACTCCGTTTGCCACATAAAAAAGGCCAAGGCTCAAGTCGTTGTGTGCTTACAGCCCCCATGTGTGGCAGTTGTTTGATCCTTAGATTTGCTTTCCGTCAATAACAGAGAATTCTGGTATCTGAGCCCCCCAAAACATTTATGATTAAATTATTTGCTATGCCAATAGTTCAGAGGGATAATTGCTTCGCTAATATTTCAGTCACCTCTTAGTAGTATTTGCTATGCTAATGTCGCAGCTTCTATTTAGGGACATTTGTTGATAAAATGCCAACACATAAAGCTGCCACTATAGGGATGTCTGCAAAAAAATTGATGCTATAGTTTCATGGAGATGGCTAACTATGATTTCTGTGGTGCAGAGACTCGGGAACCTTTTCGGAGTAGTCCCATAAATTTTTTAATTCTCTCATGAGAATTTAAGTGGAAGAGAACTTTTAGACGAGAAATTGTAGAAAAAATATGCAAATAAATATGGTCTATTTTTTTCCACGTGTAGGTAAATTAAGTTGTGAGGTTTAAAGGCGACAAAAGGTTTAGAGTGAGGGCAACATGGATGCTTGCTTTATAGATTTTTAGTGATTTGATATAATTTGAGCATTGTTTTTCTAATATTTAATTATTCTATAGCTTAAAGAAATGTCTCTAGTTTTCTACTCTTATTATTTGTGGCTTTTTCTGCAATTTAATTTTCAAACACGAACTGGTCATGTTATTATACCTTGTTGGTTTTTAAGGTTCTCAATTTTTCTGTTTCATGATCGGAACAAGTCTTCCTAGAAGCTATGCAACAGAATTGCAGATTGCAGGCTTGTGGGTGTACTGAAGAAATCTGTGTCTAGTGATCGTCATTGTAGATTCTAGGTGTCGATTGACAGCCAGCATATTTGTGGCATCACACGACCTACGTTGGGAAGAAGCAGACGGCCCCCGGGAGCCGGGAATTCTTAGATTTCATCTGATTTATTGGGAATTCTGTTAACCGTCACACGGAAATATTGGAAAGCTTGTGGCTTATAAGCTTATTGCCGTTTGCTTTTTCGCATGTTGTCTACTGACAGGCTAAAATTACACCTTTAAAAGAGTTGAATCAAATTTCATCACATGGTTTGCAACCAACTCATATTTCCGTACAACAAGCATGCCAAATATAATACTGAAAAAATTGTAAGAAAATTATTATTTCTCTAAAGAATTTTGTAGTGAAAATTGCATCCCCATGTCTTTTTTCCATATTTTTGGGCCGTTTTGATCATAGTGTCCTATATGCAAAAATTAGTCAATAAGTATATTTCTACATTATGATGATTATATTCTGATTTTTTTATCATTAATTCTTAAATATTTAATTTTTGTCTTAGAAGAGATTGACAGGTGTGGATATGACAAGTGATTTTTATGGTTGTGTATTTAAAACAAATCCATTAATGCACCCAAGTTACATAAACTGTTGAAAAACATTAAAATCGAAAACTGATTGCATGATATCGACAATGAATATTGAGAATCAAGTTTGATTGGGTGACTTACTATAAATACACACTCTCCAAGAATCTTAGAAAACACGTCAAAAGCCAAAAATAGCTTATTAATGTCTCATGCAGGTCCTCTAGATCATCTGAGTTCACTGGTAATATCAAATAACCCCTTTGATAAAGCTAACACACTACCAGAGGGTTAGTGCCAATTGTAATGCAAAAACTCAAAAATAAAAATAGGAACATTACAGGAGGGCCTAAAGAAAAACCCCTTAATAAATAGTGTAGAGCTTCAACGACCACCAAAAATAAATATGAAGAAATAGAACATCCTTGCTAAAATATAAATATATATACAAAGATAAAAGAATTAGACAACTTACCAATTACAAAGATTTGAACATAAGCATCTCTAAGCAGAGCACTGATCATTATTCAAAAGTAATCGCCAGAATAAACAACCACTCAATCTTATCATATACTTTTTGAAAATCTAAAAAAGAGCCATAGAGAATTTAGCTTAATATATACCCTCCCAACTAGTCACCAAATTATCAAGAGTAAACATTTTCTTAAGAAACCCAAATTGAGAAGTGGAAATAATATTAGGTAGCACTTTTTCATTCTCAAAGCAAAAATTGTAGCAATTTTTTTTATCAAAAACATAGGTGAAGTAATATGCCTCCAATTATTTATTTCAGAGGGATCACATCCTTTAGGAATTACTTTAATTATTATTGGGGTAAGATGTCTCAACCTTGTACTTCTAATGTTCATATATTGATATTTTGTATATAATGTTGTTTCATATTTTGTGCCTTATGTCTCCACTTGGGAAAGTTGGCATCCCATTTTGGAGTGGCACAAATTTTGTGTTTTAGTATATTACTTCATGACAATATGTAAGGAATTTGTTATTAATAGTGGGGGGCATCTTAGATTAAGGGAGTCATTAGTATTTGACTCCAACAAATTTGGAGGTTATACCTCTTTGGGGATTGTAAATGGTTTCCTAAATCATCCCATGGTTTCATCTTGTCATTTTCTATAAATTGGAGCTTGGTCTAGGAGGCTAGACAAGTTGTTTTGTAGGTTCTAGTAGTAATGAAGTGTTGTAGGAGAACAAAGGGAGAAGTTATATTGGTGTCACTATTATTGAGGATTAATACAAGCTTTGGATCTTTTAGGGTGTGGAGTTTTTTGTCTCAAGGGGTTCACTTATATCTTGTGTTATAGATTACATCTATTTTATGGTTATTTATATTTTTATGACTTGTCATTGTTTAAGTATTTGGATGCTTTGAGTTTACAACACAACTTTACTTGTTAGTTATAATGTGTTCCTACATTTGCTATCAGAGCCATAGTTGGCTTGATTTGAGAGGGATATGTTTATTTGTGTGTGATTGGTTTTTTTTTTGTTGTTTTTGATATTAGGGGAAAATCAGATTTTGAAGGGATCTGCAACCCTTTACAACCAGAAAAGCCAGACTGCCAAAAAGGACAACCTGCAGCCACCAAAAAGCCGGCTCCCAAGCCAAGAACATCATGTTTTACATTTAGAGTTAATCTTGTGGGAACGAAGCGTCATTTCTAGAGAAGGCCCAGAAGCTTTTGATTTTTTACTCGTGACTGTAGTTCAACCTTCATCCACTTGTGCTGCCTTTTCCTGCCAAGCCAGCACATCACAATCCTGGGTTTGATCATTTGCAGCCTTGGGCGAAACATCCTTGACCAGACGTGCAGACAGGATCTTATCCGAAGAGCAGGCCGAAAGAGAAATCGAAGCCCCTCCACTAGAAAAGGCAGACAAATACTTAGATCGGGGTTCAACGTGAGAGGAAGAATCAACCCCTCCCAAAGGACAAGCCGAAGGAGTGGCTCCTAATTTCTGTGATTCAGAAGCAACCGCTTCTGAGAAACTCTTTTTTCCTTCATATTTCTTCTCAACAGTATAATGATGTTGAGCAGCTCCAATCCACTAGTTTGCATTTTTTATTTTTTTTCTCAAAACCACAATGAGCAGCAGCATGTCCAGTCTTAAAGCATCTTCTACAACGGAAAGGTAATCCCTCATAGTCCAGAGATTGAACCCAAATCCCCTTGGAGGATTCTAACGAAACCTCAGCAGGCAATCCATTTGACACATCAATTTCCACAAGTATTCGGGCAAAGGTGGAATGAAAGATATCAGAAGATGCATTGTCAACATACAAAAAATCCCCAAGAGCTTCCCCAACTGACTCGAGAAGAGAATCATTCCAGAGGTGGAGGGGAAGATTAGGCAAGCGAACCCAGATCGGGATTTTACTAAAGGTTTCAGATGCTGGATTAAAATTTGAATGCCAGGGTTTGATCATCAGCAGATATTGATCCCCCCGGCTAAAAAAATGATCACATAATATAGTTTTTCTGTCTTGGCTATTGTCAAATTTAACAATAAAGAATCCCTTGGCAAGAGGGAAAATGTGAATATTACCAGAAAGAAGAGGTTCCTACTCCTTGGAGATCCAAGAGTGCAGCTGAGGAAGACTAGGCCAGAATCCCCGGAACCTGCAGATGATACCACGCTCAAAGAGCTCAGCTTCTTCTTCGTTTATTTCTTCTAAAGTTTCATCCTTTAGCTTTACGGTAATAGCTTTCATCACTGGAATAAAGCCACGAAACAGCTTATCCCCCAGCTTAAGATTCGATTTGGCCCTAAAGGCCGAACCACGAAATCTAGGGTTCGCGCCGGGACCCCCATCCCCAACTTTATCAGTCCTGGCCGCGTTTGCCACAGGCATTTGCCCAGCCATAGCTCCGCCATTCCTTCCTGCAGCAGGGATCTCCGCAGACACCCCCAAAACAGAGGTAAGGAGCTCGCAGCCATTCGCACGCACAGGGGATTTGAATTTTTTTTTCCTGCTCGCCAGTTCTCTCGCGTCCGCGCCCACGCCCAGTTCGCTCGCAGCCATTATATGGCTAACAATGGTCTCAACTCTATTACAACACAAGTCTGTTTTTTTTTGTTGTTGTTGTTGTATTGGAAGTTTGTTGCATTTACGTACAATTTGAGGTATAGTTTGATAAGAGATCATGACTAGTTCATCTCGGTTGGAGATAAAAGAGTTTAATGGAATAACATTCTAGCTAGATGAAGGATCTCTTAGAGGGAAGAGATCAAGGGGTTGTTGTGAAGAGTGGAAACAAATTGGAAAAGATGTTAGATGAAGAATAATTACAAGTAGACAAAAAGTACATGGAACTATTTGTTTGTGTTTATTAGGTTCTATTTTATTGAATATTTCTAGTGAAACTATTGTATATAAATTATGGAAAAGAATAAGAAAGATTACCAAACTAAGAGTCTTATAAACAATTTATTTCTAAAAAGAAAGTTATATTCTCTTAAGAAGATGAGGACTTAGTTGTAGAACACTTAAAACTCTTTTAGTCTAATCTTGAGTAAGTTACAATCAACTCATGTGAAGATAAATGCATTTTATTTTTATGTGTATTGCCTAAATCTTAGGATAATTTGATCCATTCAATTAAGGTTATTTTACAAATTATCCAAAGCTAGATGCCCTCATTGCAACTTTAATTCTAGAGGAAATGAGGAGGAAGAATTTGGAGGGGTCTAAGGATGCATTGCATGTTTGAGTTAAATCTAAGGAGATAGATAAATACAAGAAGAAAGGTGATAAAAACAAGTCTAAGGGTAAAAAAGGATAAGATTACTGTCAAGGGTAAAAAAGATAAATCTTTACGGCCTTCTTTCGATATGACTCTTCGTTCCTACAAGAAAAGTGCTAATTGTAATTCTTGATGGTTCTTGTTTGGGTGCTGGTCTTTTGTTGGCTGTAGGCTGTCCTTTCTGCAGCCTGGCTTTTCTTGTTGTAAAGGGTTACAGATCCCTTCAAAATCTGTTTTTTTCCTATTATCAAAACAAGTCTAAGAATTGTTCCAAGTCCAAGAGAAGGTCTAAAACACATGATAAGAGTATATTGAGGTATTGGAACTATAGTGAATGAGGGCATCTAAAAGAGATGTAAGAATAGAAAAAATAATGATGATTCCTCTATTGATAAAACCTTTGATAATGAAGCTATTGATGCTTTTATTATTTCTACTAACATGACTATGATGAATTTTGGTTGATAGATTCATGTGAATCCTACCACATGAATCCTCACACGGAGTTTTTTTTAGCGTATTCAACTTATGATGGTGGGAGATTTTTCCCCAGGGATAACAACACATGAAAGATTGTGGGCAAAGAGGAGGTAAAATTAATTTTAAGTGATGGAGGGTTGAAACTCTCAAAGAATAACATATACCTAGTTTAGCTAGGAATTTAACTTTTATATAAAAATAAATGGTTCAAGGATACATGTTGCTTTTGAGAAGAGTGGTTGCAAGTTAAGCAAATTGACTTTGGTGTTAGCAAGGGGCATTAGGAGTGCCACCCTATTCAAGATTGATGCATTTTAATTTTATAAACTCTATTAATATAATTTATAAATCCATATCTTGTAATTTGCGGCAACATATGATGGGTCACATTGGTGAGAAGGGTCTCAAAACCTTCATAAATAAGAATAAGATTGATAGTTTATCTAGTTACTCTATTGATTTTGATTTCTGTGAAAATTGTGTAAGACAAACAACATTGAGTATCATTTGAATTTGGAAGAATTAGGGCTAAACAAAATTTGGAGGTTATTCATAATGATGTTTTTGGTTTTATGGATGTGCCTTCAATTGGAAAGTATTGCTACTATATTTTCTTTATTGATGATTATTTTAGATATATACGACTTACTTTTTAAAATAATTTTTTATTGTATTTTCTATATTTGAAGAGTTCAAAACACTCTTTGAGAAATAAATAGATAGACACGTAAAGGTTTTGAGAATGGATAATGATGATGAACTTTTCTCTAGGGATTTTGATGACTATTGTAGGCATACAAGGGCCATAATGACTCTCTCCAAGAACAATCTCCTAAATAGGTCCATGTTGAAATTATGTCTAACCTAGGTGTAGGATCCAATATTTTAGTTGAAACCTCCCAAGAGTAACTATACCAATAATTGTCTCTAAACTAAAGAGAACTCTAAAAAACTTGCCAAGTCTCCATGTATCCATGCACACCTACAACTGATCAATCCATGCTAAGACCCAAATGCAACACTAAACTCTTACAAAACTCCCAAGTGCATAACCAATGTAATCAATACCAAGAGAACTATCCATATCATTGTCAAATCTCCCATTGCACATCTACAAAATCTAGGAACACATCATGACAACATGTTCTAACATGTCCTCCAAGAAGATCATGCTCCAATGAACATATCCTTCTCCCAAGAGCACCTTTATCATGCTAAAATCTAACGCATAATCAAAATTCCCCCATGGCACAATACCAAATCATCCTCTAAACCAAGGACTCCCTATCAAAACTAACACCTCCAAGAGTCCTCCATGGCTAACTGAGATGTCAACATATCCAATCACATGGAGATAACCATTTGTTGTTAATGAAACTTAGGATGTGAAATTACTCACTATATGCAAGAATCATAATTCAAGACCATTTGCATGACACTGACAATCACTACAAAAGATCATCCATCACTAAGTGATGAATCCACAACATTGTCGAACTAAACCATGATATCAAACTATCCATTGTATTGTGATAAAAATATCCTAAATGAAGATCACCTGTGGTCCACATACATTCAACTAAAGTACTAACAACTTCAAAGAATAAAGTAGAACCAAGATCTCCAAGCCAAGAAGATAAACCACCACCAAAAGATCCCACTAAAATTTGTAACCAAGATATTCATGACATCATGATAAAAAAAATGCTATTAGTCCCAATAACCAACTATCTAGGAAATCTAAGCATTATCCTCTATCCCTGCAACATATCAATGCACACACCATAAACAAAATTGATGAATATGCACCAACACTAAAAATACTTGTGGATATAAACACACTGAGTTATCACTACAACCAATAGTCACTCAGGCCCCAAACGAATGCAACATGCAAACTCACCTCACCAGTAACTACAAATTGAGATGATAATTTGTAGATCTCCCATATCTTAGACACCAAATCGACTCTAGATTCAATTTTCCACACAAATTCATAAATGAGTAACCATAGTTAAGGAACCAAACAAGCATCTAGGAGATAAGAATAACCTCCTAAAATTGAACCACACCACCATCTGTAATCATAAATCAATCAAATATCACAACCCAATCCTATCAATCACATACAAGATCATGTTGTGCCAATTCTCAAAAGTACATGAATATCCATGACACCATATTCATCACCATCACTATACCTATGCTCAACTTTCACTAAATTGAATCCTAGTCACACACATGTTTCAACCATGCCCTCAAACTTGAAGACATGTGTACTTATCTCAATCAATGTCTATAATCTAAAAATACATGCAAACATGTATCGAGGAACCCCAAATATAATAATTTAATGTAGCATTGTATTGTTCTTTTAAAAATATGCAATCCCACAAATTTTCACCCACAAATTCGTTTGGATGCTCACACAATCACACCCTAAGTCTCAGGCTCCTACAAGTGCCCAAACAAGTGCAAACATCTATTGATTCATTCAAGTGAAAAAGCACATGATCCACTATGTAGTATGCTACAAATTCTTTTGATTATTTATTTAAAATCTAAAATATAATTCAATATGCTTAATATCACTCATTAAGTAATGTTAACTTTAGGCACCAAATTATGACAAATAATTTTTTTTGGTCCCCAAACCTTTATCACTACATAGTTCTTGGAGAGCTTTTTGATGCCTATAATTATTTTTTTTGAGTATGTAAAAGTTGCACCTTGTGGAAGAAAAACATATTTTGAGGGATAGAAGTAGGCCAAAAGAGGTCTATTTGTATAGATGATGTCATTTAGTGAATCTCCTATTTCCTATCTTGTCCGTATTAGAGCTACTCTTTCTCCTTTTACTTCTAGTTCAAATATTGAGTCATGTGGGCATGAAACTAATGATAGCGGTAAACCTATAATTGGTGAATTTGGCTCAACCAATTTGTTTGCATCCATGCATGCCAATCATATAAGTACAATTATATTTTATGTGTATGGGGGCTAAGATCTAAGCCCACCTAGGAAGGGGCAAAATTGGGGACTAATCAGTACATCCATGATGATTACTAACTAGGGATGATAGGGGATGACACTCTCATACCGGTTTTTCGCTAGTACTCCACCTTTCTATTAAAATGGGCTACCAATGGGTAAGGGGGTATAGGGGTCTAAGACCCCATAAATCCTAGATATATTCTTTTGATTTTTTATTGCGTAGGAATTTTTTGTTTTTTTTTGTTTTATTTGTTTTATTTGTTTTTTGTTTTTTTAATTTTTATATTTACATAGTATGATTGTATGAATGTATACATGGGGGAGGCATTTTCTTACTTCAAGTCTTGGTAGCTAAAATTCTTTAAATATTATATCATTTTTATGTCTTGGCCCTCTTGTTCTAATGGTGAGATTCATTTTGGTCTAGGAGGTCATTTCACAACTTCCTTCTCAAAACCCTCTTGGTGAACATGTCAAAAAGCCCCTTTCAACAATAAATAAAATCTCAAACCTACAAAAATAACCAGAAATCTACAAACCCCAAACCCTAAATTTGCAACACTCACAACTTACACAACACACCTTATAGCTTGAAATGCTTGAAATATCTATAGAATTGCCATGGATTCAACTATACACTAGATCTACTCAAACAAGGGTTAAGAAAAAATAGGGAAATCTCACCTCCCTCAACCACAACCAGGGATTTGATACCACATCAAAAAATTACTAGGTTGGCCAAACCATTTCCTAAATTACCCTATGGGAGGAAAACATGCATACAAGCTTATATAATAGCCATATTGCAATGATAAAAGATATACCAAAAAATTACACAAGATATATCCTCAAAAAACCCTTATGAGGGCAAAACCCAAGCTCCAAATTTTTTTGCACTTAATGTATTATTCAACAATAAAATATTACATACACTTACAAAGTCTCCATAAATACTTTTGAAACGTCAAGCTCCTCTAATGCATCTTCCATGTGTCTAAGTATAATGTATAACCATTCAACCACACATGCCATGCTTAACTAATGCACTCTACAAGAGAGCTCAATACAAATGACAACCAACCTCAAAGGTCATGATAGTCAATCCTAAAAACTACTCATGTGCTTGCTTTTATAGAAATAATCTTTGCTCAAAACAACCAATTAATATTACATAAACCACTTGTTTAATACCATGAGATTTTGAAACCATATCCCCTCATTTACCTTTTGGTCCCAACCTTTCCCTTTTTAGTACTAAGTTTTTCCAATAAGTTTTTCCACTTTTTTTTACCCTTAAACATTGTGAAAATCATAATTTTCAAAGGGACATTATTTTAAAGAAGAAAAATATAATATGCATAATATATCTAGTACTTCTATTATGCCTTATTTTAATCCTTATACTATTAGGAAGTTTATTAAGTTACAAGAGCCCTTCAACACTATGCTTCAAAGTTTGCTAAGCTCTAATTTAATTACTATTCTATCTATTTGTTCATTAGATCCAAATAGAGGGTTACCTAAAAAATATAATTGAAATACATTTTGTAACTTTCATAAAGTTAATGGAAATTATACTTAAGGTTACATGGCTTTCAAATATAAAGTATAAATTTGATTGATAGCAATATGATTCATATTGAGGGTGTTGATGGTGTAATCATTCAGTTGGTCCACCTAATCAAAATTTGATAGAGCTCATGTAATGTCTCAAATCCTAAGTATGAGAGTGTTAGATTCATTTTCTATCTTTCAACACGGTTTCAAGTTTCCTCATGTTGTCATACCTTCCTTTCAACCCCTCTTCCATGTTCCCCCAATCCTCTACTTCTTGCAAGTTTGTAGGACTTCCTTTACAATGGTGTCATTTCCTTTAGTATCCCATTTTCCAAACTCCCCACCTTGTCAACTTAGAATTTTAAACTTTCATATGCTAGCAAAAACATGATTTAGCTCCCCATGCTTTGTGCCTTTAGACCTGTTGGCCCACACTTGTCGTTAAACCAAAAGGTCAACCCATTAATTTCTGATACAAATGTCAGAGTTAATGGATCTACAGGAAGAGGTTAGTCCATGTCACGAACCCCGAAGGGGGATGCTAAATAATTTTCAATAATCCCCCCCTCAGCATTACCCGAGGGGATTCAAACCTGGCACCTTTGGCTCTTATACCACTTGTTGGTCCATGCTCGCCGTTAAACCAAAAGGTCAACCCATTAATTTCTGATACAAACGTCAAAGTTAATGGATCTACCAGAGGTGGTTAGTCCATGTCACGAACCCCGAAGGGGGATACTGAATAATTTTCAATAATCCCCCCTCAGCATTCCCCGAGGGGATTCAAACCTGGCACCTTTGGCTCTGATACCACTTGTTGGTCCATGCTCGCCGTTAAACCAAAAGGTCAACCCATTAATTTCTGATACAAATGTCAAAGTTAATGGATCTACCAGAGGCGGTTAGTCCATGTCACGAACCCTAAAGGGGGATGCCGAATAATGTTCAACAAGACCTTCCTCTATTAGCATGATTTTCTTTCATTACTCACACCCTCACAACCCTTCTCTCTTCTATTCTATGGGCTTTCATAGTTATATTTCTTGCCTTGTGGCTAGCATAAAAGACTTGCTATTCTCAATCCTTGATCCTTGAGGTATCAGATATGCTTAAGCCCCAACCTCCACTATATTGTTGGCTCCCAAATTTTATCCTATTAACATACCTACAAGATATGAGGTATCTAGGAAGATTTTTTTCTTTTTTTGTTGCTTTTTTGAAAACTGTCTTGTTGTTTTTTCATTACTTTTTTGAAAAAGCAGTTTTTTCCTTGATAAAATAACATAAAGTGTCCTCATGACCACTTTTTAGCATCATGAGCCTAGCAACACTTATTTGCACACTTAAAACACCTTTTTAAATAATTAAATATAAGTTGTCATTTAATTTTACTTTTTTGACAACTTTAATATTTAATTATTTAATTAATTTTCACCTTTAAATCATCTCAAGGTCATAAAAATATATTAAAACATATCAATTAAACTATTTTGATAATTCCATCAACTCCTTAAGTGCATAGGAATTTAGTCCACAAAATTTGACACTATCCAAGGATGATGGATCTCTCCAAGAAGTTTGGAGTGCTCCCAAAACGTTAGATTTGCACACGAAAAAATATTGTTGTGCATGCTTAGGCTCTAGGAACTCATTACCACTATTAAATAATTTTCTTCTGATAAAGCAAGTGTTTTTGAATGGTTATCATAGCATAATATAGTCATAGCATGTTCTATCATCCCTATATCATATCTACACATGTCCTCTATACTAAGTGATGCTTTATGTTGAAGGAGCCTCTTGAGATAATGATAGTGTATGTGGTAGAGAATGAATCTAAAATTGTAGGGCCCAAATCTTTACATGCACTAGGTTCACATCTCCCTTCAACTCTGACACATAATCCTAAAATCTATGCTCCTCTTGAGAGTCTCTCATTATCTATGTATGCTTATTAGTTTGTAACAAGGGCACTCTAGGAGTATGAATCTCTTTGGTAACACTTTTTTTGAATGCACAAGACAACTGAGAGGTAGGGGGGCGAATCATTTGTACATTAAAATATCAAAACCCTCATAAACATTCAAATCCACATCAACTTAATTAACCCTTAATTTGTTAGAATGTTTTAACATGAAAGAAAATAACAAAAACTGAAACACATCAACACCATGTAAAATAGAACACCAGATTTATGTGGAAAACTCAAGAAGGGAAAAACCACGGTGAGGATTAGCTCACAATATAAAGTAATTGCAACATCGAATACAAAAAGGCTCAGTGTCAAAGGGCTCATTCCCAATGACTCATTGCTAGATTACATAAAAGAAGGAAGAAGAATGTTATAGTGAGAAATCCATCTCAATGCAATAGAAAGGCCCACCACAACATGACCAACACATTCACAACCTCTCTAAAGATTGTAGACACCTTCTGCTCACTGCTTCTAGTGGTCTAACTCATTAAAGCTCACACTACACTTCAAAAATTCACACTTCACAACTCTACAATTCACATCACACTCTCTCTACACAATCTTCCATCAACACAACACTTATTTATAACTTCTTCAACCTTGAAAACATTCTCCAAGGTCGACTATGCACCTCAACCGTGCAAACTCAAATTAGGTCAACACTAAGCATTCCCGTGATGGAAAGGAATGAAAGCATACCACACCACATCTTAACTCAAACCCAAATCATACATATACACCATGCCACTCTTCCACAATCATCGAAACAAATCCATAATTAGTGTAAACACCCAAAGTCGACCAAACCTATGTAAACACCATTAACATTTAAGTAAACGCTTCCTCAAATCTAAAGACAACTCACAGACCGCACATAACACTTGAACATAATTTGGAATATTCCATGGACACCTTGAAATCCAACAAATTCCTTTGCAACAACTTACACATGAAGAATGTACACACCTAGTACACTCAGACAACATTCCATACACTGTAACTCAAGAAAAAACCTTGTAGAGCACCAAACCAAGAACAACTTCAATTGAAGGTAGATATTAACCTTATCAACACACTTCTAGAACCACAAGACTAGAAACCAAAATGCAGAGAAATGTAGAGCAAAATCATTTCTCCCAAACAACACTACAACACAGTTCACACATTGGTGAACACAACTTCTGCACAATGATCCAAACCAAGAAATTCTAGATATAACACCTATGAACACCTCTGATCAACACATCCAAAGCACAAAAGTAGATTTTCAACACATAAGAAATGCAGAGCAAAAACCAGAACACCACTTTGTATGCCATAACACCTCTACAACACATTGTTTCCTCTTTTATTCAAAATTTCTCAAAAGCACTTGGAAACCAAGAACCAAAGACATATTCTCAGTAACTCAACCAAACAACATCCACAAACAAAAGCTTATCAAAGCAACACTATAGGTTGAAACTAGTAGCTCTTACTAATGAAAACATAATGACACTAATCAAATCATCATCATAACTTATCAACCATTACCAGTTGACATCAAAGCAACACTAGAGGTTGACAAAAGTAGCACTTACTAATGAAAACATAATGAAACTAATCAAATCATCATCATAACTTATCAACCATTACTAATTGACATCAATGACAACACAAACATAAGCTTGTTGACATCAATGACAACACCAACTACTCATACTTGCAACAATCTCCCCCTTTGTCATTGATGGAAATGCATGATGTGAAAAACCATCAACAACAAACAAAACTACTCTGATCACCAACACATTTCTCTATCATAATCTCCTTTACTTTCTCTCCCTTTCTCAACTACTATTTTTCATATTGCTTCCTCTCTCCCCCATTGACATCAATGGCAAAGGGAAACACATTTGAATATATTTCCCCTTTTGACATTATACATATTTTCTCTCTCCCCCAAAGGCAATACCTATAAGGGAAAATAACCTTTTCCTTTTTACTGTTCTATATACTCCCCTTGACTGCAACAACCAACAAAGCACTACCTACTCCCGTTGAGAGGTAGCCTCCAACATCAGTCCAGAACAAAGAATGAATCTTGAAATCCACTGGACTGATGCATATCCTTATACATCTAGTTCAAAGGAGGGGTAATAACCCCTAACTTCTCCCGAAGATACTCAAAAGTATCCTTAGGAAGAGCCTTAGTAAATATATCAACAACTTAATCTTTTGTAGGAACATACTCAAGCTTCACTTCATTCTCTGCAACCTTCTCTCTCAAAAAGAGATACCAGATTAAGATACGTTTTATCCTTGAGTGCATCACTAGATTCTTTGAAATGTTGATAGCACTTGGATTATCACAAATGATAGAAATTAGTTCATCATATGCAACTTTGATATCCTTAAAAGTTTGCCTCATCCACAACACCTGTGTGCAAAAAGATGATTTTACAATATATTCTGCCTTTGCAATAGATAAAAACAATGAATCTCGCTTCTTTCTTAGCCAATACACCAATCTACATCAAGAAAGAATGCACCCTCACTTTTACTTTTCTTTTCATTCACATAGCCTGCCCAATTTGCATTTGTATAAGAACTCAGAGAAAAAATTGTATCCTTTGGATACCACAAGTCATGTTCTAGAGTTCCCTTCAAGTATTTGAATATCCTCTTCACTACTGCAACATGCAACTCTCTAGGATCTTCTTCAAATCTAGCAACAAGACAAACTACATGCATGATATCCAGTCTAGTAGTAGTTAGATATAGCAATCCTCCAATCATTGATCTATATTTTCTCTAATTAGCCTTAGGAGATTCATCATTCTTACTTAGCTTGCAACTAGTAACCATAGGAGTACATACCAGTTTAGAGTCTTTCGTTCCAAACTTCTTCAACATTTCTTTGAAATACTTTGATTGTGAAATGAATATACCTTTATTTGTCTGATTAATTTGAAGTCCAAGGAAGAAATTCATCTCTCCAAACATAGACATCTCAAACTCTCTCTACATCTCTTCTGCAAATCTCTTGCACATAGCTTCATTTCCTCCAAAAATTATATCATCAACATACACAACCACAATCAAGATTTGATCTTTTTCAACTTTGAAATAAAGATTACTATTTGTGGTACCTTTATTGAATCCTTGTTGTATCAAGTACCTATCCAACCTTGCATACTAAGCTTTGGGAGCTTTCTTCAGTCCATAAATTTCCTTCTTCAATTTGTAGACCATATCCAGTTTGTTTGATAACTGAAATCCTTTTGGTTGTTCAATGTACACTTCTTCCAAATCACCATTCATGAATGCAGACTTCACATCCATTTGATAAACCTTGAAATCTTTATGTGCTGCAAAAACCAAAAACATCCTGATAGCTTACATTCTTGCTACTAGAGCAAATGTCTCCTCAAAATCTATTCCTTCTACTTGTGAGTAGCCCTTACGTACAAGCCTTACCTTGTTTCCTACCACTTCTCATTCTCATTCAGTTTGTTCTAGAATACCCACTTAGTTCCAATCACATTCTTGTTTGTTGGTCTTGGGACAAGTTCCCAAGTCCAATTCTTCTCAATCTGCATTATTTCTTCTTCCATAGCCTTGATCCAATACTCATCTTTGCAAGCTTAAATCATTGTTTTAGGTTCAACTTTAGAAAGTAAATATAGATTTACTCGTTCTTCTAACATTGCAACTTTTCTCCTTATCAAAAAACCTTTGCTTTTATCACCAATAATTTGACCTTCAAAATGATTCTTCTACACATACTTAGGAGTCTTAGGGATCCTTTCTAGAGCTTCTTCCTCTTCAATTTGAACTTCATTTTCCTTGTCTTCATCTTTGTAATTTTCTCTGCAAGAGGACTCATCTGATTCATATTCATCTATCACCACTGAGTTCTTCTATAAGTCTTCATCCACTTTGACACTTGTACTCTTAACAATCTTCTTCAACATCTTGTTATAGCACTGGTAAGCTTTGCTTCTTGTAGAATATCCAAGGAAGATACCTTCATCAGATCTTGTATCAAACTTTCCTAATTTTTCATCTCTTCTAATATAGCACTTGCTTCCAAACACTCTGAAGTATTTGACAGTAGGAATTCTTCCATACCACAACTCATAGGGAGTCTTTGCACTGTTTTCTCTCGCTTGAACTCAGTTAAGAATGTAGACAACACTATGAATTTCTTCTCTCTAGTAGACTTTGGTAGGTTTGCCTATTTCATCACTGTTCTTGCGGCTTCCTAAATAGTCCTATGCTTTCTTTCAACCACTCCATTCTATTGAGTACCAGGGGCAGATAAATGCCTCTTTATTCCATGATTCTCATAAAAACTGTTAAACTAATTGGAGGTGAATTCTCCACCACTTCTAGATATCAAACACTTGATTTTCATGTCTATTTCATTTTCAACCATAACTTTAAATGCTTTAAAATTATCCAGAGCTTTTGATTTTTCTTGGAGAAAATTAACCCATGTCATTCAGAATAATCATCAATAAATAGCATGAAATACCTACCACCTTGAAGATTTCTTACTCTGGTACGACCACAAAGGTCTATATGCAGCAACTCCAACAATTCGATAGTAGATTTTTCTTTGACTTTGAAAATTCTTCTTGCGTGCTTCCCAATTTGACATTCCTTACAAACATCATTAGTGGGTTTTGTAATCCTTGGAAGATCTCTCACAACTTGAACTAAACTGATACTCACCAGGATATCAAAATTAATGTGACACATCCTTTTATGCCATAACCAACTTTCATTTATCCAAATCATAAAGCAATGACCATAAACACCTTTAAGCTAATAAAAATTTCCATCTATCCTTCTTCCAACAACAACCATAGTTATTTAATATCTTCATTAAGCTTGACTCTGCTCTGCTGTGAAAGTTTCCCGCTCAAGCTATTTTTTGAATTTTCAGCCATTGTTGTGATTTGAATGTCTCATGGGTCGATCGAGAGGGGGCCCCAGGAAGGCTCCCCATTCCAAGAATGTTGTCCTCTTATCTGGCATTGTGCCTACGGTGGCAGCGGCCAGTCTGGTTGCTCCCAATATGATGTCCCCTCCTTGTACTTCAATCCTTTCCCCTAGGGAAAAGGCAGAGGGAATCTTTAGAAAGTCGCCCATTTCATCGTCTCTAGGGATTAACTCTTTCTTCTTTGAGGAAGCACCAAATTCCTATGTGGACAAACTGATGGGGTCTGACTCGCCAGCTTTGAGTAAAAGGCTACTGGAATCTGCTTCCTGCTCGGTGACTAGTTGGGAAGTAGATGTCCTTGAGGTTCTGATGCTGAAGGTGATTGACAACCTCAAAATGGCACTTGTTGGAAAGTTTTTGGCGTACATGCCAACTATTGAACTGGTTCGTCAATGGGCTACTTCCACTTGGAATCTTAAAGGAAACGTCACCATAAATGCTATGCCCAGAGGTATTTTTCTTTTTTCCTTTGTGGTGTATGAAGACATGTTGAAGGTTCTAATTGGTGGTCCTTGGGCTTTTAACTCAGGATTCAAAAACTTTCTCTCCCTCTGCAAATGGAAACTAGGTTTTGATTTGTCGGGTGACTTGGGTGCCTCGACTCCAACTTGGGTTCGCCTTTTGGGCCTCCCACTGGAATTTTGGGAGAAGGGAATCTTAAAAGGTATCACCAACTCCTTTGGGAGTCTTCTAGCTATATATAAGATTACTCAGGAGAGATCTAGACTAGTGTATGCCCATATTTGTGTAAATGTGGTTGTGAATATGGTCCTTCCTTCTTCAATCCTTCTTAAGTCTAAGTTTGGTAACTGGACTCAAATCCTAGAAAATGAAAATGCTCACCTCTTTTTCCAGTTGTGCAAGAAGTTTGGTCAACTCATAAATTCTTGTGGGAAAAAAGTTGGCGAGGGTTCAAAGGCTAAGGAGAAAATTTTAGAGGATCACTCTACTAATGAAATGGCTTCTAGCGTGCAACCTTCTACTAGTCCAGTTCAGGAGGTGTTTGTTCCCCTTCTGAAGGATAATCTGGACCTGGACATGAAGTCTGTTTCTGATCCTTTTGTTGAAGCAAATGATTCGACCTGCCTGAACCTTGATGTGGCTATCCCTACTTCCACCCTTCCAACCCCGGGCTTTCCAACAAAGGTGGATTTGGGGGGGGGGAATGTAAACATGGAGAATGTACCATTTGGGGAATCCCTGATGGAGGAAAATGTGTTGGATCCCCGAGAGAAGGTTCAAACTCAAGGTGCGGGAGATGATCTTGAAGAAGGTGAGTATGTTTTGGCTGATACAAACCTGTCTCTGGAGGACATGCACTCCTTATCCCAAATTGGAGCAAGAAATATGAGTGAATCTTTGGCTCTTCTAGGATATCCTCAAGGGTCTAGTGAAAAAGAGGAGGAAGAGGGATGGTCCCATGCTCCAAAAAAATCCAAAAAGAAAAAGAAACCAGATGTGGGGGGGGGGGAAATAAGGTGGGAAGGCCTTCCCAAAAGGATTCTAGAACCGAAGATAATGTGAGGGATGTGACAGCTAGAAAACAAAGAACCTTGGACTCAATCGTAGGGTTGAAGTCTAAGAAGAAGTAGCTTTAACTGCTTCTTTGGGGTGGAGGTGGCATTG
This sequence comes from Sequoia sempervirens, assembly GCA_007258455.2. NCBI lineage: Eukaryota > Viridiplantae > Streptophyta > Pinopsida > Cupressales > Cupressaceae > Sequoia > Sequoia sempervirens. The sequence continues at coordinate 60,868 of VDFB02252858.1, read as the reverse complement.
TATCCTGCTTTACCAATGAAGTACCTCTCCTGGAATATAAGGGGCCTTATTAGCCCATATAAACAGTTTTTGGTGAAATCTTGTATTCTTGACAATAAAGTGGATGTTCTCCTCCTACAGGAAACGAAGATAAGAAAGAGACTTTTGATAAAGCTATCTTGAGTATCTGGCCTGGCGTGAATTATTTTGTTAGTGAGGCGGAAGGAGCCTCATGTAGTATTGCTTCCCTGCGGAATCCTTCTAAACTAAAAGACACTCTGTGTTCTTCTTGTAAGAGGGTAAAAGCACAAAGTTGTGTCACACTTTCAACCTTATTAGCACAACTTAATTTAAGTATTTCTAACTAAAAATCAATTTTGGTCAAACATATGATCTAGTAAGATTCATTCTAGCTAAGTTAGATACTACCACAACTTTCTCAACTAAAATTGTTGGCTAAAAATATATGGAGCACCACTTTGAGTCCAATTTACCAAAAAAATAAAATTATCTGAAAAACTTGAAGTTTCAATAACTCCTAATGTAAATAATATTTTTTTTAAAATATAAAAATACCCTTTTGTAGATCCATAAGTATAGTTTTCAAAAATATGTTTATTTGAATAGTTTAATTATTATTTATATATATATATTTTATTTATTTTTATTAAAATTAGGTTATCAACACAAAATATTAGGTTGATTACCATGCCAAGGAAAAATAATGAAACTTATTAAAAAAAACTAAAAAAATATGATGCACTAGATAAAAGAATGTATTTCAAGATGGTATAATTTTTTTTCCATTTTAGATAAATATTTAATATGAAAGTTGATGTCCAAAGGAAACAACTATTTTTTCTTCACACACATTTTAATATTTATTTAAAAATATATATTTATCAAAATTGGAAAAAAAAATCCATGCACTAAAGTTTCAAGTTATAAATACACACAAAAAATTTGAAAGAAAAAAAAAATTACTATAAAAAGTTTGACGTCTCAAGCAACTTCATTTCTCAGCTTTTTATCAACAACTAAATAATAGTATTAATTTATTAAAAACTATTTTAAAATAATATATATATATTTTTTAAAAAAATACAAACATAAAATATACTAAAAAATACATATTTTCCTAGTTTACATCATTTCAAAATTCAAAGCATATATGTCATTTTTTAGCGATTCAAGTTTAAAAGTTGGATCAGTGTTGACTATTTCCTTTATAAAGTGTGACACACCTTTGTGCTTTTACCCAAGAACAATCTGATGATTACACTTGAAGACATTGTTTCCCAGGAGAAATGGAATCTTATAAACATCTATGCTTCCAAATTTGAGTAGGGACAGAGTTCTGCTTTTGGAATAGTTAAGTGATGCTATTTCTTTTAGGAAAGATGACCACTGGATGCTTGGAGGGGATTTCAATTCTCCTCTCCTTCCTTCAAAGAAGTCAGGAGGGCAGGATGTGATTATTTTGACAGTATGATGGAGTTGGCTGAGTTCTTAAATTCGACAAGCCTTATTGATATCCCCCTCCAAGGAACTAAGTATACTTGGTCCAATAGAAGAAATGGAAACCATCTAATCCAAGTCAAATTAGATAGGTTTATGATCTCTGCTAATTGGAATATCTCCCAATTCCTTTCTCTTTCAGCTCTTCCCAGGTCTGGTTATGATCATAATGCCTTGGTGCTCAAAAGAAATGTGGACCGTAATAGAGGATCTTTCCCTTTTAGATTTGAAGCTATGTGGAGTCTCCATTCAGATTTTGCTGCTCTGGTTAAAACCTAGTGGGAGGAACCTATAATTGGTACACCAATGTATTGCCTGACGGAAAAGCTAAGTAGAATAAAGCAAAGAGTGAAAGGGTGGAATAAGGTGACTTTTGGCAATATCTTTGAGATAAAGAATACCGTGGAAAAAGTATAAAAGAGGTTCAAGATATTATGGAGGTTGGTCAAGTGGACGAAGAGATATGTGCTAAGGAAAGAGACCTTAGATCCCAATGGTATAAGATAAACAAAAAGGAGGAAATCTATTGGAACCAAAAGTCAAGGGTTCAATGGCTAAAGGAAGGGGATAGGAACACTAAATTTTTCCACCAATCCACTTTGAAACACAGAAGCAGAAACAAAATAAGATTGTTTGTGAAAGAGGATGGCTCTATTGTGACCAATGAAAAATATATTGTGTGGGAAGCTGTTAACTTCTTCTCTACCCACCATAGGTCCCATGGCAATGTTCATTAGGTAAATGCTGACTTTATTGAAGTGACCCCTAAAGTAGTTTCTGATATTGATTTAAAGAAGATGACTAATGCTATTTCTATGGAAGAAGTAAAAAAGGTAGTGTTTTCCTTTGGAGCCTTTAAAGCTCCTGGGCCTAATGGGTTCCCTCCTATTTTTTTCCAGACCTTCTGGGATATAGATAAAAATGATCTTTTCAATGCTGCTAGGAATTTCTTTAGGTCGGGTAGGTTGTTGAACCAATTGAATGCTACTTTTATAGCCCTTATCCCCAAAAATGTTGATGCCTTAGCCATGAAAGATTATAGACCTATTAGTCTTTGAAACACGGTCTATAAAATTTTCTCAAAAATATTGGTGTTTAGACTTAAACTGGGGCTTGGTAAAATAATTGCCTCAAACCAGAAAGGTTTTGTCTAGGGAAGAAATATTCTTGATGTTGTTATTTCCACCCATGAAATTATTTACTCAATGGATCACTCTAACAAGCCTGGGATGGCCTTCAAAATTGACATTTCTAAGGCCTATGATAGAGTCTCTTGGCCTTTCCTTTTTGTTGTTCTTAGGAAGTTTGGGATAGAAGGAAGATTCCTAAAGATGATCTCTGCTTGTGTTACCTCCCCCATGTGTTTAGTTCTGGTTAATGGAGTCCCCCAATTTTTTTTCTCGTGGTTGTGGGTTTAGGCATGGTGACCCCCTCTCTCCCTACCTCTTTATCATTGTTGCTAAAATTCTTGGCAGGAATATAAAAAAAATGGACTCAAAAACTCTCAAAGGTGTTAAAGTTGCCTCATCTCTCATGCCAGATTCCCATCAACAGTTTGTTGATGATATTCTAATGTTTGGGGAAGCCTCGGTGGGGGAAGCTGGTCTCTGGAAACAGGTTCTCAATGACTATGTTGTTGTTTCTGGCTAGTGTATCAATTATGATTTTTTTTTTTTACTTCTTGAATACTGACCAACAGATTAAGGATAGAGTGATAAAAATCCTGGGATGTCAGGAAGCCGCTTTACCTGATGCCTATCTAGGCCTACTGTTGATCTCTAAGAAGTTGGAAAACAATTACTGGAATTAGCTGATTGAAAGGATTCAAAACAAACTTCCTAGATGGAAGGGGAAGCTTCTTAGCTTGGATGGAAAGATTCAACTCCTTAAAGCCTCCCTTTAGAATATTCCTATATACTATCTATCCCTTTTCAAAATCCTTGCCTCTATTGGGGAAAAGATAGAACAAATTCAAATAATTTTTTTACGGTTAGGAACTAAAGAAAAAAATTGGCTGTCCCTGGTTTGTTGGGAAAAAGTGTGTACTCCTAAAAGGAGAGGGGGTTTGGGATTAAGAAGAATATCCATGCTTAAAAAATTCCTAATGGCTAAAATTGGTTGGAATCTTCTAGAAGACTCTAAAGACTGGGTAAAACTTTTCCAAGCTAAATACTTGAGGAACACAAATCCTAGTTGTTTTCTCTCATTATCTGATGTGCCTAGCGGTTCAGCATTATGGAATCATCTTGTTAAATTGAGGAACGTGTTGAAGTTGGGGGTCAGAAAGAGAATTGGGAATGGGAATAATATAGACTTTTGGAAGGACCCTTGGATTGAGACTTCAACTCTGTCCTCTTTAGAAGATCTTAATCCTCTTAAACATAGCCTAAACAGGGTATGTGGTAAAAAGGTTTCTGACTATATTAACTGGGGGTTGGAGGAACCAAAATGGAAGGAATTCAAATTATTATTAAGGAGGGACAATCTGAGAGGCCAAAGACAAGTGAATTGGGATCCAATCTTAATAAGACTGAATAATTTGATTGGGGAGGCAAAGTGGTTTGATAGAGAAAGGGAAGATGAGTGGCTTTGGAAAGGTAGCTCTTTAGGTTGTTTCTTGGTCAAAAAGGCTTATGAAGAACTGTTGAAGCCTCAAGATGTTGCTTCAGACCATTTCTAGGATAGGGTGTGGATAAAGAACTTGGTCCCCAAAATTAACTATTTTTGGTGGACTGCGGCTCATGGTAAAATTCTCACTATTGATAACCTGGCTAGGAGGGATTTCCAACTGGTTAATAGATGCTCACTATATAAACAGGAAGAGGAGTCAATTATTCACATTTTCTTTCACTGTCAATTTGTGAGGGAAGTGTGGTCCTGCTTCTTGTTGTTGGTGTCTTTAGATTGGGTGTTTCCTAATTCAATGAAGTTATTTATAGAAAGTTGGTCAAATTTCCCTTTTTCACATAATGTTATTGTTGATCTCTGGAACCAAGTTCCTTGTAGCGCTTGGGAGATAAGCAAAAGCATTTTGATTTGTTCATCCATTTTCAAAAGGTTTACAAGTAATTATTACCATTCATAAAAGCTTTCAAAAACGAGCTCAATGTAAGAGAGGTTAAATTGCATTTCATGTATATAATAATAACATTATAATTTATCAAGATTATGCACAAGGAAAAAAGTACATCAATGAATTTTCATAACTATATTCATCCATGCTCGAAAGAGTTCAATAATTCCAATAAAACATCTTTTCAATGTTACATCATAAAACCTTAATTTTACACATCAATGTTACATCGAATTCTTTCATGCATTACTTCTATTTCAAAGTTCAATAATGAATGTCAAATACATATACATATACAATGGGGCTATAAGAGCCATTCTAGAATGATACACAAGTACATTAATAGCAAATAAAACTCTAATCCTCCAACCGTCGTAACACCATTGGTCTTCTTGCGAGCTGGGGCCAAGAGTGTGATTCAGGCGCCTTTTCCGCCCAACCACGAAGTACATGACTTCCCCGGGTTCCTTCCTAACTCGAAGGAATCCCCGGCCCTGCATAAAGGAGCCTAGCAACCTGACACAATAAAACAGGAGGGATCTCTCGATGCATGCCTGGTGCCTATATGCATTTCTAACATGAGAAAACATATTTCTTGCAACAGGAGGTGGCAGAGACTCAAATATATATATATTTCTAGGCTTTTAAAACAAATCCATCTATTTCAATGGTACAAGTGCTTGGCCAAGCATAAATGAAATAAACAAGTGGTAGTTTTAGAAAAGGTAAAACTACCGTCTCTGTGGATCCACCTTCGGCATCCTGTCCCGGAAGTTAACAAAATACAGTATAATAAAGTGCAAGAACAGAAAGTTGTGCATTTTCTATACATGCTTCATGTATTCTATTAATTCTAAAAGAATTTTCTTCATTTATCCACATTCATGCATACTTAGGTTTCAAATGAGAATTTCAAAACATCTTTTGAATTCCATTTGAACAAAAGAAAAAGGTTGTAAGTTTCAGTATTAAATATCATCGGCTCTTTTCTTAGTAATTTTCTCTGATTTGGTAAAGGAATCTGTTTTCACTCCAAGCTACTCTCTTGAAGGTTTTGTTCAAGTTTGTTTTTTTTTTTTTCAAATGTAAAAATGCATGTATATCATGATACTTTCAGTGTATGAACATAAGTAGAGGAAATAATTTTCTGTATAAAACAGTGTTCTCAGATTTATGTATATATTTCTATATTTTCAAAATTCAGGCTGATTTGAAAATGGAGTTCCCAATTTGCTACAGGTTTCTGGTTAACAATAATATACAGAAACAGGATAATTCTTTCAGGAAAAATAGAGGTTTGGAAATCTTGCATTTGAGTTTTATATTGTATACCAATATTCAGAAATTTACATCTGTATGTAAGCATAAGACAATGTGATCAAAGAAGGTCACCAATTTACATGGTTCTCAGAGGTACATTTTCATATTTCCAGCTTCAAAAATTACTGAGATGTTTGTATATATTTGACAGAAATTATATCACATTTTGAAGATGGTTTTTCCTGTATAAATTTGCATTTCTGTATATATATGTATATATATATATAAATACAGCTGAGTGTATATATATATATACATATATATATATATATGTTTTAAATAAAAAGAAACACAAATTTTCATATTGTTCTCACATTTTCTGGCTGTGCACACAGAAAAGAGCATTATACAGGGTTCTGAGCAGGTGATAAGCACCCTAAAGGTGCTGGGAGGCCTTGCCTCTCCCATGGGGAGGGCGCGGGCTGTGAGGGGCTCGCGCCCCCTCCACAGGCCGCGACCTGTGGAGGGCGCGTGCCTCCCCACAGAGCCGTGCCCTTCCTATGGGAAGGGCTGGGGATTAAAATCCCTCCCCTCTACAGTAAAACAATTTCATAAAAATAGAATTCGCCCAGCATTCAACTGCCATTTAATTCATTTCAAAAGAATTTCGAATTACTGTCTGGTAAAGGTTTTCTTGCGAGATTATATGTATATATATATATATGTATATATGCACAGGAATACAAATTCTTGTGTATATATATATTTATATATATATGATTTCAGATCTTTTCTCTCACAAATTTTCTGTACTAAAGAATAGCAAATGAGGGCAGTTTAAAGAAATGCAGCTTTGCAACAGATTATAACCCTGTTCTGAAAGAAAGAGATTGGGTATTTTCTCTACAATGCAACAAATGAGTAAAAGGTTTTTCACTTAGATTTAAAAATAAAACTGGAAGACATTTTTCAGATATTTGTAATCATTTTCATAAAATGATGCATACAATTTCTCCAATTTCATACTAAAATTTAAACTAGTTTTAAAAGCAAGGAATGGAAAACCTGGCAGATTACACCAGTTGCAGATGTCCAGAATTACCTTCAATCTCCTTCTCCCTGAGCCCTGGTTATGTTCTGAATAATGTTCTTTTCTCTCCCCCTTAAAGCTTTATTCCTTCTTCCGAGAGTCATGCAGACCATTTCCAAATGACAGATGTGTATTTTTCTTGGCAAATTTACATGCAAATTAAAGAGGTAGCCACCTACCGAGAGTTTTGTTGGTTTTAAGGAGAATTTCCCAGAGCCCAAAGTTTCTCGGGACTGTTCGTTTTTCCTTCTCCAAATTTTGGACTTAGGTTTAAATGCAAACAAAGATATTTCCTCTTTATCATATGCAAATTTAAAATGTTTCCACTTTATTTTAATTTCCTAATTAGATAAAATTTAATAAACAGATTTTCTATTATTGCACAGAAAGTGGATTATACTAAATAAAATAAATCATAATATTTTCACAACTTTAATTGATAATTAATTAATTAATTTTTTTCTTTTTATGTTATTATTTTTACCTTTTACTTATTCAAATCATTTATTACCTATTTGTAAGCAATTCAAAACAATCATATTGAAACAGACATTGCCTAAATGCAACTATATGATTTTTAGGTGCTGTGTGTGCGATCGAGAGTTCCTCCTCTTTTACCCTATCGGGAAGCTAGCCTTCTTTTCCTCAATCACACTCTTGGTCTTCGACCACCTGCGACTCAAATGCACTCAGGCGTGCCACAACGAAATTGTATTAGTAACCGATATAGAAATATAAATCAAAGCAATAATTAAATCAATACTTCTATTTTGTTCTATCTTATATATTTTAAAAATAAAATGCATTCATAATTCTAAAAGCAAATATTTTTCTACATTTCCATACACCAAAGCATTGTATTATATCATATTGCTCTAACACGCACCATCATTCATATAATAAATCCCACAAAGTCATGGTCAAAACAGCATCAAAGTCTGAGACGTGACATTCCTCCATTTTTCACCTGGGGTTTATGGAAGGAAAGGAATAATAGAATATTCAGGGATGTGGAGAGAAGTAGCTGGGAGGTAAGTCTAATCATAAAAACTCAAATTAAGGAAAACATCGAGGCTGGAAGATATAGCTTCTCCAAAACCTAGCCTAACTACAAAGAAATGAGGATTAAGCAGAACTGGGGAATAAGGAAGGATCTAACTAAACTCAATTGGTCAAAGATGCTAACCAAAATGGCTACAATGTGGAGCCCTCCGCAGAAGAATTGGATAAAGTGTAACTTTGATGGGTGCTCAAAAGGAAACCTGGGACAAGTTGGAGTAGGGGGTCTATTAAGAAACCATAAAGGAGAGTGTATAGTGAGCTTTGGCGTGAATATGGGGTGTTTGCTCCAATAATAAAGCTGAAGCTATGGCAGGATTGGGGGGCTTCAATACTCTTAAGGAGCTGGGTTATACAAATGTCATAATAGAAGGGGACTCTAAGCTTATAGTAGACATTCAGAACGAAGAGGCTGTGCCACCATGGGAATTAAAAAATATAATTGATAAATGTCAAGTCATTAAGAAGTCTTTTTCCAATTGCAGGGTGCAACATGTTTATAGAGAGGGAAATAAAGCTCCCGACTGTGCCGCCAACGCGACATTGAGCTATAGGGGATGGACTTGGTGGAATAATGGTAATATGCTGAAGTCTTTAAGAGACTTAATCCTAAATGAAAAATTTGAAAATGAGTACCATATGCAAAAATGAAAGATTGATGTTATGTGGGAAATATGAGTACCAAGTGGTGCTTTTTAGATTTCTGTGTAATGATGACATAGGAAGTACGAGATTGTATCGAATGATCTTGGCAAGAAGTAATATTAATTATTCTTGCTTCATGAGGTGACCAAAAATCACATGAAGATAATCAAGTTGTTAAGGGCTGTCATTTCTATTCGTGTCGATTTGCCTTTGTCAGCTATTCCCACATTTCTAAAGTGGAGAAAGGTATGAAAATTAATGGGGGTTTTAATACTTGTAAGAAAAATGATGGGATTCTTGTACCGGGAAATGTGTTGTTGGCCTTAACAAAAAGAAACTTCTCAATTCACCATTATTAATCGACTTTGTGTGTAATTTCACGTAGGAGTGTTTGCTGCATTTTGGAAGGAAAGGAGTGGGAGATTCTGAAGAAAATATTGTTGTAGCTAAAGAATTTGTAGAAACGCAAAATGGGAGGACCAAAAAAGTGAATTGAGCCTCCTAATTGTCAAGCGCTGAAATAGAATGTGGATTTATGGAGAATGTTTGAAAATGTTGGCATAGTTTCGTTCTTCCAATCCCTGAAGGGATACAATGAGAACCTAACAAAAAATTTTACCAACTCCTAGAGGAAGGGTAGCATTACCATTGGAGTAGTGAAGTTTGAGGTAATGACAAGATTCATAGCTGAAGAAATGGGTTTGCAAAATCAAGGGATTAAAGTTGCAAAGAAAAGCGGGGCAGACTGCTAGAGGTTTGTCGACAAATTCCTACATGAAGGGGAGAACCTCAAAAGATTTCAGAATGGGTATGCAAGATTGGAACTCCCTCCTCCCTTTGCTTTAGTTAGCCTGTTTGTTATGCAATACTTTACTCTTGAGGGAAGGTATATGTCAATACATGCATACCATTTCCCCTTGCTAAACCACATTCGACATGGTGAGAGAGTCAATTTTCCTTTTTATCTATTGTCCTCCCTGCAACTCAATATTGAGAAGGGCATCAATCCTCCCCTCCACCAAGTTGGTTTGATGCTAACCTTGTATAAGTATTCTATGGCATTGAATCCCCATGGAAACCCTTTGGCTGGAAGAAATGAGAATCCTGGTAGTTTTGAAGAGGATAATGAGGAACTACCTGTGGATGAAAACCCTACTACTATTGAAATCTCGGCTGAGGAACCTAACCCCCGCCCGCCTCCTATTGTTGCTACTAGGAGGGTGCTTATTACTGCAAAAATCTAGTCCCCTGTGGCCAATGTGTCCAACCCCTCAACTCTTGTGTCATAGAAGAGTGAGGGAAAAATAAATTTTGAGATTGAGCTCATCAGAGCTATGCCAAAAAAAAGAAAACACTCGCCTTTGCTGCTGGAATTTCCCAAGGTGAAGAAACCCAAAAGAGACTTAAACCCTAGGGATGTCATTAATATTACTGAGGAAGGGACTCAAAATGAGGAGGTGAAGGAGTCTTTGCAGGGGAAAAGGAGTGGAGGGAGTGGTGGGAGAAGGTCGGCCCACCTAGGAAAAGTAGCCTCGAAGGACAAAAGAGGAAAACATAAAATGACTGTGTGTGATGAGGAGGACCTGGGGTACGAAGAGTTTGAAGTCCAAGAGGAAGAAGATTCAAAAGATATGGACTTTGAGGACTTAGCTTATGAGATGGGGGAAGAAGGATCAAAGGAGGATAAGGAAGAGGAAGAGGATGAACAAATTGAGCAATTTGAGGATCATAAGAATGAGGTTGAAAATGTGCAAAAAGTTGGGGATTTGGATATGGAGAATAAAACATAGGACTCAAGCAATGAATTTTTAAAGAGTAGACTAACATTTCTGCAGGTTCAGTTGAAGATATGGAGAAGGCTTTAGTTACACTCATGAAGGTAACTAACAGACTGATGAGGAGGGCGATGCTAGTAGTTGCTTCTAGAGAATTCAAAATTACCAGGAAGCTGAGGAAACAGGGGAAACCTGATGTCTTGAAGATGTTGGATGAGACCGAGGGACCTGACTGGAGAGAATACATTGCTCTCATGGGTGAGTATGGGGACCTGTTGAAGAAAGCCAATTAATGGCTTTATGTTGCTGCTTTGATGACTATGATGAGTTTTTTGTCCTTGAGTAGTGAGATTGAGGTTTGGTCATAATGAAGGTGGTATGCTATTATCAGAACTAGTCTCCCCCAAGGTTAGGGATGGAATGTCATTAGTGAAATTTTGTATACGCGTTATGTCAAAAGTGGATGGTAATCTATCTCCTTGTTGGGAAAGCATTAAAAACAATTGATTTGGGTTGGCTGCTAGAACTATTTTTATTAGTTTCATTGCATGATCATCTTGTTGTGCCTCATCCAATTTTTTGGGTGTTACATGTCATACAAAACCATCGACATTTGGGCTATTGTTAGGACTCAATGGGGGTGGTTGTTCAACGACCCTTGAATCATACGTGTTTGGGTTTTCACTGATGTTTTCCTAGAATCAATCTAGGAATGTTTTTGTCATGTTTGGATTAAGATTCTACATTTTGTTCTTAGCTTGTGACTTGGTTTATTGTTACACCCCGTGTGTTATTATCCATTTATTATTACCTTGTTTGGTAAATTGCTTTAATAAATGTGAATGTGTTTCATTTATGAATTTTAAAGGGAATATGATGAATGAATGTTTGATTCAATTTGATGTTTTATAATGATTTTTATATGAAATATATGTGATGCATATGAATGTATTGATTCGTCTAACTACTGTTATGGTGAATTAAGCTGAATGTAGAAACAAATTTGAACCTCCAGAAGAGATGGGAAGTATCACTCAAGAGAAGAACTTGGTCTAGTAACCTTTAATTCAGCCTTATTGAGCATTCACACACTCATGCCCTAGTTGGTCTTAGTTGAGTCAAGTCAGTTCGAGTAAAGGGTAAGTGATCTTCAGTCTTGATTGTGAATGTTTATATTGATTTGTGAATCTTGTTTTATGAATGTTTGGAATGAGGAATGTGATGTTAAGTGGAATTCCTTCCTTGTGTGTTTATTGTTATATCGATGAGATATATGCATAAAATATATATATATGTATATATGTATGTGTCTACGGTAAACTCATACATGTGAGTGAAAACGTACATAAGTATATGTAGGTAGATGTACCTACACATGCTCATGGATAGATTACCCATATGCACAGGAATACCAATTGGTCTAAAGTGGCATATATATATATATATGTATGTATATATACACTCCATATATATATGCCAATTGATGGTTATGTTATGAGTATTTTTATAAAGATATTGAAATAATATTGTGTATATGTATATATAGTACATATATTAATATATGTGAAAAGTAATATAGTGACATATATATATATATATTTATATATAATTGCATATATATACGTAATGTTATTCTTAATATACTTATATATGTTGATAATTGATAATTAATGTATTTGTTAAACCTTGTGAAATAAGTATATATATATATATATAAATGAAAGTCATTTATGATAGTTTTCAAGCGCAATATATATAGCGTTATTTTTAAGTGAAGTGCTTAAATAAATGAAGGTGCATATGAGAATACATGGTACAACCTTTGAAAACATAAAAAACCAACGCATAAAGCAATGTCAGACCAAGTCAACCAAATTTTAGAAGGCACATATGGATTTATCATTATTGTGTATACGTTGCAAAGAGAAATAAATACAGTTTAAAGCAGTGAGGAAATAGTCTACTTGCATTGTTAACATGGGACACCAAATTATGAATGTGGCACAAATCTGGAAGTGTATGGGATGTAAAAGAAATCTACAAAATGTGTATAAGTCTGATAATAGCCTTGAGACTTAGTCAAGAGTACAAATTTTTTTGGTCGGTAAATATTAGTATTTTATTAATATTAGAGATAAGGCACAAAAAGTACAGTGCAAAATATAGGGCCATTCAGCATGAAATATCTAATGCTCAATCCAATAAATCGGAGAGCTCTACCTTGACATCACCAAAAAACCCCAAATTACCCATGCTTCATACAAGCTTTTCGAACTTTGCTATTTCAATAGTTCAAAAAAACACCTATTTTCAAAAGGATAGGATAAATGCAGTTTACTTTTGAACGTTCCGCCACCTGCATATCAAAATACCATCACCATCCTGCATCGCTCGCCTTCCAACTACCCTTGTGCTCGCCCACTTCCATACATCCTTTACCTCCGCTCCCCCGCATTTCAACCCCGTTGCGCGCCACCTTTCCAACAAAAGTTTTTGTTCCCTCTTTAACCCCGATCACCTTACAAACTAAGCACCATGTCTAGCCGACCTCCCACCCCTTGCTCTTCCCCTGCTCACAAACCGCCTTCGCCTTGGTAGCCTATTAGTTAGGTCTACTCCTTCCCGCCGCTCTGCGTCTTCTTGCTGCCGAAGCACATGTTTTAGATTCTCCCATGCTGTTAAAATTTCCAATTTATAGACATCTCTGTCCACACACCTGCGCCACCTCACGAAAGGAATCAGACCTTCTTCCGTGGCTTCATCCAAGTCGAGTAAAATTGGTAACATTATGTAAAGGAATTCAATTTAGGAAACTTGTTTGTGAGCTTGTTGTTCATTTGACTCAATAAAAGAGTCTTGATGTCCCTTGTAACAAGTCGACTCAACCACTTAAATGGAGAGGACTATTATGTGTTGCAAACCTTAAGTTTCTTTGATGAGTCGTTGCATGAGGTTAGAAAGGTGGCAAAAATATTAACTTGTTTGTAGCCTTTGGTTGCTCAAAATTTAGTATAAATAGAGGTGCTCATTCTACCAATTACTACACTTATACATAAGATTTCCTTGTGTTATTGCGCTACAATTTATGTGCAAAGTGAGTTGAGAGTTTGTGAGTTTGAAGTTGTTTTATTGTTTTACATTTGTTTTGTTGAGGGATTTAGTAAAATCTAGTAGAGGAATTTGGTTTGTTCTTAGAGGAAGTTGCAAGCAAGCTCCCATTAAGCTAGGAGGGAAGATTAATCAGTTGGAGCTTTAAACAGGCATGTTGATTTCTACTCTGTTTTTTTTTAAAGCAAAAGTGGCTAGGCAACCATATGGATTTATTAATATAAAAAATAGATGAATCCATGTGAGAAACATAGCAGAATGCCCTGTAGAATGAGAACCAACACCCCATAATAGAAAATAGAGGTTCTATATTTTTAGCCCCAATATAGACATGAACATTTCACCACTCGAGACCCAAAACAGACTTGTATTATGCACTAGTCAAGACACAACCAAGACCCTTATAACGGAATTACAAGGAGCCAAACTAAGTAGGAGGAACTAACAACAACAATAAAAAAAGGACATAAATGATAAACAAAACACCCTGACTGCATACACTACCAATCCCCTTTCCCACCAAGAGAGCTCAGAACCTAATCTGTAGAGAAATAGAAACCACGAGCAAGAAAAAAATGAAACCCCAAGGCCAATTCACACACACATTTGCATGTGACTCTTTCTTCCACCAAATGGGGATGAATATATACCCAAAAAAGGCTATCCATGGTGGCATCTGCAAACACAAAACCAGTCATAAGGCTGCAAAGAACTGAGGAGAATTTCCTTCTGTGTGAAGAGGATTAATAAAGGTGGGAATATGTGTGAGATGATCATCACACATGTAAAATCTATACAATCTTCGATCTCGTAAGATATGAGCCAGTACCCAAAGCACAGTCATTAAATCATGCTAGACATTTCTAAAAGAAGAGACGGTAATGGCCAGGGGACAACCATGCAAAAGACAACAAAAGTGAGGTAGACAAAGCAATACCGCTGCCAAAGAGAAAACCATAAAAGAGTTTTTGTTCCCCAATATGGTGACGTCGAGAAGACCGTCCCAAGAGAAGTATAAAAGCCATAGTCCTATATAGAGTGAGGGTGCCAAGAAACACAACATCAACAAGACCACCATTAGAATAAACCATATAAGCCTACAAAGGGAGGAACTGACTCAACAGGCCACCTAAAAGAAAATAACACCTGATCACCTATGGGAAATAGCTCGAGAACACTTGCACAGCCAAGATATCTTCCATAATAATGTATCAGGTTTAATCAAAAAGATTAGAAAGCTCAACATGAGAGATAGTTGTAAATGGGAGGGAGTTATCCATGACAAGATTTTCCAATTTATTAGTTTTCATGTTTTCCTCTCTGTAACAATGTTGAATCTAGAAAGATGAGAAGTTTGGTAAGAGAGAGAGAGAGAGCATGTTGCAACAGGTAGTTCAAGTGTCAAGCTTTAGAGGATTTTTTAACAAGGGAGCCAATAACAATATGAGAGTCCCCCTCAATGAACAACTTTGTAATTTTACACGAAGAAGCCAACTGGAGGCCAAGAATCAAAGCACTAAATTCTGCCACATTATTAGTACCACTGCTCAGTGATTGACAAGCTGCTTTAACCACCTCCCCTGTGTGATTTCTCAAAATCAAACCCGCCCCTAAGAGGCATGGATTTCCTCAAGAAGCTCCATTGAAGTTCAACTTTACCCAATCAACTGGAGGGGGAGACCACTTTATTTGAGCTCTGTCAATTTTCCTTTTTGCAATTTGAACTGAGCCTTTGGGTGGAGGCAGTTGTAGGCATCTCTAGGCCTTAAGCATCTTAGCATCCCATGAGGAGAAGGCACATCCATACTGAGATATTGTGACCACATGCGACCTAATAGATTCAGAAATGGCAACTTCAATTTTTTGGAGAACCTGAGCAATCTCCAAAGAACTTTTCCTGAATATTCTATTGCTGCGTTCAAGCCATATGTTCTAAATCAAAATTGAGGGGCCTATGTCCCAGATGCAAGAAAAATAGGCATCCTTGAAGGGAGGCGGCAACGCCTGGAAATGTTGAAGAAGAGAACCTAGAAGGGGACTATACCAACCCAGCTTATCCATAAACCAATACCAACATGTTGAAGAAAAATCACATGTGAGCAGGAGATGGTCCGTTGCTTCAAAAGCCTTGCCACAAAGTACACAAGGGAAAAGAGGAGTAATCCCGAGCCGGTCTAACCTCATGGTAGATAAGATCTTGTCCTTTATTGCCAACCAAGCAAATGCACCTGCTTTCGGGAGCACACCTGAACCCCAACAAAGTTCATTTGGCCATTCAAGAAGAGCATCTTTATTAACCAAAACAATATAATCATTTGTTATTATGCTGAAAAGATTGTTTATTATGTTGTTGTTATAATCTCAAATTTGCACCCCTGCTAAGTTGCACACTCCTAGGCTGTGGGTCACATAAACTTGGAGTGGACCTCCAAATAAGGCTGGCTCCTAATTGGTGTCACCTAAACTACTGCTAAACTAATGGTTTTTTTAGGAAAGAGTAAGAAGGAAACATAAACTAAAATTAACTAAAAAACTTTAAAAGGTGATGCACCAAATACTAATTAAGACCTGCAAACAACTTGCACACAGTTCAAACAATGACAAATCTTGGATTACACAACTATTTTTTTATGCATTCTTGCATAAGTGTTTTATAAGAAGGTTTTAAAGCTAAAATCCTAGAAGGAAATGCATTTCACAACTAAACCTCGTTCTGATAATAATATACCACCTTCATTATGACCAAACCTCAATCTCACTACTCAAACACCAAACAATCCTCTCGCTATTTCTTCAAAAATCCTAACAAACATTCCACAAACCATTGTTCCTACAAATTCCACATAGGTAACAGTACCAACCATCCACACTCAAGCTCCCACATTCTCCATGCACATAACCAACCCTACATCTAGTCAGTATATTGCCTCCACATTGACAAATAATCCACATGCACAATCATCTCATCCTTCACAAAAACCACCACATCAACCTCCACCCAAAAATCTTAATACAACAAGCATGCATGTAAATCCATCAAATATACCACCTACTCAATACATCACCAACTCCATGATAGCCTCCATAGGCTCCCAACTTCAATCCTAATTACAACATACATAATACCTATTCTGCTCAAAATACCATGATGTCACAATAATATACAAATCCCCCTAACTACATACATCCCTATCAAAACCTCCATCCACAATAACAAAATCATACACAACAACATACTAAACCATCCAAACATTCTTACAACACCTAAAACCCTCCATATGGTAATTGACATCCATCATCATCAAACTACCTCCAAGGTAAACAATCATCACATCCTGCACCCACTTACAATGCAATCAACACACCACCCACAACAGATCTAAACAATCTAGCTTTGCAAACTCAAACCTTGCAACAACAAATGGAAAACATTCACATGGGGTCATAGAAAAAAGAGCTATTCTATAGAAGACATATGCCGCTACCTATTTGATAGGATGTTATATATGCCACCCTTTCCACATCACTTTGAAATACCTAAATTTGACAAATACAAAGGAAAGGGAGACCCTCGTGATCACATGTGAGAATTTTACGTAGATTTTTTAGAGTTGATGCATAACAATACATATCTAATGCACCTCTTCTCAAGAAGCCTAGGAGGGAAAGCCATGGAGTGGTTCTCTAGACTCCCTTGTGGCATAAGGACCTTTAATGAAATGGTTGATAATATTGTCTCATATTTCTCATATAACATGGATCATGAGAAACCATGACGAGCTTATGCACAATAAACATAATGATGGGGAAACATTTACCTCCTTCCTAGAAAGGTGGCAAAATTTAGCAAGTAAAATCCCATGCCACATCTCGAAAAACAATTGGTTGATATGTTCATCGAAAGCATGAACACCAAGGCAGGCTTTCACTTGAAAATGCTATGTTCTAATTCCTTTGATGAAGTCATTGAAAAAGGTCTTACTATTGAGAAATACCTAATAGCCAAAGGACTTATTAAAATCTTCAAGGAAAACAAAAGCTATTCAAACTCTTCAAATGACAAGTCCTGCTTTTGGAATAAGAATAAAAATATCATCAATGATGGTGTTGTTGATTCAAAAAGGGCTCAAACCACTCAACCCACATTACACATTCAAGCACCAAACACTATCCAAATATCAACAAATGCATGTGATAGCACACATCGACCACCTCCTAGACTAAACAACCCACGACGAAAATTCACTCCTTTAGGAGACCCCATTGAATCAACACTTCAAAATTTGGTTCAAGAAAATGTGGTCACTCTTTCGAAAATTAATCAATTTGAACCACAAGTCAAACCATTGTGGTGGAAAGATACCAATTTCTATGATTACTACAAGGTAAAATGACACAAAACTCCCAATTGTTTCAAATTGAAACACCTTATTCAGGACTTGATTGACAAGGGAGATATCGCTATTGAAGATCATCTTGAAAATTTATCACAAAATAATTATATTAATAATATCCATGGATCACATAGCAAAACATTAAGCATTTATCAAGATAATCATCCTAAGAATGATTGTGACCAATGACATAGTATTGGTTATCTACACCCAATCCATATGAATTCGAGGCATATTTAATCCACTATATATCAGTCTCAATAAGATCATCCAATACAAACTAAACTAAGAATCCATTAAAACTAACATATTAAAATGCGAAAGCTTCATAAACACCTATTCTATTCCATTAAAACTTATCCTATTGGGGGAGTGGTGTTGCATTGATGTGGAATGGTGACCCTTTCCCAATCCCTTGGATAATGAGCTTGTTTCGATCGATTCTATTGAAGAGAATCGACAAAACTGATGAAAGATGTGTGATAAAACATTATTTAAATGCTAAATTAACATGATGAATGCTAAGATGATTGATATGGGTGTATGCAAATCTACTCTAAATGTATGCAAGCTTCAAAAGATTAAAACCCTGATTATAAAATATGCTAAATGTATGCACCTATGTTATCATGGAATTCAGTAATGGATGTTTTAAGCTAGTGATGCAAGTAAATTAAGCTAAAATGGTGCTAAATAAGTGCTAAATATGAGTGCAAGTGAAAGTGATTTTAGCAGCATAAGTTTGCTCTTAAAAGATGGATCCATTTGTCTCCAAATAATGACATATTTATAGGAGGACAAATGAGAAATGGATGCTTGAAATTAAAAGGTTAATCAATGGCCAAAAAAGAAGGAAGAATGAAACATGGATCATGGATTCTCAAATGATCACATGGATCAACGAAAGAATCAAAGGCTCATTCTTTCAAAAAAACACACTTTTAACTTGCACAAGAAGTCTTGTAAGTTTGTTATAAAAAATAATATTCCTTTTTTCAAATGAATGGAGAAAGAGAATAAATATTCCTTTCTTCTTCTTTCCTTGGTGATGCTGAGAGGACTTTGCACATTCAAATGAGTGGAGAAAGAGAATAATATTCCTTTCTTCTTCTTTCCTTGGTGATGCTGAGAGGACTTTGCACATTATAGTGGGTTATGAGAAGAAAAGAGTTGCTTGAAGTGGCTACAGAAGCCAAGATTCCACACTTCTGGTGCTAATGGGAGGCAGTGCAAAGACCTGTTCACAATCAAAGCAAAAGATACAATTTCAAAAAAATCTCGAAATCCAAAATTTATGTAGCATTTACCATGGGAAGAGGCCCCATATAAAGAGACTTGAGGCGGCATTGTTTGGTTGTAAGAGGCATTGCATATTATAGTGGTAATATGTTTCCAAACTGTCATGCCCTAATTTTTAAACAGTATGGGAATACATTTTTTGTTTTAAAAAGATAGTATCAAAAAATGCAACTGCCATTAACAACAACAGGGGCATAAGGATATGTGTAAGTCATGAAAATGTTTTTAGGCTGTCAGGAAAAGCAGCATGTACAGGCTGTGGAGGCGTTGGAATGTAATGCAATTTCATGGAAAAGTGTGCTGAGCCTAAAATGTTGTTAAAGGGAGGAGGAAAAGACTTTCATGCCCAAGAAAGTAAGCTCTTAATGTTTATAATATCTAAGTTGGCTCCTCCCTCCTTAAATCATGATGAAGACTTTTCTAGTGAAAATGTAAGAGATATCACTCCTTTGAAGTCCACCTATGGTTAACATTTTATGATTTTTTTTTAAGAACTTACCTCTTTTAAAGTGGGCCACTCCTCTAAGAACAAGGTGACATAATAAATGTGAGTGAAAGTGTTAATGCGTGGGTGCTTGGTTTAGCCCCTACGACACATAAAGATGCACTTATGTTCAACCCTTAGTCATATGGTGAGCTGTGAGGACTTGAGACTTGTTTGATTACTTTATATTGGTGGTAGATTTTTGGAGAGTGGTGTCTTGATTATCTGGAGAAGTTTTTTGAGATTAAAATAAAAAATAAAAAAAAATGAAAGTGTATCTCTCAAATGTATGTAATGGTTCAATCAAAGTTGGGTTTCATCTTCTTGATAAATAACTAGTGACAAATATGATGCAAACATGTGTGGAAGTTTTGGTATGTGCTTTATCACTTAACACGTCTGTAGTATTGCTTGTTGGGTTCCTAAATTGTGGTTATTTTGCGATTTGATCTTGTATTTGAGTTGTTGAAAAATCTACGTTTTAATCATTGGATGTCTCTGTTTTATATGATTATTGATGTAATGTTGAACACTTATGTTGCATTGTTTGAGACTTGCTCATTGTGTAGTTTTGTGGGCTGCCTATACCTGCATGTCACATAGATAACTCAATTGTGGATTGTCTAAACCCACAAAATTTTCAATGTTGATATAGATTCTATCAGTTGGCCTTTTTCGATCACTTGTTGCATTAGAATGTTTGTCATTATGAGCCAGTGGTATGGTGTTTGGTGTGCCTAAGACAATTGTATTTTGGAACTTGTAGATGTTGACTATAGTGGCATGAGAGGCTTTGGATTGTGGTTTAGCAGGAGCTTTGTGTAGTCCAATAGTTAGGAGTTGCTAGTGTTGCGATTATGTTCATTGCTTCTATAAGAGCCATGGGTGAAAATTAGGAGACACTTATCACAATGTCATAGGTAGCTAGGTATCACTTTTAGTGGGACCTTTGACAATGATGTGGATTTGTTAGTTTGACAAATGATCCTTGGTTTAGAGGATGGGTGTTATTGTGCCATGGTGGATTCTTGATTAGTAGTTGGATTTTTGGTGTGATACAAGTGTTCTTGGGAGCACATATGTTTACTAAAGAGGTGATCTATGTTATGTAAGCCACAATTTCATGGTGAGTTCCTACATTATATATTGATCATGCAAAGGGAGCTTCAACAGTGATTTGAGGTAGTCTTCTAGTATTCAGTAGAGTGATCAATTTGCTTTGTGATCTTTTGCATATTTTAGTGATGTAGTTGGAGTGGCCAATTGGTTGGTTGTTCATTGATGCTAGATTGACTTGGGTGAGGCAGGATATCTCTAGCATTTGGAGATTGCCTATTGAAACAATGACTCTTGATAAGGTTTCAACAAAAAGACTAAGGAGCCTTCATTTGGAGTTGGATGTGAGTTTAACACAAGCTTAATGAGGAGATTGTTCAAGGATAGAGAAATCTCATTTATCATTCTTATTCCACTTGATAGAGAATCATCTAATAGATATTGCCCACCTAGTTTCTCCCACACTTTATATTTTGCAGTTTTTCTTCTCATGAGAATGAGTCTTCAACTATGAATGTCAATTTTGGAGGGCTAGTTTGAGGAATACTTGCCATGGTGTTTTTTTCTTCATCTCCTTATGTATATAAATTTGTTATGAAAACAATTTTGAAGAGTACAAGGTTGGTTTTGGGCATATTCCCTCATTTTAGGAAAGTTAGTTTGATCTTCCTTTAGTTGAGAAGCTTACATCCTTACTAGTTTGTTGATCCATATGCTATTGTGTTTGATCTTGGGGTTGAACAATAGGATATTAAAAAATATTTTCTATTTGGGGTTTTGGTCAAGAGATCTACCTAGTTGCAACTAGAGCACTTAGAGGTGTTGACAAAAGGACATGCTATGTGGTATATTTCTTAGGTTTTCTCTCTATGGTATATTGTTTCTTCCTAAGAGATCATTTTGTGTTCTTCGATAATAGATTATTTTGATGACAAGAGCCACATTGTTCTTGTGAGTGTTGGAGGAATTTTGGATGCTATTGTTAGCATCATACTAGACACTTCCCAAGCAATGAAAGTCCTAGGGAGGTATATGTATCATTGGACTATGGTACAAAGGTCTTCAAGTCTTTTGTATGCATCTATGTTTTTGTTATCAATGGAAATATATTTTGTGCAAGATAACACACACACACTGGAGATTGTAGAGTGGGTTGGATGTGGATAGTAGTAGGTCTACTACTAGGTTTGTTTATCTTGATTTGTGGTGCAATTAGTTAGATGTGTGTGTGATTAGTCATGGTCATTGTTCTAACTATGTAGGCAAGTACTTGCATCTACTCAAACTTATTTGTTTCCTTTTTGGAATTGGTTTTTGTGTTCAAATATTGAGGTGAAGCAAAGATACAATGATGTTTTTATGTGACTTAATGTGTCAACACCTTGGCTAAGATCTTATCTTTCATGCATTTGCATGATGGAAGATGAGAGGGTTGTTGGTTGAGATGGTGGTCACCTTAGTTGACATTTTAGATGAAGCACATGAGCACAATGAATTCTAGATGGTGCAAACTAGCTATGGGAATCATTCCCTAAATGTTCGAGTTTATTGATTAACCCCTTATGCAATACATACAAGTGGGAGAATGTTGAGAAAGGTGTGTTGTACACCTTGCATAGTAACGTAATATTCTTATTTTGTTGTAGTGCATTTTAAGATGTGCATACCACAATAAGGTAGGCATTCTTGGGGACACTTATATGTTGTATGAGGAATTTGACATGTATTTAATTTTGGGAGTCATGGCTTAGTGAGTACATGGTTTATATAATAACACAGTGGTTTTATGCAAACTTGTCCTATTAAAGCAAGCACATGGGTAGTGGTATGGTTATGCATCAAAGAGGATCTCAAGGATGTTGTATATGTGATAGGATATTGAAGAAGGCATCGAGTGAGATGTGTGACTCCCATATGCTTTTGGATTGATCACATGGGGGATGTAATTGGGTTGCTTAATGTTGTTGAAGTCCTACATTGATAACTTTGAAAATGTATTATAATCTCATTCTTGAGATAATACATTGACTTTGTGGTGCTTTGGAGGCCAAGCTTTTTACAAAATAATTTTCCCAAGATACATCTAGTGTTATCTTTGTATTTATGCTTTATTATTCTTTTGCATGATGGATTCTACATACGATTCCACCATATTTTCTCTCATAAAGGTCATGTGTAATTAGCATTTGTGGCTTCAAACTCCTAACATCATGTCTCCCCACTAATGTAAGTATTGGATCCCTCACATATAAAATGTCATGCTCTAAGAGTACTCCATTTGAACTATCATTTTGGGCCATCTCCATAAGCAACACCCACTCAATTAATGTGCTTGCATCCACAAATTAAACCATATATCAATATGCATTTTATTTTCATTTACAATTCTTGTGTTATTTTTCTCTATGTATGATTTTTCATTGTTTTAAGTATATCATCATCATATCAATCTACATCAAACCCCTATGGTCTCCTCCCTAGCATTCTCCATGTTCTCATTAGGATAATGGGGTCTCTTAGGTATTTTTGCTTACTCCCATCTCCTCTTCCTCATAATCAACATTTGTGGCCTCATGTGTGCATGACTCCCTTGCCATATAGGGTTCCTATCCAACATACTACCATATCAAACCCTATGGTATGCATGTTGTGAACATGGTAGCCCAAGAGGGCCACACATCTACATCTTTGTAGATTCATTGCACCACTATGGGAAACCACAGATCAACGCCATTGCATCTAACTAACATGCCCTTTTTTTATCTCAAGACCTTTAAGGCATCTACTATCAATATGTGGTGCTCCTAGAGGCCTCTAAATAGGAAAGCAATCATAGATCTAAGAACTCAAGAATGTCATAGGCCTAATGGACTAATGTTCAATTGCTCAAATAGCATATTGGTCATAAGATAATTATACCAAAATCACATCTCTAAGATAATAATTCTCTTCTCCATCTAATATCTACCTATGTATCCATAGTATTTCCAAGTAAATTGTTCCATCTAATATAGGAAACCATCTATCAAGCATAAGTTTTGTAACTATCAAATTATATCACCCATATGACAATCTCTCGTGGCTTCTCATCCATATCTAGGCCCATGAGTAACAAGCGTGTCTATGACATCAACAAACTTAAAATTGCATTCATGTCCTCTAATGTACTTATCATGTTGTCTAGTGTAATCAAAATATGTTCACTTGAGGCTCCCAAATGTCAAAGGAGCATCAACACTAGCTCTAAATTTCATATGTTGCACATGTATATGATACTTCCAAAACCTATCCCCTCCAATGTGATTGTATCCTATGTTAACAACTTGCTAATCAAATTTGGAAACCAACACAAGTCCACCATCCTAGACAACTAAGTATGCCTCTTAACCTACATATAATGCAATAGAAACCAATTGGTTAAGTAAACAAAGTAACAAAAAGTTTGAAAGTAAGAGAAACACAAAGAAGTACCCATTATACTTCGTTTACCATTTTTTCCACAATGTACCTCACTATCCATGTGATTAACATCATGATCCATCCTTATAGACTTGTACAATAGTGGCTCTATAACTAATATAATAAAACATCTTGCAAACCTAAACATCATTGTTCCTATACATAACATCACGATCCATGTGCACTTTTAAAACAAATGTGCATCATCAATCAAGGTGTTATTTCATGTGACATTATATGAAACATGCTTCCTATCCCGTATAGAAGCTTCTAGGAACTTTCTACTAGGTGAATTTGTCCTCAATTTCCATCCTATACCTAGTTGCATGTCCTTTTGTCCTCACTTTTTCTTTACAATTGTCCCTTATCTTCATTTATCCTCATCTTCACCTTCTAATCCTCATTGCCCCCATATTCCTTTTGTTCCTTGTCTTTTCCCTCATATTCCTTCCCAACATGTTTAAAATCAATAACATGATCAATGATGTTCTATTTTTGTCCCTACTTGTCTAACATTGCCAATTAGATTGCTAATGTTTCTTTTGTCCTTCTCCATGGCCATTATTACTAGTTGAGCTATCGATTTTGATGGTGTTTTGGAAGTTGATTTTTAGGGTTTGGAGTCTCATTTACAATTTCCTTTGGCATTTTTTAAAGATAATTACCAATATACCATGCTCACACTTGTATTTACCTTTAAAGATTTCTTTCAAGATTAGGGAAAGGAGTACATCAAAGGAATATAAGTTGAGCAACAAGACCTTAAAAAAATTTAAGATACAAGATCCAACTTTAATGCATACTAAGCCTCTAGAGTTCTTAGATGAAAACACTAAGGTTTCTCTTATATGCCTATATTTCACAAGTGTCTCTTGTATGCCTTTACTTCACCTATAATTTTATCTCCACAATTGCTTAAGCTACATTGAGAAGCTTATGTGCCTATAGTCACCTCTAGATAAAAGTGTCTAACCCTACCTCTTTCATCTATACATATTTGATTTCTCATTGTATACTTGTTACTTTATTATTACATGTTATTTACTTCATTACCATATTCTCCTACATTCGCCTCTTGGCTTAACCACCCTTTTACCTTATTTCCTTTTCATTGTCTATCCTAAAGTCCTATATACATCGTTGTCATTGTGAGTTTACTAAGAGATGCCTTCTACCATTTTCCTAGTTGGATGTTTTGATATTACAAGATACCATCTAAGTGTACACAATCCCTTGTAATGCATTGTCTATAACTAGGGTCAAGATGCCATAGCTTGGTGTGAACATATCCAATTTATACCAACATGCTTGTGCTCAATTTCCAATAATTTCTTCCAAGTAATCCAATTACAATTTAATACTTCACTCCCATTAAATTATCAATCAAGGGAGGTATGAAGTCTAGGTTATAACTAATTTTCTCTTCACCCTTCTACTTTTGCTCCTTAACTAATAATTGGCATTCTAGGTATCAACAACACACATTTTTGCCCTTGGTTCTCAACCGTGTTTATAACATAACTTATGAAAGGATGCAAATGAAACAATTTCTTTTTATATTTTAGGCCTAGACCTATCATGATATCAATCATGGTTTTGAAACCAAAAAAACATACCCTTCCCATCACTCTTGTTTTTCCATACTAGTCAACAAATTCCAATTTTGGCATCTAGATTGCTTCATAATAAAGGCATAGTCTACAGTTTATCACCAATCCTGTAGAAATCACATCCATCTCGCCATTGTGCCACAATAATAACAATCACAAAACATCGTAGAATTTTACAATTTTCAATATGCCTAGAATGAAATTAATAACACTGCTTACAAAAGGTTGTTTTATCCCACTATAGTAAGGATTTTGCATGTGTACTTCTGTATTTTGGCTTTTACAAGCCCATTCAAGTGTCTTTAGCGATCAGCATATGTAATGAATCACAATGCCTGCGATAAGATGTTAGAGAGATGTCTTCCCTCGTTACTTCTCTATGTTCTCAAATCTCATCACCTCTGATCTTGGTAGTATAATACTACCGATTTGATTCAAATGGAAGTAAAAAGTTAAGACCAATGGAAGCATTTGTCCTCCTTTCAAAGTACACTTACACTTGCATAGACAACAAACCCAATTTCAGAAATGAAGAATTGCAAACATCAAGATCTAAGTAGCTTCAATAATCTTTTTTGTAAAGCCCTGTGATGAAAATCTCGTATTGTTGCCTCTACGAGTTCAATTCAAAATTATCAGAATCACATATTAATTGATGTCCCCATTTACAAATATTGGATCGGAATTCAACAAACAATAAGGACAAACTCTGATTCCAACTATACGAGAACTGATTTCAGTTTCCACGATAAAACAGTGTACCAAAGATGAGGGCATTTTATATGTAAACATTCCTGGCAAGTTTCATATCAGAAACATAAGGTACCGTAAGGGTTTCCTACTTATATATCAACTAGATCTACATTAATTATTAACTGTATGAATCTCAAAAACCAAACCAAAAAATATTCCCTGAATCTCAACCCAGTAGGCATCTGATTCTACTAAATAAATTTAATCATGAAGTTTAACTTAAACAGTTTTTGGAAACAATGTGAGTTCTAAAGTCGCGATTATTTCATGTCCCTATTGCACATTACATACCTACACTCTCCTATTCTTCAAAATACTTGCAGTAGAAATAGCAAGTGAAAGGTTATTGATATCCCAAAGTTCAAATCATTGTGACAGCAAGTGTAAAAGAAACAAAAGAAAATTATTTGATACACGGTATATTGTCTGCACAAAGATTGAAAAATCACAGTTAGATTTTCCAATGTGAACAGAAAGCAAACTGATTCTGTTAGGTTCCATTATTCTGCATGATGGTTTAACATCAACAATGATCTATCACTTGAATTAGTTTCAAAATGTAGAACCTACAATCAATACCAATTCATGACTAACAACACTTCAGTTCAAACATTTCTGACAAAGGCAGTTGCCCAGTTCGATGGAAGTACTCCAAGGAACCTTCATTTCGTAATATAGTTCAACTAAATTACTGCTCACAGCTTAGACATGTATAGAACATATAGAGAAGTTAGGCTTTTGAGAACGGACACATGATGTCAAAATGTTTTATTATCTATAACTGTTTTCAGTATGTTTTATATGTTTCATTCTCCCAGTAAACTTGTAGATAAGGTCAAAGCCATTCACATTCATGACAATATATATAAGGGTTTGAAGTCAAATGCAAAACTTGAAACAGTTTCTGGAAAAGTGAAGGTATATTCTCAGAACAACTAAAATTTTGTACCCCATGATTAATAAGAAAAATCTCTGCTTAACTGATCTTAATGATTCGAAACAAATTAACAAAATTGTATCCCATGAAAAAAATCTCTGCTGTTAATAACCCACATCTATCTCTACAAAATGCTACTTGATGAATTGATTTGTTTTAATGTACAACAGACTAAGGTATTGCTCACCACAACTCATTGAGCGGAAAGAATATTTTGAATATATAAGTTTTCAACAAACTTCACATTGATGCAGAACTGCAATTAACGAGATTCAATAAGAATATATAATGGTTTTCCATCCAACCTTTCTCGACTCTGCAAAAATAAAATTCACATTAGAAAATGCTACACAACTCAATGAAGGAATATTTGTGTTCCTTTAAACAAGCTAACTTGACAAACATACTAGAATTGAGAACATAAAGATTTCACATATATAGAAGGTAAAATTGAAGAAGAATATTAAGAAGTAAGAACTATGATGTCCCAACAATTTTATTGTTTTAGTTCAGAGAATGAAGTTTCATGCACCTCAAGTTAGATGTTTCACATTAAAAAACGAGAATGGATATTAAAACTGAAGTTTTTCAGGCTCAAGTCTCATATATGTTACCAGAAACATGGGTGCTAATTTCAATGCAGCAGGATCCCCAAAAATTGGATGAAGAGACTCAGCAGAATAATTTCTGTAGGCCAGCAACATTGCCTGCTAAACAGAGCATATATTTTATTTTTTCTTCTATGTTATTTGGGTTCGTAGTCAAAAGAGATACATTTCTCCTGTAAGGAGACATTTCCTTACCTGCTTTAACAGCCAGTAGTGTTTCTGTATATCCATAACATTCCCAGCAAGTTACGCAATATTTTTGAAATGTTTTTGAGGTACTTTCATTTAAACTATATTGCCCAGCCACAAACCCAGTTTAAATCACTCAGATAACATGGGATCCCACTAATTACGCAAGTAGATCTTGAAGCTTAAATTAATCAGATAACATGGAATCCCACTGATCATACAATTGAATCTTTAAGGGTCCAGAGAATTGAATGATGTGCTTCTTGTGGCCCAAGAACCAGACTTTAAAGTAATGGAGCCACATGCACTAAATAGTTTCATCCTTGTTATAAAATTTATTTTATCTGTGGTCCAGAGAGTTGAAAAAACAATTGTTTTCTGGAATACTAACCCTATCCTGGCAAGTAAGTTCCAGGTTTGTTCTAAGATTTTGGCTGCCACTTGTGTACTAATCTTGCTGGCTCCTTCTGAGGCTGCCTATCTCAGGCTTGAACATCTGCTCTGTGATTTCCTTCGAGCCACCTCTAGGGTACCTAAGGTTTTCACAGAGTGGCTTCCTTTCAGCTGTGGAAAGAAGAAACAATTCTAATTTTTAGCATGTTACTATTAATTGCCATTTTTCAATGTCTAAGAAAGTACTGGTAATTCCAAATGTCATACTAAAGATTCAAGTGCAGATCAAGAAATTGAGGCTGGAAGTGGAGCACTTATTCGTTCTCCTTGACCATTGGATAAATGCTCCGTGTGTTGTTAGCCAGTCTCATCCTTTAAGGCATGTCCACTGGGAGAGAGGAAGACACCATTCTAGCAGACAAGGATTCTTGTCATGTTCAAGGTGGCTTTCTCCTTGACATAGTCGCAATGGAGGTGGTAGTGCTACAGAAAGTGGTGACACTAGACCCATTTGATGGGTAATGCTCCCTCAGAATAAGTTTCCTAGGTTGGCCCCTTGCAATTTTGCTACTTAGGCATACAAAAAATGACAAATGATAATCCAAATATTGACATTTTAAACAGTTGGAAATCCTTCCTGATCTCACTAGAGGCAGCTGAAACGATAAACTGAATGAACCTATGCCACCTCTACCCAGTGGTGGTTTAGTGGCCCTTGTGGTCTTAAGTTGTTTATTTATAATGTTGCTATGGCTGCTGTTTATTTACTTGTATAGCACGCCTGTTAATTATAGTTTTCTTGGGAAATGTTAAAACTTTCATGAGAAGATTTGTAAAAGACATGCTTTCGTAACCTCTTCTAATGATTTTTTTGTTGAGAGAATAAATATTCCAATACATTTTGCAGCCTTTTGGCATCAGGTGCACAATTCATTGGCTTGGTGCCAAGGGCGGAGGAGTATCCATTCCACCAAATTTGGGACTCAAATCCAGCAACATCCTTGTGGTTTCATGCCTTTGCACTTGGTAAGAATTGATCCCTAATGGGTTCTTTGTAAGCCAAGCATTCTCATCAATAGATCAATAGCCAACTGATTATTCTAATGATTTTTATTAGAATTATGGTTATCTAAAGTTATTTTGGTTCCTTTCTCAATTTGTAGGATCGATGTGATTTTCCTTTACTTCAGGGTGTGAGATCCCCTTCCACCTGCTTTTTTTGTATGATTAGCAATGTATCTTAAATTTTCATGTATAATTAACAGAACGTGCTATTCAATGAAAAAAATATATTGATCCTCAAAAACTTTGAACTTTGAAGGACTGAACTTTCCCTTATTGGTAAAAATCAACTCATAAGCATACTGGAAACCAAAACTGGTGAAAGTTTGTTATGAACCCATTAAAAAATCTGGAAAAAAAAATGATAAAATCCCACAATACAATATCTGAAACTGGTGCGAGAAAAATAAAAATGCTATGGTCTGATTTCTTGCATCAATGAGTTAATGACACTGTAATAATGGCTAATTTCTCTTTAACAGAATTATGATAGCAGAAACATATTTTGGATATAACAGCAATAGATTTAGAAATAACAGTAGTGGGATTCAAATATGAAATAGCAGTTCCAACAACAAAACATAACCAAGTGGTTTTAGTTCTAAAACCAACAACAACATAATCACTACACATAATTATTTAGTTGGGAACTCAAAAATAGAAGCATTCTCAGGGTGAAGATAGCCAAGTGATATATGGTCTTTCTTGGTCAGCAAGAACTCTCCCAAACAAAGCATTATCACTTTAATGCCTAAGAGCCCATTTATACCTAGTGACCTATATTATCCTTCTATTAAACAAGAGACACTACATTACCTTGGCTCTAAATTTCTTTGCCATAGTAGCTGATTTTTCCATTAGTTCAATAGTATATACAAGGGTCCAAGATGAATCATTTTTTCAAGTGAAGCATCCATTGCTATTTTCAAACAAGCTGTATATTCTGGTAGTTTTTTCCACGAGACTTCCATCTACTTCCAAATTGCTTCTTAACTTCTTCAACCATTTGAAACACAATGCCACACACACTTTTCATTATCAAAGTAGCAAAAGCCTCGTCACATGAACCAATGAGCACTTTTGGTATGAAGACATGTGCAGTTAAAATTGTATCATTGCTTACAATATTTTCAGCAAGCGTACAATTTGTCAATACAATTGAACCAATGGCAAAATCATTTCTTATAAATGTGTTGGTATCTCTCTTTGAACAAGGGCATCTATTCTTTTGAAAAATTTAGGTTTGTGCCAACCCCCTCAACAATATTGTAACACTATATTATACATTGTCAAAACCACTATTCCTAGGGTTTCATCTTTGTTGTCCGTACAAGTGCAACTTATACTTGTGACCAGTACTTGTCAAAATGAGGCCTATATGCCAGTATTATACATCTCACTAACTAAACTTCTCCCCTATAGTGTATTTTGAGTGTCTTTTCCTTTATTAACTCCTCTGAGGTCCCAAAAAAGGACAATCCACAATGCCACAATTTTTTAGAGCAGTTGCAGCATGGCTTATATGATGTCCCCTCGGGGTTTCAAATCTGATTTTTTGTGTTTTGAATGTATTCTGATTTTTTTGTTTTTTTGGTGCCAGAAGTGGTGCTGGAAATTGAAATAAATTGCAAAATGCTAAAACAAGAAGGGAATTGCATAAATTAAAGACGACCCAATTGATATTTATTGTTTCCCAAAACATTTAGAACATACCCATTTGGAAATTCATAAATCTAACAATCTCATTTCTGGAATCAGCAAAATGAAGTTTCAAACCCTAGGTCGCCATTGTTGATTCTGCACTTTGATGATCTCAAATTATTTACTGAATGAATTGATTGCCCTAGATGCCTCAAGGTGAGCACTTGCAACCTTAAACATATGCCAATCTGCTTAGAAACCCTCAAGACCAGATGAAGGTGTACGGCCTGCTTCAAGGAGACCAACATGTGCCAAATGGAGGAAGCATAATGCTGCTCAGAGTCTGATTGAATTCTACAAATCAGTATGGCCTGATTAATGATGCTGATCTAAGTTTGTACGGCTCCCAAATGCAATTCCAAACATGCTACATAGTGTGTGAAAGCCTCTCCGATACCCACATGCCAAGGAGAATGTATAGACTGCAATTATTAATCACCAATGAAACCCTTATTCTGATCTGCTAAACAAATTCTGAAAATGCTGAGAAAACCCTTATTCTACTTCTAAAATCGGTGAGATGCTTTGATAATGCCTTTTGATTGAGACCATTCAATCTAGCATCCTTGGACGGTCTTTCACACGTGTAGATCCTATCCTAACCAAGGGTTTTCATCCTTTGATCAGCTTGAAACTTCATACCTGCAAACCTGTTGCTCAGCTCTCATAATTGTGAATAATAAACTTGGATAATGAAAATGATGTCCTTTCTTCTCTTTTAGCTTTCTCCAAATCCCAACGCCCAAGTAAGGGTTTGCTCTTTTTAATAATAAAATTTTAATATTGCTCTCTCAAAACCCCCCTCCAACTTTTGGCTTTGCACAATAAATTAATATTTTTTACTTTTTGAAAGTTATGCCATTTAATTAAAATCATAAAGTAGCTTTAAAATATAACATTTTAAATAAAGTTACTCTATCACCTTATAACGCCATAATATAAAGTACTTTATTAAAAGTACTTTATAACATTAAATAATTAGGTCACTTTAATAATATAACGCTATTAAAGTAAAGTGACTTTCATAATTTAATTAAAACGCCCACTCACGACAACAAACTGATATACTTCCCTGAGAGTGCCTATAGTACAAATCCCCCATAGCCGGCGTGAAACCACTGAATCTAGCATGACTTGCTATAAATAGCAAATATGAATGATGAGCCCTTAACTGCTTGCAAAAGGCCTACCAAACCACTGAATTGAGCTAAATGTGCAAGAATGAAACACCAAGCCTACTGAAGAACCTGAATCTCCCCCAAAGGGGTCCCCTGAACATTTCATTAACCTACGGGAACTAGATAATAGGCTAACCACTACAAAGATACGGATCCCGAAAAAAGGGACATTACAACTTACTGCTAATTTGGTCTTGAAGTGGGTATAGCGGCTAGTTTCCTTGATTTTTGGATATTTGACTCACCATCAAAGCTTTTGGATCACACTTTGTGATCATTTTTTAGAGTTGTACCTTGCTATATTGCAAACCTCTCTTATCTATTACATCATTTACTCTAGGCTATTTTATTTGACTCACCAATAGGGTTAGGTTGAGGAGCTACTAGTCATCCATTTAGGGTTACATACACCTTCCAACCTCATACTACTATTGCACACTTGCTCTCAATGGTCCTACTTTATAGAATGTATCTTGTTTATTTTCATCCTTGTCTCATAAAGGATATGGAATCATTGATGATGCCAACTGATGTTATCTTTGCATCATTTTTTAATTAAGTTCATATTATATTTGCTCACGTGATACTAATGTTGTGAAAGTTGCATCCTTGGTTCAAGCCAAGGTGTTACCAATGGACAACACACTTGAATGGTTCAAATGTGTTATGAACATAAGCAAATGCAAATGTAATAGAGTGCAAATATCAATTCAAGTATTATATGATGAGAAAATCAATGAACAATAAGAGACCATACAAGAACTATAAAACCAAATTTTGTATTATGCAAAATTTTGTACATAATCCAAGATATTGGATGTATGGCACAAAATGTCTTTCATCTACCATTTTGTCATTTTTCAAAGAATAACCTACATTAATATATAGGAGTGGAGGACGATAGGACATCATGATGGTTCCAAGAAATGCAATTGATTTTCTACTATTGGGTTGTATCCATTATTTTGTCATTTTTTGGAAATGACACAAAACAACCATACAAATCAAGGCTACCACAATTGGTGTTGTGCAACAAAAACAAGAAGTTAAAAGTTTCTTGGTATTACCAAGTGTTTTAAAAAGGACTTGAAGCTAGTGAAAGATGGCATTTTGGCAACATATCCATTTGATCAAAGTATTAGATACTTCAAGATTAGTTGTCCCTCCTTGAGAAGCAAGCATCCCCATGGACTATTGAAATCTCAAGAACTATTTTCCTTGGAAAGAAACTTGACCTAATTTGATGGTCTAGTTCAAAATAATCTCGACTTTTGATGTGTTTGAACTTGGTGTGAACAACTTCATCAATTTTTGTTAGAATGCTACAATCAGTGTTAATCTCTACTAGTTAAAGTGAGCCACATGATACAAGAGTTCATCCTACACATAGTAACATACAATGCTTGATGTAATATAAATCCAATTTGTAAAATTTTTTGTCAAGTGTAAGCCTTGTGTATAGATGTGTCAAGTATGTTGAAAGAGTTTGGACCAAAGGTCGACTCAAACAATCGTGTACTATATTGGCACTTCCCTTCAGATTACTGATGATCAAATGGAATTGATAAATATATGAAAACTGATTTTGATGTTACTCATATTATAACTTGTTTTGTGTCTACAAGAACTATAGTAATTCGCTATAATATTATTTCCTTCCCTAGTATGTAGTGTTAGCAACATTACATGACTTGAAAATGCAATAAAAATATTGGCCATATACAAGATACTTTCTCAATGATGCAAAGAATGTCTCCATGTGGTAAGCAACTGGGTGACCAAATTGAGTGAGGACTACTCTAAGCACATGCTTGGATGCATCAATTTAGTTCTCAAATAGCTTTTGATGGTTAGCTAAGGCAAATATTGGCATGGAACAAAGTTCATACTTGAATTACTCATATGTAATGTCCCCTCTCAACTTGTAGCCGACTTTATATCATTTTAATGACGCTAATGTTATAAATTAAATATATTGACTAGCATTATTTCAAATAATATTAAAAAGGGAGTTATAAGGCGTTTTTTCAAAAAAGGAGTAAAATTAATATTTTAATGTTGGGAATTAAAAGTGACATCAGTTTTAAATTAAAAAAGTGAATTTCAAGATTCAAATGGGGAGTTATAGTTGGAAGAGAGAAAAGCAATTTTGGAGCTCATTTTTTAGGACACGAGGAATTTTGATGAAAAAGGTATTTTTGTTGTTATTTACAAAACTTTGTGTAGACAAAATGTTCTATGAAGAATATCATCTTCAAAGTTAAAATATGCTTCCTGGATGATTGCTGACAATTCCACTCAGGGACTGTGTTGGAGCTTATCAACTGAAATTTTTATGGAGTTATTTCTTTGGTGGTTTATCGTATTCAAACACTAAGGAGATTCACTCTAGAATATTAATATCATTTCTTGGTGAGATTATTCCAATAGTTTTAGAAGATTTATTATTTTAAATATCATATTCTCTAACCGTACCTCAAACCATATTTAGCAAAGGCAGATATAGTTATTTCTTTAAAAAATAGGTAAGGGAGCATGATATTAGGAAAATTTGATTTTGAAGTGTCATACGGGTTCAGGAGACGTATATTTGAAGAAAGTCATCATACTTTTCCTTTAAAAATTGCAGAGATAATTTTAAATATGAAAGGATAGAGAGGCGTGGTTTGTTAAAAAGGGTCGACGGTCAAGTTGTTTGCAATTTATGAAATTAAGGAAGTTGCATGTTTCATATGAGACCGTTGTACAAATTCCATACCATTCTCAACAAAGGATTAAAGAGTCGTACGAGAGTTTTTGGGCCAATTAATAATTGAATGTTGCTTTTGAAAATCCCAACAATAGCTTTCAACTCATAAAGAGACGCCAAAGAAAATATTGGAGGAGTCAAAGCATATTCTCTTCAGCCAATACAATTTTAAAACAAAAAACTTCAGAAGGTTAATACTTCCACCACTGTACCATCTTAACTCTATCATACACCTTCAAAAAGTTGCTGGTTGTTTTTTTAAAGTTGACACACTCTGCAAGCTTTAGGAAGGGAGGGTCGTACCATTTTGGTAGTGGCTGGAGAAATACGGGTAATTTAATTTTCAATGGAAAATTAAGTTTAATGTATGCCCATAGCAAATTGATATCAATTATTGAGAATATGTTGTGAAGTGCTTATTGAACTGTAATCATTTTAGAAGCATCAAGAAAATGAAATTGTTTGAAGTCTGTTTGAAAATGTTCACTTGATATTTTTATTGGAGAGTGCAAAAATCATTTTTAAAAAAAAAAAATGGAGTAGAACATTTCAATGGTATCAGAGCTGGTTTTTCTTGCCAAAGTGTACATAAACAGTTAGTTTCATCTACAAGCTTCCTATGAGTGACAGAGAATAGAGGTACTTTAAAAGGGAACAAAGGGAAACTCAATGGCAGCCCCCTCAAGTTCCAGAGGGAGAAACTATATCAGGCATCCTTGGTTTGCATCAGGACTTACCCATAGGCAGTGGTACAGGTGATATTGACTCATTTGCAAGTGTTGAACAAGTTGAGGTAAATATGGGTGATAAAGAGCGTGGGGAACCAAGTGCTAGGGAAATTTTGAATGATCTTGCTAGACGGCAGCATGAGTTGTCACAAAATTTAGCTCAGATTGTTGCACTTATGACTCAGAATATGAGGGGTAATAACAATAACAACAATAATAGTAATGGTGGTGTTGTGACCTTTTTCACACATCGCCCCATTGCAAATGGGGACCCCCTAATTTTTGTTTCGTTTCGAACTTTTGGCTTGGTTTTTGGTTTGTTTTCCTATTCTCTCTCGCTCTCTGCCGGTCTCTTTTCTATCTGCCTTTCGAGGGATGCCTCCGCCATTGAGTTCAAACGTGAATTTGGCCAAGTCTGAAAATTAGGGTTTATACTTTCCCGGTCAATAGACAGGGTGAATAAATTGTGGTTAGACAGGGTGAATAAATTGAAAATAAAGACTAACACTATTGTCAGTGTGCTTCCAGCAGGCTTCCACTGAAATTTCATCAGATTCTAGTCACTTACTATTTTTAGTAAGTGTGCAATTACAGGCAATCTTTCTGCATTTCTGGAGTTTTTAACAGTCACACTGCATTCAGAACGCATCAAGCTGCTTGTGTGCAAAATTTGAGCTGAAACAGATAACTTACTATTTTTAGCAATTCAGCTTCCAGAGCAGATTCCAGGGTTTAGATGCGAAGTTTTTCAATGCATGTCTGGAGATTCCTTCTGGGTTTTCAGAGACCTTTGCGACAGTATAACATGCAAAATGAGATAACGACTTTCAGAGTTCAGCCTTCTAGGGCTATTTTAAGGGTTTACATGTAAGGGTTTTCTTTGCATGTCTGCATATTCCTTATGGGTTTTTCGAGAGTTTTGCAGTGACGTGACATGCAAACGGAGATGGTCACTCATTTAGGAACTTACTATTTTTAGCAGATGCATCTCGGCAGCCGCTTCCCAGCACTTCAGAATCATGAGCTGATCGCAATGCAACAGAAACGAGAACAAACGGAGATCATTTGATATGCATGCAGGACAAATTAGGGTTTCCAGCTTCGGGACCCAAAAAGAGGGATAAAAAGTCAGAATTTTCGAAAACTGGTGTATACCACCGCGATCAGCATCTTCCAAACTATCTGCTGGTAAAATTTGAAGGCAAACGGAGCACTTACTATTTATAGTAAGTCATTTTGGAAACGGGCTAAAAATAGCAAATCAATAGCATGCGCCGATGTCAGCAAGTAGGTCACGTGGTGAGGAGCACGTCATTCGAATTTCAAATCAAACGGAGTTGTGGAGGTATTAGAAGCAGGCAGTTACTATAAATAGCAAACCACCTTCAGAAATGGGCTAAAAATAGCAGGACAACCCGAAATAGCAGAGTCAACAGGCCAACGAGGTCGTGAAGATGCAGTGTTTATAATTTCAAAATGATCTGAGCCTCGGAGGTGTGAAAATCAAGAGACTTACTATTTATAGTAAGGCACAGAGCAGCCGGCGAAGACGAGAAAAAATGGCTAAGTATGAGACTTCATCCTACAGCTACCCCCTAAATGCGCCCTCATGACAGGAGATTGATGAAAAATAAACTAAGGCATGAAAACTTCCTCCTCAGCATGCCAAATGCACCATCCAAGGTGGTGAAAGTTGAAAAATTTCTAAGGCACAAGCTTCGTCCTGCTCACTGGGTAAAATGCACCCTCATGCAAGATCTCATGCTTGAAAAATTTCTCTAAGTATAAAACTCGTCCACCTCCTATGGCAAAATGCGCTCATGCAACAAGCAAGTCAAGGAAAGTCAAAGATGTTAATCCTCCTCCTATGCCAAAATGCGCCCACTCTAGGAAGATGTCCAAGAAAATTTCTAAGGCAAGAATATCCTCCACCACCCCCTAAATGCGCCCAAAATGAGAAAGTCAAAGAAGTCAACAAGCTTCATCCTTCAGCCTATGCAAAATGCGCCCAAATGGGGCCATGTGAGGACAAAAGAAAGGAAGTTGAAAGGTCACAAGAAGGCGTGGTAAAAGTTTTATCCCTCACACCTTGCTAAATGCGCTCAAGCTAGTCAACAAGTCAACAACTTTCATCCTCCTCCTAGGCTCAAATGCGCCCAAGAGAGGCCATGTGAAGACAAAATAAGGAAGCCCAAGGGTCATCCTTCACACATGCTAATATGCGCCTAAGTTGAAGTGGGTAAAGGGTGAATGAAATACAAGGCGTGGTGAAAACAAAGTTGATGCTAGGTGTTGGAAATTTAATAATATTGCCAAGGCGTGTGAAGTGAAGTATGCTAGGCGTAGTTTTTTATCCTTCATCAAGTATGATATGCGCCAAGAGGTATGAAGGGTGGTGAAATTTAATATTCCCCTTCAAGTGTGAAATGCGCCTAGACTTGAGAATTGATATTGCTAGGTGGTGAAAACAAAGAATTGCCTAGGCGTTGGAAATTTTTGAAAAATAAAACATGCTAAGTATGATGTGCCTTCAAGAAGATTTTCCAAGTAAAGTTGATAAAAATTCCCACCACTGGCAAATGAGCATGGATGAAATAAATTTTTTCTCACAGGAAAATGGATAAAGTTGAATAAAAATTTCCCAAGGCAAAATTTTCAAAATTTTCAAAGTGGTTCAAATTTCTCTAAGGCAAAGTATTTTCTTCCTTAGAAAATACGCCCAAACCTTAAAGGTGGTGAAATTCTTCTTGAAGCACGAGTGAATTTTCCAGTGACAGAGTCAGAGAATGCTGGCATTGCAGGATGGATTTAAAAATTTCTCAAGTCAGAGCAACAAGAAATGTTCACAAGAATTGAAGCACGGGATTAAAATTGTTGAAAATATTTTTAAAGGTTCAAAATTCAAGAAAATCAAGTGAACCCGTTCGTTGTACACCCATGAGTTCGACTCATTCTGAAGAAAATTTTCTTCTGGGTATTGAAGATTATCGATGAGGAATGAATTTTAAGGTCTTCCACAACTTGCCAAGGATTCTGAGGTAAAGGTTTTAAATGGGCACCAGGTTGGTGAACTTCCTAAGGGAAATTTGAAAAATTTTCTAAGGCAAGGGAAAGGAATGTTTGTGAAGATAAAATACCTTGGCGGATGAATTTGAAGTTGGGCACCTAGATGATTTTTGATCAAGTTCCTGATGAAAACATTTTGCTCGAGCCAGAGTTGAATGAAATATCAAAGTGAAGTACGCCTAGGTAGAATGCAAGATGGGTTGGAAAATTGGCTAAGGCATGAAGAATTTGAACGCAAAGTTGGCTAGTGAAGACGATGAACCCTTGGAAGTTAAAGCTTGAAAATCCTGGTAAGTAAGTTAAGTTTATATTATGAAGTGTTCTAATACTCTTCTCCTTGCTTGTTTTGCAGGAGGAACGTCGAGACCAAGCGGTGATGACTTAAGTGATGAAGAAAATAATCCAAGATGACATTTCAACCTCGAAAAGAAAAAATTGCAAGAAAATGGCCAAGTGTTGAGACTTAGTGACAGAGAAGAAATGTTTTCAAAACTCAAGATGGAGAAAGGAATGGAAGCTCGGGCAAAGTTGAAGAACAACATCAAGAAGGAGATCAAGAGCAGTGTGAACGCGTCTCTGGATTGGAATCTTCTAGAAGGATGATGGACATTAATGGCTCATTTATTACCCCACTCCTCTTGGTGGCGGTTTTTAGGGTGAATCTTGTTTAGGGCTGAGGTGGCACAATCTGGGCCATCCAGCTGAGTGTAATCTGAGCCGTCCGTTGGACTTGGCCAACTATAAAAGGGGGAGTCCCCCTCATTTGTATCTCATTAGAAATTAGACACTAGCTTAGAGTTAGACGGTAGACGTAGAATAGAGGGACAACTTAGAAGTAGCTTAGTATAGATTGATAGTGTAGTTGAAGAAGGAAAGTTTTCCTTTGAAAACTTTTGCAAGAAATTGTTGTGTAAAACTTTCATAATAAAAGATCTTTTCATTGATGGTGAAATTCGTCTTTGTTATGGATAGCTAGCGAGGTTTCTTCATCCCTTCTACTTCAAGTAGCATAGAGTAGTGTAATTTCATTTTTATGCAAGTAGGTGTTAGCTGTGGAATGTGGTGTTTGATCTAAGCAAGCTTCGCTTATCCATACCACTAGCGGGCTCACTGATGGTGTGTTCGCCTTGTGTGGTCAACTAGAAATGTTGTGGGCCTAACTTCAATCACAGTTTGAATGATGGTATGCGTCGTTGTGATGGTATCTTCATGTCAAGTGGTGGTTTGAACCATTGTAACGAGACTCGCCCCGCCATGACTCGGCGAGTCCCGGGCCGAGCCAGCCTGGCCGAGTCTGGGGAGCTCGGACTCGGACACGCCGAGTCCAGAGCCGGACTCGCCGGACTCGCCGGACTCGCCACTCGCCAACTCGCCCAGACTCGGAGAGTCCCGACCCTGTGACCCGGCCGCGGCAGCAAGAAGTTAAAACACTAAAAAAACATAAAACTAAAAGTTAAAGTTAGTTTTTTTTTTGTTCTATATGTTCTCTCCAACCCTAAAAGCAACCTCATTTCACTCTTTTGGCAAAATAGGAGGAGAAGAGAGAGTTGTGAAGAAAAATAGGAGGAGAAGAGAGGGCAACCAGCAAATTGTTTAAAACAAAAGCAAGGTGATATATCATTTGGGAAGCTTCATACTGCTAAGGAGGTGCATTGAAAGTTCATTGCTAGTGATTGGGAGAAGTTTGCATTGCATTCCAAGCCAAATCTAAGAGGTAAGTTTGATTTTAACAGTTTTTTTTGTGTTTTTTTAACAAATAATTCATTGTAATTTGTAAAATCATTGTTTTTAAATTTTTATAGTTTGCATTTTTATTTACAAACCCTACTTGCAACTTAAATAATTTTACAAACCCTACTTGTTATTGCAGCCACATTCATTTGCAAATCAAACCATATTATTATTTTCACAATGTCTCAAACCCCAGTCAGAAAAGACCCTGCTTGGAAACATGCTGAAATCTTTCCCGGAATGAAAAGAGGAGAAGCAAAATGTAAATACTGCAAAACAATATATCATGGAGGCATAAATAGATTGAAATACCACCTTGCACGCATACCCATCCATGATGCAGTGGGCTGCACCCTAGCACCTATTGAGGCTGTTCGTGAAGTGCAGGTGCAATTAGAAAATTTTGAAAGGCAAAAAGAAATTAGAAAGAGACAGAGGGAGGAGTTGGCAGGTGTTGGAGTTGGACAGGGACTTGGTGCTGTTGGAGATGCTTCTTCCATGCCTCCATATCGTCCTAGTGCTAGTGCTTGTGCTAGTGCTTCTGCTTCTGCACCATCTATTCCTATGCGTACTCCTAGTGCTGGTGGCGCTGCTACTGCTAGTGGTAGTGGCAGTATTAGTATTGGCCCTAGAGTTCGTAAATCTAGGGTGGACTCATATTTTGTACCACGCACTACTCCTGGTTCCCAACCGTCGCTTGAGAGCATGGGTTGGAACAAGGATGCCCACGATGCAGCAAAAAAAACAATTGCAGACTTTTGGTACTACTGCACCATTCCCTTCCATGTAGCCAGGTAATTCTTTTTTCGTTTAATTGTTTTAAAATTTATATTTAAATTTTATTGTATATCTCACTATCGAATTCAAATTTAAAGTTAAAAACTTAAATCTTTTCATTTTATGACATGTTTTAGGTCTCCTTTTTGGCAAAACATGGTTGATGCAATAACCATATGTGGGGCGGGGTTCAAAGCCCCCAGCGAAGATGAATTAAAGGGCCCACTTTTGACTCAAAAGGTGGCGGATGTGAAAGCACAATTAGAGGAGCAGCGTGTGCAATGGAGGAGGATTGGTTGCACCATCATGACTGATGGTTGGACCGATAGGAGAAATAGGACGCTGTTGAACTTTCTAGTTTCCTCTGGAGGTAATTGTACTTACCTTAATACATTGATATTTGAATTTGATTTAGTGATTAATAATTTAATAAGGCTGATTTATGTTTTTAATTTATTGAATAATTGGTAATTTGGTTTTGCTTATTTTTTCAGGTGACACTGTCTTCATAAAGTCCATTGATGCTTCCGCCCAATTCAAAAATGCCACATACTTATGTGAGGCTATAGAGGAGGTGATAGCCGATGTGGGGGAAGAAAATGTAGTGCAAGTGGTGACAGATAATGCAGCAAATTATGTTGCTGCTGGTAGATTATTGATGGAGAGGCACCCAACTATATTTTGGACTCCATGTGCCGCCCATTGCATTGACCTCATGATGGAGGATCTTGGCAAGCTCCCATGGATAAAAACATGTATGGAATCAGCAAGAAACATTTGCAAATTTGTTTACAATCATGCATGGGTGCTTAACCTTATGAGGCAATACACGGGGTTGAGGGAGTTGTCTCGTCCTGGCATCACTCGGTTTGCATCAAATTTTATCATGTTGCAATCCTTGATTCGGTCAAGGGCACCTTTGAGGCGCATGTTTGCTAGTGAGGAGTGGTCTTCCTCATCCTTTTCTACAAGCACTGCAGGGATTGCTGTGGCTGATTGCATATTTGATGAGGCAGGGTTTTGGACACCAGCAGATGAGATTGTGAAGGTAACATTTAATTCTTTATTATGTTTTAATTTTTAATCATATCTTACTTTTATTTGTTCATTTTCATTGACAGTCACACTTACTTATTTGTGAAACATGTTTGCACTTTGCAGTTTATTGAGCCCTTGCTAGTTCTCCTACGAGTTGCAGATGGGGAGAAGCCCGCAATGGGCTACATATATGAGGGCATGGATAGGGCCAAAGAGGCCATTAGATCAGTCTATGGTGGAGTTGATGATAAGTATCGTCCCATTTGGGAGATCATTGATAGGAGATGGCAAAACCAACTCCATAGGCCCATCCATGCAGCCGCATGTTTCCTAAATCCGGCCTTCCACTTCCGCCGTGATCTCCGTGCAGATAGAGAAATTCTTAGTGGGCTCTACTCGACGATAGAGAGAATGTTGCCCGCTGTTACTACACAGATAGTGCAGGAGATAGATGCCTTCACTAAGGCACGAGGAGACTTCTTTGCACGTCAAATGTGCAAAGATAGTAGGACAACATTAATGCCAGGTAAAAATATATTTAAGGCAATAATTTTCATCTTTTTATATTATAATTTATTATTAAATGTTGAACTTGAACTTGAAACTTGAAATGAGATTGATTTTGTTTCTTTTTCTCATCTCAGATGGATGGTGGGAGATGTTTGGTTCTGATACACCGAACCTGCAAAATGTTGCCATACGAATATTGAGCCAGCCATGCAGTTCATCCGGTTGTGAGCGCAATTGGAGTATGTTTGAGCACATACACTCCAAGAAGCGCAATAGATTGACAGTGGAGAGGATGAATGACCTGGTATATGTTCATTACAACCTTCGGCTCAGATACAGGAAGGCTTTTGACCACGACAACACCCCGATCTGTTTAGAGGAGGTTGATCCACAGTCTGAGTGGATCACTGAGGCTACAGACGCAGTCTTTAGTGACGAGGACCTTGATTGGGTGGACCAGGCAGAGAGAGAGGCTGAGGTTGTAGCCATG
This sequence comes from Sequoia sempervirens, assembly GCA_007258455.2. NCBI lineage: Eukaryota > Viridiplantae > Streptophyta > Pinopsida > Cupressales > Cupressaceae > Sequoia > Sequoia sempervirens. The sequence continues at coordinate 17,149 of VDFB02252858.1, read as the reverse complement.
GCTGAGGAGGAGGCTAGAGCACGAGGAGACATAGCTACTGGTGGTGAGAGTGGTATGGGGACTCAGACACAGGCAGAGACTATGGCTGCAACTGCAACATCATCCAGGACCTTTAGACGCCTTCGTAGGAAGGATGCTGGCTCCACTATGCCATAGGCATAGAGTGATAGACTTATAGCTATTGTTTTGAATCTTTTGATATTTCATATTTGTATGGAACATTTGATGTCATGGATTTCATATTCCATGAGTTTTGTATACATTTGACTAATTTTATATATCAAAGTATGTTATTTCCTTCAGCAGCGCAACTACAATTTGTGTACTTTATACTTATGTGATCATTGTATACTTGTGTATGTGATCAAATTTGCTTTTATTTGTGTTGTATTCAATAAAGGGTGCTTGAAACAAGTTTTAAATCTTTAAAAATCTCTAATTTTCTAAGGTTTTTTCAACTTTTTTCATTTTGCCGAGTCTGCGCCGAGTCCGAGTCCGAGTCGCCGAGTCGCCGAGTCGAGTCACCCTAGCCGAGTCCGAGCCAGTCCGAGTCTCGAACTATGGTTTGAACATCTTTAGTCATCTCCCTTGAAGATTGCACCGACTCCGTGGAAGCTGTCCGATGCGAGGCAAAGCGAAGTCCGGTTGAAAGTTTGCTGAAGTTGAGCTCCATATCCCACACTTAGAATAGATTTAGACTTTCTAAACCTTACACCATTTCAATTCAGTACTTTCTGGTTAGAATAGGAAACTCCCGCTTCATTGATAAATCTGTCGAATTATGAAAACCCCTTTCCTCAGCTGTTGAACAATTCTGTAAGTCCCCTTGAAATACCAGCAAATCACATCGAGCCAACTGAGCCTATTCGCATTGAAAGAACCTTGGAGTTGAACGCACGAACTCTCTCGCAATCTTAGCGTGCTGGATACTTTGATCAAGAGAGAATAGGGTAGCCGTTGGCAACTTTATTTTGCATTGGTGCGGTCACGAAAAACACATCAACAGGTGGGAACAATGGCAATGAAAGGAATGATGGAAATGAAGATGGATCAGATAATAGTAGGACTGTTAATCAACATACGGTAACTAGGACAGCCAACACTAGACCCGTAATGCCTAATTTTCCTCCAAGGAATAACCTTCAAATTGAAATTGAGCAAACATGAACTACAAGAGCAGATTTTACATGATTGGAGGAATTTGGGTCTAGACCTCATAGACCTCAGGAGTGGTGGATTCCATAATCAGGACTTGCAGAGAAAGGTTGGTAAGTTATCAATTCCTTATTATGATGGTTCAGGGAAGACTACAGCTAGAGCTTGAGTAGAAAAACTAGATACTTACTTTCAACTCAACCCAATGCCTAAAGATGAGGCTATAAAGTATGTTGCTATACATTTGTATGGTGGCATCATGGAATGATCACCTTCTGACATGACCAGATTGAGTCAGAGTTTACTAAGAGGCTGATTGATAGGTTTGATAAAATGGATCCTAAGTTACATTTTAAGGAGTTGGCACAACTTAAGCAATGGGGTTCAGTTGACACATACATTGCAGATTTTCAGAGGTTATCATTATTGGAAACTGATATTTCAAAGAGGAGACTTATTGTTTTGTTTATGGATGGTTTTGTAGATCCATTGAGAGGTTGGATGAAGGCACTTAGTCCACCCACCTTACAAGATACAATTAAAAAGGAAAGAGACATATAGTCCTCCACTTCAAAAAGTAAATTTTAGTCCAAGGGTTTTTTACGTAGGAAGGATAAGGATAAGAAACACTTATAAAAGGATTCCAATCAATCAAACAATATGCCATCTAGATTGGATAGTGATCAGCTTAATGATCTTATGAGGAAGAAATTGTGTTTCCAGTGTAGAGAGCCATGGGACCCAACTCATAAATTTGTTGTTACGGCAAAAGAAAAACAAATTGAGTACTTTTCAGCTGATGAATCAGCTTCAAAAAATTCAGACCAGCAAGTTAATTCAAGGGAAAGTGATGATGAAAGCTCATCCAAAGAGTCCGAGAAAGAGCAAGGATGTAATGTTGTAATGGCCCAACTATCTAGCTTCCAAAAATTTGGATCCTTTAGAGTTTGGGGGGGTGTTTCATATGGGGAGTTATGGTTGGAAGAGAGAAAAGCAATTTTGGAGCTCATTTTTTAGGACACGTGGATTTTTTGTGAAAAAGGTATTTTTTGCAGTTGTTTACAGAACTTTGTGGACACAAAATCCTCCATGAAGAATATCATCTTCAAAGTTGAAATATGCTTCCTAGGTGATTGCTGACAGTTCCATTTAGGGACTGTGCTAGAGCTCATCAACTGAATTTTTTATGGAGTTATTACTTTGGGGGTTTATCATATCTAAGCATTAGGAAAATTCACTACAAAATATCAATATCATTTCTTAGTGAGATCATTCTAGTAGTTATTCCAGTAGTTTCAAAAGATTTATTATTTTAAAAATCATATTGTCTGACCGTACCTCAACCATATTGGGAGTGTGATATTTGGGAAACTTGATTTTGAAGTGTTGTACGGGTTCAGGAGACATATTTGAAGAAAGTCGTCGTACTTTTCCTTTAAAAATTGCAGAGATAATTTTAAATATGAAAGGACAGAGAGTCATGGCTTGTTAAAAAGGGTTGATGGTCAAGTTTGCAATTTATGAAATTAAGGAAGCTGCATGTTTTATATGAGACCGCCATATAAATTATGTACCATTATCAGCAAAGGATTAAAGAGTCATACAAGAGTTTCTGGGCCAGTTAATAATTGAATGTTGCTTTTAAAAATTCCCAATGATAGCTTTCGACTCATAAAGAGACGCCAAAGAAAATATTGGAGTAAAAGTATATTCTCTTTAGCCGATACAATTAAGAAAAAAAACTTCAAGAGGTTAATACTATTAAAATGGAGAGCAAATTGTACAGATTATACCATTGTTGAACAACAATAATAGAAAATATTATACTTCTTCGGGATCGCAGTTGCATTACATTGCATTGGCATGTAAAGCCATTGATTTTCCCACACAAACTATCTATGGGAATGTAGCGTCATAAATTGTTTCCTGTAGCAATTTCACACTAGGTTTTGCTCTCTCCTATGTGCTTGAACCTAATTATCCACCTAATTTCCTAAATTATGTATTCCATGGCCCATTTTAGCATTTATTGGAGAATCAAATGTGAAAAACCAAAGTATGCATTTAATATTTTGCTTATTTGTCTCATACACACCCAACGCCCTTAGAAACCCTCAACTAATGAGAAAAAATGGAGATTGCAGGTCTGATATACACTCTCATTCACACCCAACATTTTCCTTAGCGTTGAAACAAGGGCGACTAGCTCTAAAATACCAGAACCTCACTTTAACTTCATTTGTTCATCGCCTTTATTCCAGAAATGATGTATAATGTCATGGCACCACCAATTGTGATGGATGAGACACCAAAAACTAGGTGCTTAAGCCTTTGTGCCTCATGCCAACCCTCTAGGCATCTTGGACAATAGCCATTGAACATGGTACAACTCCATGTTGATAACTGCTCAATGTACCTTGTACGGCCTGCAAACAATGGATTGGTGGTAAAATAGTATGCAATCACAAATATCAAAAACCTTATATCTACAAGAGTGGTATGACTAGGGCTGAAATGGAATGATATGGCCAGCAATACCCTACTCTCTCAATTAGCCAAACAAACTCCCATCAAACTGAACCAAAAAAACAAAAATCCACACTCCAAAATGTGCAATATTAGAACACTTCAAAAATCTTCATATCTAAAGCCCTAATCTGCAACTCTGTGAAAGAACAAAGGTGATTCCTAAGTAGAACCACTCCTAACCAACTAGGGATTATCTTCCAAATCCAAAACCAGTGATCCAATGATAGTTTATGTCCCCAAAAGATTCAAGGACAAACACGCAAGTTCAATCCAACAACATTTTGTTATGTTTAGTCTTCAACATATGAGAAATGAGAGCCCCAAAACTCCTTTCATAGCTTTTTCATTGCTTTTTCCAAAAAACAATTTTTGTTTTTTCCAAAAAAAACGCTTTGTTTCTTTTTCAAATTAAATAATTCATTACATGCAAAAGTTACTTCAATAAAATATAACACTTCACAAATATTTTAACATTTAACATTATAAACTTAAGTGTATATTTTAAATACTCCACCCAAGTTGTGGAAAGCACTGCCAAGGCTTCGAAATCCAATTTTGATCATGTCAAGATGCTAAAGCTAAGGGATGATGACAAGTGCCAACTCAGAGACTTACTATAAAATAAACATGCTCTCCAAGAAGTTTAGAGAACACCCCAGGAAACTAAAAACACTTTTGAAAGCATCACTACGATCCAAAACACCCATTGAGTTCAATGCCAACAATGAAAACCAAGAAAAGTTAAACTTGTATTCTCCAAGAACTTTGGAGTTCTCCTAGCTCACCTAGAAGCTTTCAAGAAAACTAGAAAACTAGCCAAAAGCTTGTAAAACCATACAGCTAAAAAATGGACATTACAATGTTTCCCCTTAGCAATGAAACAACTTTTAAATCCACTACTTGACACATAGAGGTAGATAGACTTGTGAGATGACATCTCTTGCTACTACCCAACATGTTCCCCCTTAGCAATGTGGTTTTGCTTCTTCCTAGTAGTGCAAATCGTCTCCTTCTCAACAACATAGATCTACTCTTCTCCAACCTCCTTCCAACCACATTGGCAAACCCATATTACAAGCTTCTTCACTACTATGGGAGTTACTTCGGCCTTGTGTGTTAGGTGTGATTCTAGAGGAGGTGCCTTGCTTCTGCTTAGAATCCCCCAACTTGGCCCTTCTAGCCTCAAGCACTCCTCAATGAGCACTGTCAAATCTCGTATTGATCTTTTCACATTGATCAACAATTACACAAGTTACTCTTCCATTTCAAATCCTTGATTGTGATACTGAATGAGGCTTTCCTATCTCTCTAGTACATAGCTGATGCTATTTGAGGTTCTTGTTCCCCTTGGCTATTTGTATTGGTTTTGTTGACCACATGTTGGTGGTACCCAACAATATTGTATTTTTATTGTTGGTTCTTTCCCCTTGTGGGCCTCTCTAGGTTTCTCTTGCTAAAACTTTCTATTGTAATCTAATGTACTCTTGAGTCCCACTGACATACTTTTGCTCATTCATGGGCATTAATGTGATTTCTTTTTATTTCTTTCTTTCTCCTTCTATTTTAATTAGTCGTTTTCGCTTTTCACTCTCAAGCAATTTAGTATTACAATAGGGGAGCTGACCTCAATCTAGAGATTGCTCTGAAATTAAATTATTCAAAGCTTCCCATTGCATGGTCTTATTGAGGACACATTTGTTAGATAGTTAGGACATGAACAGTAAATGAAGTAGCTACCTCTATCAAAATCGTGATTAACTTCTAGTACTTAGTGACCATTAGCTTTGTCACCAACTTTGTGGAACTTCTATTGTTGTAATATTTGTACACAATTCAATTAACCAAGAATGTGCTTCATCTAGAGTTTTTTTATGCAATCAAGGCAAGTGAATGAAAGCTAACCTAAATGTAGTAGCCTAACACTCGCCAACACATGCACAAACCGAAAGGAAGCAAAAACAGCATTGCTTGAATTCAATTGCAGAATTAACATGTAGCAAGCTTACAAACATGCTCAAAAGAGCTTTCCAATTACGTAGTTCAAGAGTGAACCAAATGAATTTTTACTGTCCCAAAGGAATGTGTTACAAACTAAATCCACCTCTAGTTTTTCCTATCTCTTCTCTCAACAAAGTCGACCTCCTAGCTCAACTTCCCTTCTTTTTCTTCCTCTTTGTGTAGAGGACCAAACCTCTATATCTACTTTTCCCCAATCTAGAGATTCTGTCCTTTTCCTTTCCATTTGCCCCTACAAAAAGGAACAAATCTGCCTTGAAGATCGATGGATCTTTCCATAGTAATGGTTCTCCCTTAAAAGCAACTGAAAGGTCAGCAAAAGTGACTGTTCAACTACCAAGATACTAATCACCAATCAAAAGTGCCCACACAGAGCCAGCACAAGCACTAAACACCCAAATGACCAAAAGAAAATGGTCTGTCTACATGTAGAAAATTAGTAACAGCTCCCAAAAACTGAAACATTGCCCACTCACAATTGGACAGCTGCCAATGGACAGCAACATAGAAAAACCCTCCCCAAACGAATATGGAGACGCCTTTCCCAAAGAAATGAATAGTGTCTGTAGGAATAAGTGAACAGCTGCCAAAATCATGAAGAGAATGATGCTCTAGTGTTGCCAATGACTGAAAAGACAAAAGTGCAGCCCTTTTTGAGAAGTCAAATGGCATATTCCTGAGAGCAACGAAAAATCGTTCCTATATCGATTCAGAAAGAAGAATGTCATCCTGAAGACATGTAGGAAGTCGGGAAAACAACCCTCAAGAGACTTTTTATTGTGTAGGTGTAATACTTCACCCCTGTAGCACTATGTACACAACATGTAGACAACCTGTACCATAGTTACAAGTATGTTTGTGGCTAAAGATAACACTAACAGATAACTTGTACCCAATCTGTAGCAACCTGTTGTAGCATTTTGAGCATGCATGTTTGACAAAAAAGCCTACCAGACAAACAACCGAAACTAGAAATAAACATTTTTTGATGATGCACAATTGCTTGTGGACCAAGATGGTCCTACATCATTTTCCTACTCATGCATGCTTCCAAAACTTAGAGAAACTTTCAGCCAGTAAGGATGCTATATTTTCTTCCTATAGGAAACAATAATCCTTGTATTCCTGTTGTTTAGTTATGCTCATATCTTCTTGTTTGATGTAATATATGAAGCATTTAATTAAAAAAGGGTAATATTAGAAAGAAAAAGTAATTGAATGAAAATGATTTCACCACTAAAAGATGCACAAAGTTAAATGTGTATCATGAAAATAAGAAATTCAACCAGTAGGGTAGGGGACCTCATCTCAAAAGATATGGACAACAATTCAAGCCCAAAGTATCTGAGGATTGTTTGGGCCTTGCTCTTCACCACCTAGAGGTCTCTCATATTCACTCACAAAGACACCTGCCCCTCAACACCTAGGAACCTACTCTAAGCTAATGTTCCAATTTAGCTCTTTTGTTCGTTTTTTTTTTCTTGTAGAAATTCATATTCTATTTCTCAAGAGAAAAAATAGCTGCCTTCATAGACAATCAAAGAAAGCACATGGCCTTGATCAAATTCAAATTCAAATCTTGTCTAAAAATCTGCAACTTCTCCATACTAAGTGGAAAAGTACAAACTTAAAAAGTAGGTTGTCCTCCAAAGGAAATTGATCTCTTCCAGCCAATTTGTATGCCATAGACTCATGTAGCTATCTCTGATCATCTGAGAATCCCCCAGAATGCTCACTAAGAGAACAGCTATAAAAGGAAATTGAATTCAGCTTGTAGCCATACCCAAAATCCTCTACCTGTTGAAATTTAAAGAAGATATGGCCAACTGTCTTCTCTTTCCCGCAAAGCATAGAAAACATCCACAATATCACTTACTCAACCATGCTTTGAAAGCTAAACTTTGATGTGTTACTATATATCCCAACACCTTGTATTTTCAAGAGGTTGTATTTTTCAAATAGCTTGATGACATTGTTTCCATCTCCTCTCAAGGTTCTTCGCTTGCCACCAGTTGTTCAATCGAATTTGATAGATCTTGCCTTTTGTATGTGAGTTAGTTAGACCTTACATAAAAACCCCATTAACTAACAAACAATTGATAAACAAAAATAGAAAATCTGTTTACTAATAAATTTATAAGTGAATTTGTAAAGACACACATAAAGTACCAATAACTAATACTGAATAAGACTATCTCCAAGCATCAAAGCGTATTTGTAAGTGCAAATAGTAATATACCTGAAGAGTAAAACATTGTTTCTAAAGAATCAAAAATATATGAGTACTTTCAGAAAGTGAGATACGATTACAAATCAAGCATGGAGTGAAAAATATATTGTTTGCATGTAAAGCTGCAAATGAAACTATATTACATAAATGTTTACCAAGCTCTAGTGTAATGTCCCCTTTTTAGGGTTTCGTTATTTGGTAGTTGGTGTTGTCTTTCGAAATCTGTGTCTGCATATTTAGGGGAGTATATTGATGTTACTAGTGAACTTTTTTGGGTTTTTCTATGTTTTTATTGGGCCTTGGTGGGCAGAATTGCTATTTTTAGCTATGTGCCACCGGCGCCTCGACGGGGACAAGCTCGATCTGGGACAGGGGCCTCAATTTCCTGCATGGGGATGGTGATGGGGAGAGGGGTGGGTGTATATACTATATACTATACATATGGTACTTAAAATGCTAGTTATGAAAAGATGTATAACAGTATAAGACTATTAAGAAGTAAAATAGCAAAATTGAAATACTAAATTGTACTAACTACTAAGTTACTAACTTAGTACTTACTAAGTAAATACTTGAACATTGAACATTGAACAATGAATATTGAAGTTTTCAATATCGAATTACTAATTAGAAAATAGAAATTAGAATAGTAATACTCAATACTACAATGTAACAATAGTTGAATTGGCAAATGGAAGATTTCTATTATATCAATATGATATCAAAAATATCTGATCATAAAGATGATTACAATGAGTAGCATGATATCAAAACAAGTACAAAATCAAAATGTCAAAATGACAAAATGTAGTGAAGGAGGCAGAGGCCTCTAATCATCCCTCGGGAGGTCGGAAAACTCCTCATCACTGGAACCACTGGACTCCCCAAGGTCAAGATCCGCCAAAGGAACACCAACTAGCCCTATATCTGAAGCATCCTCATCCTCATCAATCTGTGATGGCTCCTCTGGCTCTACATCCCATCGTGCTGTTGGGCTCTCCTTGTACACACGTGTCCTGCAGTCAGTGATACGCAAGGCACTATGTACAACCACTAGCTTCTCTGCTCTCCTAGAGGTAAGTCTATTCCTCTTAAGAGAGTGGATGAAGCTATAAGTAGACCAGTTCCTCTCAGAAGCTGAAGAACTAGAAACCTGGGACAGCAAACGAATGGCTAGTGTGGTAGTCAATGATTTCGGTCCATGACAAGTCCACCACAAAATCGGATCCTCATGTGCCATAGTTCTTATGTCCGCCTTTGCTGCAGCCTTATAACCCCTAAGAGTAGCAAATTTCGTCCACTCAGTGCGAATGTTGCCAGCAACTTCAGCATCATACATCCTATCAATGCACCTGAAGAACCCTTCCTTCACCTCATCATACTAAATCGGTGTAACTCTACCAGGCCTAGGCATGTACCACTTCGAATTCAATGCATAAGCAGCCATGTGCAAAGGAGTGTTTAGGCTGTCCCATCTACGCTGAATAATAGGCTGAATGTAAACATTGTAGAATGCTAAAGTGGGGTCCTTCTCTCGCACAACTGCCGTCATCTGACCAAGCATAGAATCAATGCACTCATACACCTCTCCAAGGTTAGGTGCATCCCCATCCCCATATCTGATGACCTGTACAACTGGTGTAATGATGGCGACAATATATTTTGCATCATGCCAAAATGCATCACTCTTCATTATCTCCTTCACCCTCTTCCCCTGCTCTGTCCTGGCCCCATCCCAACGATTCCATTCTTGTGTCATAACCATGAGTTGCAGTGGCTCTTGCAACTCAAGCATTCTCTCCAAAAGAATGAAATAGGATGCATATCTAGTCTCAACTGGTTTCAAGAACTCCTTCTTCGCGAAGCTCCTAAAGATGGCATGTGAAGTGTGGTGGTTGCAGATATACATCTGCACATCTCTAGCATTGCTGACCACTCCTCTAATCCACTCAATCTTCCCCATGTCCTTGAGTGCATTGTTCATGGCATGCATACAACATGGAGTCCACCAAATGTGTCTGTATGCTACCTCAATAAGCCTCCCTGCAGCTTTGCACACATGTGCTACATTTGTCACTACTTGGACCACATTTTGTGGCCCAATCTCCTCAATAGCTGCCCGAAGGATCTCAAACTGAAAATCAGCATCTTTTCGATGCCCTGAACAATCAACCACCCTGAGAAAGAATGGGCCCTCTGAGCATGTAACTATGACATTGATGAGTGGACGATGCCTAATGTCCGTCCACCCATCCATAACTATGCTACATCCAGACTCCTCCCAACATGCCCTCATCGTCTCCATCAATGAATTGATCTTGGCATAGTTGTTATCCAAGATCGTGGTCCTCAATTTGTGCTCACCTGGTGGCACATATGATGGTCCTCCCTTCGCCACCATCGACATCATCTCCTTATAATAAGGAGATCGAGCTACATGGAATGGGATTCCATTGGCAAAAAAGAACCTGCCAATGGAATCATCTATCTGATCCCTCAGGTGCACATTAAATAAATCAGCTATGGGGTTAGGCTGACTTTGCATCTTGCGTTTCCCCTTGCCCTGTTGTGATTCAGCCATAGTGCTATAAGTGGATGACGGTCCTGAGGCTGACCCTGACAATGTTCCTGCTCTCTGATGCAATGTAGGAGTAGAAATATGTGGCTGCGTCTGCATTTGCTGCTCCTGAATCTGCTGAATAGTCTGAATATGTTGCCTACCAGACAAGGTAGTAGGCATTGGAATTGCCACGTCATCTGGAACACCCCAAAGCTTGTTGAACTCAATTCTGTATTTCAAATTTTTAGCTTTCTTCAAAAAATCGCATGCTCCCACACCCTTTCCTGGCCAAAAGAGGAAGTGTGCATTAACTCTGGTGATGCTCCCAAACCAATCATCACCACAAATGTTGCATTTCCATTTCCTCGTACCACCAGTTGATGACGTTGGGGCTGTTATTCTTGTTGCAAACTGTTTGAGAGGAGATATGGGATCATAAGAACCCCTAGCCCACTTTGCCAAAAGCTGGGAAGGGCAATCAGTAGAAACTGGTGCACTAGCTATGGAACTAGTTTGCCCTTCTGGATTTGACCCATGCTCACCCCCCTCATTGTGCTCATCCTCAAGCTCAGGTTCATATTTCGATTGGCTTGCACTATGAGAATCAGTTTCCATCTCATCCCCACTCATTTCATGACTATGGGAGCTCATTTTGACACTGCATTTCACAAAATGAAAAAAAAATTCAATAAACACATAGTTTCAGCCTATGCCATACTTTAAAATTAAAAAAAAAAAACCTCTATATTTTAAATTTTTCAACAAATTTTAAATTGCAAAACAAAATCTAAGATTCTAAATTAATTTAGAAAATGGAACAACAAGAAATGAAATAAGAAAAATTAAAAAATGAAACAACAAGAAATGAAACAGAAAAAACATTGAAAATCAGAAAATAAAACAAAAAATCAGTTAAAAACCCTACCTTTTGCTTGAAAAATCTCTTCAACAAGGTGAAGAATCTTCCTCTTCTTCTTCTTGCTCCTTGACACTCCTTTTTCACTTGCAATCACTCCTTTCACTCCTCCAATCACTCTTTCTTCAGCCTTCACTCTTCTTCTTCTTGTTGTAGCAAACAAGTAGAAATGCAAATGTGAATAAAAATGAAGATATGAGGGCCTTTTGAAGGCATGTAAGAGTTTTGATGGGCCCCACATGCCCTTAGGGTTCGAATAGAACCAATACAATATAAAAAAAATCTTTTAAATTTTTGTTTCAAAATGCCTTTTTGGCTGTCGCCGCGGGAGACGCCTGGGCGTCCCTGAGACACTCGAGGGACGCCTAGGAGTCTCCCTCGGCGTCTCCGGCGGCGAGCCAAAAAACAGTGGCGCCGCTGGAGACGTGGGAACGCCGTCTGCACATCTTCGGGACGTCCTCGTTCCAGAGATGTTAGGGCCTAAGGGGGGGGGGGACGCGTCCCGGGGGTTCACTGATTTTTAGCAATGTCTATTTTAGTAACTTGCTATTTTTAGTAAGTTCTAGTGCATCTCAATTTGGGCCAGTTTTGAGTTTGGACACACTTGCTATTTTTAGTAAGTGCTATTTTGGGCACTTGGTCTTGGCAGCCGTGCAATGCAAGATTTCCAATTTTGGCAATGTATTGACGTTTTGTTAGTCCTCGAGATGGTGGTGATGACCTTCATTGCATTTTTGGCCATCTAGTTGGTTCTCTACATTTCTTGGAGAACATTGCTATTTTTAGTAAGTGCCCATTTTGGCCCCTGGCATCTCTCCCTGTCATCAGCAGCTTCTTAGTGTGATTAGTTTTTATCTTGGATGTCTTCCGGTGCTTTTCGTAAAATGATTGCAATTATTTTAATATCTACACTAAAGTTATAAAGTAATGTTTTAATATTATTTTAGCGTTAAATATTATAAAGTGAAAAGGTTATTAAAGTTATTTTTTTAAAAAGCAGAAAGAGCAAAAAATGTTTTTTCGAAGAAACAACGAAAAAAAAAAGCGTGTTTTCAAAAAAACAGGGAAAAGCAAAAAAAATGTTTTTTCCAAAAAATCAAGGAACAAACAAAAAACGCTTTTTTGAAAAAGCAGGAAAAACGCTATAAAAGGAGGCATGGGGTAGCTCATTTGACTATGTTGAATATGATAATGTTATGCTGTCGGATTGGAACTTGAGACTTCTTTCCTAAATCTTCAGAAGACAAAAACCCTCTCTAGGTTGTTGATTTCGGATTTGGAAGATAGTCCCTAGCTGGTTGGGAGTGATTGCATTTAGTAATCACCATGGAGCTTACAAGCAGAGTTTTCAAATTTTGGGTTTGATAATTTTAATGAGATAGTATTATGTTTGGTGATCATTATTCATGATTTTAATGAAATTTTGGAGTGTTGCTGATGGTTTTTGTAGCTCTTTGCTTGCTAGTCAAACTCTTTCTTGACCTAGGCTGCACCACAGTTTCATTGTTGTAGGTTTAAGGGTTGAAAATTCCGTTCTAGGTATTGGCTCATTTGATTCCTTGATCTTGGGTGCCCCTTCTTGCCAATTTTCAGATTTTTTGACAGAGTTTGTGATTTTTCGGAGCTGGTCGCCCCTCCTAGCAGGCTGTACCATTTGGGGGTTTCATGTTTTTTGGGAGATGTAAAGATTTCTGCTCTTTTCCTTGCTGTTCGAACTGATTTGGTGGCGCCATGATCATCCTATGACCTTGCAATCAATTTGTGAATGTTCTATGGCAAGTTGGTGACTTCCTTGGAGTGTGTGCCATATTAGAGCTTGCTGTTTGAAGGGTTTTCAGACTTGCTGTTGCATATCGGACCCGCTGCAGCAACCTTTCAGACCTGATACAGTCCTTTTGGGGTCAGATTGTCAGGTAAAATTGATAATACATTGCTGAGGATATCTGTTTACAAGTTGGGACTCATGTGGAGGTGACGTGTCAGTCATATGCTTGCTGGTTCGGTGCATCAGACTGCTGCAACAGCTATATCAAACCTAATATCTCTTATTTCCTTCATGCTATTTGAGGTATAATCGCTAGCATGTTGCAGGGTTACGTCATTGGTTCAGTTGGTTGTTATGTTGAGTTGATTGTCTCATGATTTCAGTCACTTATTGCAGCCATCCAGCAGATTTACACTCGTTAGTATCATTTGTATTGAGCTTCATTGTAATACTGACTTGGTAGTACCATTCAATAATCTTGCTCTTTATGGTTTGATACTAACCCCACTAAATAAGTGGTATTCCCATTGAATAAGTGGATGACTCTTTGGATTTCATGTTATGCCCGTTGAATAAGCGGATGATTACTTTCATGTTGAGCTATGCATCCCACTGCATAAGTGGTTTTGGATGGCTAGCTGCTTGATGCTTTCATTTCCTACAATTTGTAACTCCCACTGAATAAGTGGATGTTTCCTTATGTATGAAGATTTCATACTCACCCCACTGAACAAGTGCTTCATTTCAAGAGAGTAGCATTGTAACCTTACCACCGTATGCTCTCACCTTGCCCACATCAAAATCTGGGTGATTAGAAAGTAGAAGGGAGCTTACTTAAGTTGATCATCTTTGATTATTGGCTAACGCTAACAAGTCGTGAAATTTTGAAAAAAAAATTAAGGGTGGGTTATTACATCTAGCCCCACTTTGTTGTTTTTGTCAAGAGTTCAATATATTACAATACAAGTTATTTGAAACATTAGCAAGCATTTAGCTGAATTTTGTTACCTTGTTTTGTTATTTTTAGGGATTTGATGGACTGATTAACTTCAAATTGTTTTTAGGATTTGAAGATACAGATAAAATCAACCCAGTTAGCATGATACTCAAAATGCATTCCTTGAAAATGCTAGAAATTATAAAACTGAAATAACAAAATGCAAAAACATATGGAACTCAATCAAGAGTACAATTGTATTGTTACTTTCTTTGGTCTTATGTACAAAACTGCAATGATATTAACATAATAATTCATCAACCAAATTCTAGAAAAGATTAACGAGGTCAAAGATGTTGTTTTTCAATGCTTAGTGGTGCACTTGTAAAGAGGGTGACTCAAGTTCAAATTCCCACATTGGAACAAGGCAACCCACAACATCACGGACATGCGTGTATGATAACATGTGCATGACTAGGGCCTGTTCATCCCTAGAACTGGTCCAGGCCTGGTGATGTTTCAAGTTATCCTGAACAAAAAAATTAATGAGAACCAACAGAGTTTTGACAAACCAACCTTCAACTCAGGTAACCCAATGACACAGGCACATTCTACCACCTCAGCACCAGCACGCTCTGCAATTACAAGGAACGAAATCTGATCAACGCATACAAAGAGATTCAAGCTCTCATGCAAATAAGTTCATAGGATACAAGCAGATTTGAGAACAATTTCAAAAGCTTCTTGACATTTACACGCCATTGGTTCAGTACCCCAAACTTTAGAACAGAATTATAGTCTCCGGATTTACTGTAAAAGCCTCTCAAAGACAACTAAGACTATTTTTTCAAACTTATAGATAATGAGTATGTTCCGATAAAATGTCTATTCAACATAAATGTGACATCAATACATTGAATATTAAATTACAAACAGGAAAATGTGATTACTGCAATATTAACACAGCCATGAATGAGCCCTTAACAAATTTTTTATTCATAGAAAGGAGCTGTTAATTGGAACACCCATCAGACAAATAACTGATATACAAAGTTCAAACCCACAATGGACAAACCAAACTTAAAGGAATGCAGAGTTAAACAATGGGTTTATATACCAGCAATCTCATGAAATATAAAGAAATGACTAGATTCCAGGTAGAATACATAAGATGAAACAAAATCATAATTTGAAAAAATACCAGGCATGCAGAATGCAACAATAGTGGATGCGGTTCTATATCATTCCGGCATCTGTGGCCTTCTCTCACCTCTGTTTCATGGTGTAGATCCCAGTATTAAGCTAACATTGCCAGCTTTTTCCCTATTACCAGCAGTTCTTTGGCCTCAAATGTTAGAGGGGGTTCTATGCAACATTGGCTACCTGCTAGGATTGTCCAGCTTGTCCCCCTTAGCTCTGGACCCTCCCCAATAAGCATTCCCAGACTATGCATTGGTACTCCCATTGCGACTGATGACATTGTTGTTTGCTCCTCCAAGGCATCTTGGAACACAGACACTTAGGGATTTTGGTTGCTCACCTGGATGGTCTTCTTGGTTTATTTATTATTATCTTACGGGGTCTTCCCCTCCTTTTTTATTATTGTACTTGCTTTAGGGATTTGCCCTTTTCTTGGTTGGCCAACATTTGCATTTGCTTTGGTCTAGGGCTTCCTTTTTTGCCCTAGTCCTTCTCTACTGTACCTGTTGTATGTTCCAGTCCTGTTGATCTGTTTTTGGTCAATTGTGGACATTATAATTTCTATTCTTTCTTTCTAAAACTGCATGACTCTACTTGCATTTTTCTGCTTTTCCTATTTCATCGATTTGGAATCAAATCCCTGGAAGTTAAAACATTATCAGGCTAAAAAAAATTTAAGTACCCAGACTGTATTTCCATATTTAATATTATAAAAAATGCATAATATAATTCCCTTTTCTGACAAATAATTGCACTGGACTAAACAATTTTTAGGTTGATCTAGGCAAACTAAACTAAATTCCTGAAAGACATGAAATCCACTTGTAAATGATTGTTTCATCTAACAATGATAATTCTTCAAGTCCTGGGTACTGGCCGCTTATCATCAAATATGTGTATTTCTTAAATATTTCACAGCATTTAGATTTAGGACAGTTCTCTTCTAATTGGTCTCACATCAAAAGACTACAAAAAAAAGTTGGGTATTTCACCTGATTGCTCAGATGCATAAATCAGATTCTATGCAAAACAGAAAATGTTTACATACAATCAGTATTTTCTGAAATTATCTGATTGGCATAAATAATCAAAGCTCTTTTCCCTTTGATTTTGCCATCTTACTACTGAAAAATTGATGAAATTTTATTAGGGTTCAAGCTCCTAAAGTGTTAGTAAAATGGAAAACCTGTGCTTGTGGATAAGATGCCTTGCGCAAAACTTTCTTTTAATTTTAATTACTCGGCTTGGCATGTTGGCTGGAGGAGCCAAAATTCAATACATGATTATATATGAGTCAAACTCATAGTAGCTCAATAAGTTTGAATTAAGTTTGCCAAAAGTTTGATAAGCTTCTAAAAACTTCTGGCGGAAATTGTCTAGATGATAATTTATATGATGTCAACAATGCATGTGAGATTTGCTTTCACCATTTATGTGCTTTAAGAAATATTAATCCCCAAGTTTGTTAAGAATAATTTTTTCCAATCTTCACCCATGGTATTTTGTGGAAACCCTGAATTTTCCCAATAAGAGGATGCCAATGATGCATATTGTAATGTCCCCTTTTTAGCCGGTCTCAGTATATTGGTGGATTAACCTGTCAATGGGTCCTCGTAGGCTAATGTTGGTGTTTAGAGGGCTTTATTTGGCAGTTTCTTGGTTCTCTAGATGACTTTTGGGTGACAGCTTCTTGTGTTCTCTTCTCCAATGTTTGGTGATATTCAAGGTGTTGTACCCCAAATTAAAATTTTTGCTGCACTTAGGCATTTTGAAAAAATGGTCAAAAGTCTTGTTAAAAAACTGTCAAAAGGTCGAAAAATTGAGATTTGCATGTCATGCAT